>OY720443.1:76708273-77040202 GCA_963082915.1 Dolichopus griseipennis
TGCATTGAGGTTGGTTCAATTCCTTTTCATATATACTTTTATAAACTGCAAGACAATTTTTTTTCCTTGTGTTTAAATTTATTTAACTTTGAGTTAAAAATTTTATAATGTATAGAACGCCTTGAGGGGGTGCTTTAGTTTCAATAAGCAATAAAGTAATACTTTTTATTAAATGGTTTTATTAAATTTGTTGTTGTTGTCAGTTTCTTCTGGGGAGATTTATAAAAGTTTATATGATATACAGGATGAAGTGTTTATTGATGAGAACACTTCCGTTTTGTTTTTTTTTGGGGGGTTCAATATAGATGTATAGTATTTGTATATGTGTGTATTAAAATAAATATCTTTTCGACAAATTTTAAGGATAATTGAAGATAATTTGAGATAATTGAAAAAATTTATTTACTCATATACTATTGAATAGAATAAGTGATTTAGATTGTTAAATTATTTTTGGGGAGATTTTTTTTTTATATGAAAATCTATTAAGTGGTACAATTACAGTGTTATAGGATTTAAGTTTTAAAGGAATGCAACAGTATTTAAAGAGATATGTTGTGATTCATTTAAGAATGAATGTATTTTGTGATTTGAAACTTATATCAAACAGTATCTGACAAAAAAATAACTAGGAAAATAATGTGAGAAAAGGTTATTGAAGATAATTTAGTAGATAGTTTATTGATATAAGCTTTACAAAAGTTAAGGAACATAATGCATTTCAAAAAACAAGTTAGTGTTTTCGAAAAGAACAAATCATACTAACGAAAAATCATAGGTCGAGAATGAAACTAAGTTTTGGACCTAGAGTTCATGGATTAGGGTTTTTCTTAAATACAATTTTATAACGTTCTTTTTGGAACTTTATCCACAAAAACTAAAAAATAAATATCCTGTGAAAATTATGTTCTTTATACTCTTCATATTTAAAAGCTATGTAATAAATAAATAACTCCCAATTTTTCGGAGAATATTCGGAATAAGAAAATAACATATTTACGGACGATTATATTTTGCTCCAATATCGTTTCATTCCTTTTACTACTTTATCGACATAACAAATTATTATATTTGAGCCGAGTCCAAAGCCTTCCTCTATTAACTTCTGTCTTGCACAGCTTCTCTTCAACTTCCAACAATATTCAGCATTCTTATGTCTGAGTGAACATCGTCTTTCAATCGAAGATTTGACCGAACTCTTGTGCATCTACCCTCCGGAATGGAGTAAAAACCCGCTTTTGCAGGAGCATCATCGTTCATCCTTACTACGTGACCTAACCAGGCTAATCGTTGAATTTTAATTTAAGTTACAAGATCATTATCGTTGTACAGATCATACAGCTTGCGATTGTGTCGCTTGGACCAAAAATTTTACGTAGAATATTCCTTTCAAAAGACCTTATCATATTTTCATTGTAGTTGGATATGTTCCATGATTCTGCACCATATGTCAGAATTGGTAAGATAAGTGGTCTTTACAGTGTGATCTTTGTTTTTCTACTCAGAGTTCTTTACCTCATGTTTTTGCTTAACCCAAAGTAACAACGGTTGGCTAGCACTATACTACCCTTGAGGTCCCTAACTTCTATTACTAATCAAATCCATTTCAATTTATTTTCCAATTTTTAGATTTATTTCACATAAATTAATCATAAAACTCTAATTATAAATTAATACCTAAATAAAATGAGTCACTGAAGCTTAATTTTGAATTACCTTACACCTATTATATCTGAGCACCTGATAATTATTATAAAAATCAATTAATAAAATGTAACTATATGTAATTAAATATAGAATAATAAGTTATAGTTTACAATTAATTCAAGTTTTTATTAAACTATTTTTAATAAACTTCTGGTTTCAAATAAACTTCATAATAATATGAAGTATGAGTCATTTCAAAAAAATTAAGCTTATCACAGATCTAATTCGAAAACTAATCTAATAATAATAACAACAATAAATAGATTTATCTCAACTTTAAATGAAATTACATTTTTCATAATGGGTTTTAATAGAATTTATAACCTAATAATTCGATATCTCAAAAATCTATGATTAAATATATACATATTACAAAATTATAAAATTGGGGTATCAAAATTTGAAATATATAAAATAAAACTAACAATATTATTACAAAATAATTTCACTACACATTATTTAACATTGTCAAGATAAATATCGCAAAAAAAAATGTAATGGAATTAAAAACAATCAATTCTCGAAATAATAGCAATAAACGCATTTGTTTTTTTTTTAAATATTTCATTTAAAGATGTCATCTATACTATACAAAATAAAACGGAATCCCATAGGATTTACTTCCAGAATTTAATAATAAATAAGTATTGCCCATAACTTTACTCATCTTAACAATGGAATAAACAAAAAAAAATATTTTTAATTTTTTTACAAAATACTCGTATAAAAAATTCTTTAAAAATTAAAGTATGTATAAGGGAATTTAATTTATTTGAAAAATAACTATACAAAATTTAAAATACCGTTAATATTTACACTGTATACCGTTATGGATATCTAAACAAACATATTATAAAAATTTTTACCCCTGTTATATTGTTTAAGAGTGTATATAGCAGTAATAACATGCGGCAGCACTATAATAAATTGTTATAAATACCACACCACACCAATATACCGCCACCCCATTTATTGAAACTTTGAATAGTGAGGTTATAAGGGTACAATGAAAAAAAAAAAACAATCCTATGCATACTCATTCCATTATTTTTCAAACTTTTGGATTTATCTCATTCCATTATACTAAGATTGGCTGGATCGAACTTTTCAGCATATTTTTTTTTCAAATTCTGCATTACAATATACAATTGTTCCATTCCTTTATTCCCAGTCAATTTTCTTACTTTTTTTTTTAATTTCATTTTGTTTAATTTTGTATTATTATTCACTATTTTGTTTTATTTTTTTATTGTTTTCAATTTTTGACACGTGGGTGTACTAAAAAGTGATCATAACACCACATGTTCACCCCATTTTTTTTTTTTTGTAATTTTCGTCATATCATCCTTCATTAAAAAAAAAAACAAAATCCACTTATTCCCCTTTTATTAGTTTAGTGATGTGTATAAGAATGAAAATCGCTTAACTTAAGCTGATTTTAAAAATATTATGCGATGGTAACACTATAATAACAAAAAAAATTGCATCATTCATCTCTTTGAAATTTTGGGTATGATGTAATGTTGTATAACGGTACAAAACGAAAAAAAAAAACTAAATTGTGAAATTAAATGAAACTTAAAACAGGGGTACGTTACCATATAATTTTATGCAATGTATGAGCTTGTTTATTGGGGTGGGGTTAGGATTGGGTTGAATTAACAATTCTATATAGTAGTTTCTTTCGATTTAAAAAACTAAAAATGATTTTAATCAAAAATTATAAGGGTGGAATTTTTTATATAAGAATGAATATTGTGAGTAATGAAATGATGTAAGAAGTTGTGTTTTTTCAAGCAAGTACCGTTTTGTATTTTTTTTTTTAGTTTTTTGAATCAATGGCTATTGTGTATATTTGCTATTTAAAGGTAAATTGTTGAAACTCAAAGAACATGAGATTGGAAAAGACGAAACTGAGATGAAAAAAGCAGAATAATTTATTTAAGAAATATTATTAAAAGGCGAGAGTTATTTAAACTCAAATTTCTACTCAAGCCATTCCTTAACTCAAATTTTGAGTGTACCTAACTTTTAATCTGCTCAAAATATTAATTCACTTAAGTATGAGGTCATGTATTTCGCTCAATTAAATGCGTTCAATCTGTAAACGAATTGTATCGCTCATAGCGTTGGTGCACTCAAATTTTGACCTGAGTCTGAGTTGAGTTTAAAATTTTAGTTCGTTCCCTTACAACTCTGTAAAAAACAATGATATATTTATTTCAATTCCTAATCCATTCCTGTAGATTAATTGAAGTTATATAGCTGGATATTAAAAATTTTTATTTTATCCATTATTAGCCAGAAATCAAACATATAAATTGGTAGCCTTTTCTATTTTTTATTGACGATAACAAACAGAATACGCCGTTATTTAGTAAAATTAAAAAAACTTTTCAACAGAATTTTTATTGACTGGAAAATTCTACAGGATACAAAAATTATTTATTGAATTTTTTTAACTATTGATAGAGAATTTGAAAATTTTACAGAATTCAGAAGAAAAAAATCAATGAGTTTAGAATTGAGGTTGACATTTAAATTCGCCTAGATTTTAAATTATTTTATTTTTTCCAATTTAAGAGAACTTGACTGTCATTTAGTAAAAAGTGTTTTGTAATATTTCTGAAAAAAAAGTAGTAAAATATTCTCAATTAATATTAATATTATTAATTAGATATAAGATTTTGAAAATATCAAAATTTTCCGACTTCAGAAGAACATATATTTTAATATGAAAGAATATAAAAACCATGTAGTTACGGCAACATCTAAACAAATCTTCCATTAAGAATATAAAATATAAAAAGCGATTATATTATTATGTTTTCACAAAGTTTAAAAAAATAGTTTAAAGGGCAAGGGGAAATAACGTCTAACTTAATAAGGTCTAATAATTCTTATTCACTTTGTAGATCTCATAATATGTATACATTTACCAAAAAATTGCTGAACAGGATATTTGGTAAATATTCTGGAAAAAGCTAATACCATGATTTTGTAACCAGCTTAGCACCCCTCCTAATTCCGAATCTGATCTAAAAAGGCGTTATTTTAAATAATAATGGATAAATTTTTTTAAGAAATGATTTAAAAATTTTAATACTCAAATATATGCCTATTAGTTTATGATATTTTTGATATGCTGAAATTAAAAATTTATTAATTAAAAAATATTTAATATAAATATTGAAATTATTCTTGGAATATTAAAGTATAATTTATATAATAAATAGTATTTATTTACCTTTGGAATTAGTAATGTAATCAGTATATATTGATGAAATATTAATTAATTCTAAATTTAGCGAGGTTATTTCAAGGTCAATTAAAAACTTTTTTCTCTTCTAATTAAATTATGTCAATTTCTAATGCTATTGAGAATTAAATTTTTAATTAGTTCCATATTTAATTTTAAAATCAAATAGTAAGCGATATTAGTTAACTAACTTAATTAAGTAACTTTAATTACAATATATAATTAGAACAAAAGAAAGTATTTTTTTGCATGATTAAAAGAATTCACATTTACACTTTATTGAATATTGCCATACTTTATTAGAAATGTTGCTAAATAATGCTAGAATTGGTTTTTTGTTACTGGCAAAACAAGCATCAAGTTATAAATATAATATTACGGTGTATTACTGATTTTACTTCTAATAATATGTCAAGTGTCATAAATTTTTCAAGAAAAAGTTTTAAGTGACAAATGTTAACAAAAGTGACAGTTTTGGATAGATTAAGTCTGGTTATGATTCAGTTTTAAAATCACGTATCTCAAATTAAGTTGCCGTTCATTTTCATTTGTTTATACAATAAAGTTTTTTCCATTTCCATTCGATTGTCATTTCACTGGAAAAACCAAATGTTAAGAATTAAGATATTCGAAGATATTGGAACAACGACAGAATTGGTGACAGACAGAAATTCATATTTCAGACAAAATTAAAAAACAAAGGTTGCACAAAAATCACAGCTTCAAAATTTTTTGAGCCTTTGCAACTTCTAATCGGAGGGCGGCACAATGTTTCCCGAAATGACTTTCAAAATGTTTCTAATTTAAACCATTTGAATTTTTACAATATCAAAGTCTTGCAAAAATAGATTGTCGTATAACTGTTAAGTATAATATAATAGGGTAACACTATATATTTTTTTAACGAATCCATTAAGTTTATAAAATTAGCTGTTATTTAGAGTTTTCAGATGGGAGTTACACTTAGAACTTATACATAGATCTTGTGTCATTACAAAATATAAATATACATATATACATAAATTTTCCGAACTACGCAGTGCTGTACATTCGAAATAGATGGGACTACAAAAAGAAGTTGTTCAATGAAACTAATTTTTCACAATTTTTGCAATACACAATGTGTGAGAGAGGAAAAATCAATACCTACCGTTATAAATAAACAATAAAAAAAATATGTTATTATAAAACCGCTAATAATTAATGAAAGAACAAATAAATATCAAAATACAATGACAATTTTTTTATGCAAGTTTTTATACAGCATATTCTAAACAAAAACTAATACATTTAAAAAATAAAAAAAACAGAAAACTATTCACAATAACAAATTTTAAAATAAAAAAAAAATATGTACAGTTATTTATAGCAATACCATTAACTGTGGTTACCACAATGTCATTATTTCATGTTTTTTTAATTTTGTACATTTTTAATTTTGTTTTTTTTTTTTTTTTACAGTTATCCGTTATCCGTTATCCTATTTCATTTCCTTGTAGTCATTGCAAAACAACGTGTTTAACAGCATACACAAACTATTCGTAAATTATTTTAATTTTTTGTTATTGTTTTTGTTTTTTTTCTGAAATTTCATTGCAGATGACGACACTGTAATAAACCATGACAATATTTTATAAACAATAGAGGACAAAAATATTAAAACAAAAAATTAAAATAAAACGAAAATGAATTTAAGTGAAGTTTTTTCTTTTGTATTTTTTTGTTTTTTGTTTTTGTTTTTCTTATTTTTATTTTACATCTAACATAAGAAAAACTCTTAACTTAACTGTTGTAATTTTTGTTTTTGTTTTTTTTTACTCTCTCATTTTTCAGTTATTTTTTATTTGTAAAATTTTCCAATTTTTTATGAAAGACAATAAATAGTTCGAGAACAATAGAAAAGTATAGTTTTGGGTTTTCCAATGTTTGTTGTTGTTGGTTCTGTTATCTGTATATCGTTTATATTGTGTTTTGTTTTTGTTTGTTTTTTTCTTTTTTTTTACTGTGACTTTAGCAAAATTCTTTTACTTTACAAAAAAAAACAAAATAATATAAAATGTACAAAGTGGTTATTCAGAACCCCTTTTTAACAAAAAAGAATTTTAACAGATTCGGTTCGAAAAATGTTAAAATGTTAAAAAACAAGAAAATATAGCAAACAATCATTTTTATTAGAAAAGTTTTATTTGTTTTTAACTTTTTACCATTATAATCACTTTAAAAAAAAATTTTTTTTTTTTTTAATTCCAAATGCAAGGACAATTTTAAAATGAATTGGAAAAAATTTGTAATAGCAATGTAAAATGGGGGAAAATTTGGTTTATTTGAAAAATTAACAAATTTGATTTTAGTTAAAGGTTGCTTTTACAGTAAACAGAAGTTGTAGAAACTTTAGGTGGCGCGAAATAAAGCCATACGAAATAAAGCCATAAAATGACATTATGGCTTTATTTCGCATTCAAATGCGAAATAAAGCCATATCGCCAATTTTTTCGCGTATGGCTTTATTTCGCATTTGAATGCGAAATAAAGCCATATCATTTTCTAAAATTTTACGAAATAAAGCCATATAGTAAAATTGATACAAATTCTAGTTTAATAGTAAACAAAGTAAAAAAAAAATAGAAATTGATAATTAAGTGCAGTTATAAATGATAAATACAGGGTGTTTCGCTAATAACCTGCCATAGAACTAGGGGTTATTCTAGGGTTCAAAACAAACAAAAAATGCTTCTAGAGGTAGGGTCTATTCTCATCCGTTTGGGGGATATGGGGCTTAGAAAAATTGCTGGGGGCCTAAATAATTTAATTTTATAAAATTGGAACCCTATGTGATAAAATAAATCCAAGTATCAAATTAAAAAGCCTAATAAATTTTCTTTCTAAAAATTTATCAACGATATTTCTGGAACCCTCAGGACCGGATTTATTGGACCGGGAAATTAAAAATTTCCTATTTTTAAATAAAAAAATCATTTAAAGCTTGTTTATTCAAAAAATAACGGTATTAACATAATAATTTTTTTGAGTCCGTTTTCCTTTTTTTATCCCCTAAATTTTGAGTATAATATCATTCATCTAGTCCTAAAATTTCAGAAGATCATACAAAAAATTAATAAGTTCCTAATTTTTTTTAATACACTGTAATAAAACATGTTAAATAATATTATATTTTCATTAACCCCCGCTAACTCAATTATTGAAACTAGATTTTGAATCCAACACTATAATGAAAAGAATGGTATGAGAATTCGGCATAGCTATTTCATACAAAAAATAAACAACCCTAATTAAAAAATATAAATATTCTGGAAAAGGGGGCAATCCTGCTTTTGAATCCAACTCCAAAATCCCTCCTAATTGAGAATCCCACATATACACATATATATATAAATATTCTGGAAAAAGCGTAAAGCCCTGCTTTTGAATCCAACTAACAATCCCACATATACACATATATAAATATTCTGGAAAAAGCGGCAATCCTGCTTTTGAATCCAACTCTAAAATTCCTCCTAATTGAGAATCCCACATATACACATATATAAATATTCTGGAAAAAGCGTAAAACCCTGCTTTTGAAACCAACTCTAAAACTCCTTCCTAACTATTTAAATAAAAAAGTTTGGAAAATTAAATTCCTTCTATTTTCACAAATAAAATTACATTTTTAAATGCGAAATAAAGCCATATGGCTTTATTTCGCAATTGAATGCGAATTAAAGCCTTACGCGAAAAAATTGGCGATATGGCTTTATTTCGCATTTGAATGCGAAATAAAGCCATAATGTCATTTTATGGCTTTATTTCGTATGGCTTTATTTCACGGCGCCGAAACTTTATATTAAGATTATTGAGAAATTTTTTGTATACCGTTTTTTAAGGGTTAATTTTAAATATGTAAGGGTAACAAGCTATTTGTCCAGCATCTTTCTTATTATTCCAACATGAAACCTATAGATACTTAGGTGCATACTCCAACATCATATTGGAGCCGGAGTAAAGGTATTATGTACAAATTATAAGGTTTCAATGATTATCACATACAATTCCTACACGAGACAGTACTGCGCCTAAATATATTAGAACCGGGTTTTTTAAATTGATTTTGTATATTACAGGGTGTTCCGTCTAAAAGTGGCCATAATCCAGGATTTCATTGTTGACAGCAAAACACGAAAAAAACTGTATGGAAAGAGTGCCATATACTTTCAGTAATTTCTAATTGATATTAGGAATTGCCGTTTAACTCTAATATCACTTGTTGCTAACTTGGTGCTATTTGAAACCTATTAACCTGATGCTATTTGAAAACCTAAGGTTCAATATACAGAAAGACTGCATTTCAAATTTAGAAATCTTTAAAGGATAACATCATTTTTTGGTGTCATGCTTCACTCCTGGAATATGTGTAATCTAAGGTGAACCACAATGTATATTGTAATAATATATTTGAATAACAAATAATTGCGGTATCTGTGAGTTATATTTTAAATTAAAAAATTTCTTTTTATTTTTGATATATATTATGTTTATATATTTTAAATTATGTAATTAATTATTGTTTTTTGAATTATTTTGAAACCGATGGCTAATGATAGCTCAACAAGTTCAAAAAGTAGAAGAAGGTTTTCCCACTTTTACTTAAATTCGAACCCCGTCCATTGAATGAAAGATCAACAACTGGGTATTTCGCATAGGTGGAGGATCAATTTTATAATTCGAATCTTTCATTTCTTAGTTCCTAGAGCAACACTTTATTATAATTCAGAAAGGAGTTCAAAGCACCCTTCCTATATAGACTGGCGTATTTATTTGACTATTCGCAGATAAATTGATAGATTAAATAGCAAAATATTAAAAATCAATAAACCGTATAGATACTCACAATTCGTTGAGAGTTAAAGCCTCAAAAGTCAAAGTCACCTTAGCGGAATGAAACATATTACAGTAAACTGAGTCAAACTGTTTTATAGGAAATATTTTGATATAATTTCAAAAATAATTTTGTATTTAAGATAGAGCTTCTACTGTGTAACATATACCTAATATAATAATTTTGGGCATTAAATGTGATGAAATTTTACACTTTAATGAAAATTAAAAAATCGTTTTAAAATTATTAAACAATAAAATAATACTTTATTCCTTCATCCCTTTTTATTTTAAATTTAAAGGGATGAAGGAATAAAAATATTTTAAAATGTTATTCACGTAAACATTTTGTATCTGTGTTGTATATTACAAACAGATACAAATTTTTATTTACTGATCGAATTTAAATTAAATTATTATCATTTTGTTGTTGTTTTAAATTTATGTACTAGCAAAGGATATTTAAAAAAATACAAAAGATAAATAATAAGAAAAACAAAAAAAAAAAAGGATATGACACATTTAATATGAGATATAATTTTTAATATGAATTTAAGTATCTTCTTGTTTTTTTTGTTTTTTATTAAATATGGTGTTGAAATGGTGGTTATCTTAAAGGATTAATCTTCATAATTTGTTGCACAAATACAAAAAAAAGGATTCACATTTGTTTGGTTTTTTTTTGTTAAATCCTTTTTTTTTTTTTAGAAAAAATTCACAATATTTTTTTTTTAAATTCAAAATTTTTTTATTAAAAATTATAGCTTTTGTATTGAATCCTTAATTTTCTCCTAATAACGCACCTTTAGAAAAGTAGATAAGATAATGAGATTTGAATTGAAGATGGTTATTAGTTTTGGTGTCGGTACCATAAACAAGAGGATTTAAAAAATAAAAGGATTTCAAATTTGCTACAAAAAGAGCAAAAAATTAAAAAAAAAAAAGTTTAGACCGTAGATTTTAATCAAATAATATTTCTTGGAAGATTTTTTAAAAAGTATAATTTGGTGTAACAGAGTTTATTAAGATTAAGAAATTGCAAAAAGAAAGAACCGTCTAAATTGAATTTTAATAGAGGAGGTGACAGCTGATAAAAACTAACAATATGGAAGTGTTTTTTATTTATAATATAATACGAATTTTATTATTTTGTTTTAAAATAAATTGTACAGAGAAAAGAAAGATTTTCCCATAACAGATGATAAAAAAATATTTTAAGTTCGGGCGGCAGTTTAATATAAGTACTTAGATAGTTTTAATTGTGGGTTTTATGTGGAACTATTTCGAATTATTTAAGGATTATTAATAATTTTTTAAGACTTTCCTAAAAACCTACGATTTTCATTGAAAGTCTGAAAAAATTACATGAAATGAAGTAAAATTTGTACCAAAACTAATATTAGGCCAATTACTTATTTATTAGTAATATAAAGTCATATGACGAAATACAATATATTTATTATTGTTTATTGATTATTGAAAACCTTCTAAAATTTTCAAAAAAAATCTGTAATTTAGCAAAGGCTTGATTAATATTTAACACATTTTGAAAAACATGTGCCTACAGAATTTCACTATGTCCGTCAATTCTTCTGCCCGAACGATTACCATATTTTTACAATGGTTAAATTTAAAATAAAGAAAATCAGTTTTTACTACGAATAGTTATTAAAAAACTATATTCATAGAACGACTTTTATTTATAACTCCACTCTTTAGGGAGCTTGAGCCTCCCAAAGCCTGCAAAAGCCCTATATTTAAATTGTTATAACAAAAGCTCTGTAACATATATTATCAATCTGCCAAACGATAATACGTAACAAAAATATACAAGGTTGCCATACGGTACTTTTATTTACCGTTACCCGAAATTTTTTATTTGAAAAGAATATCTTTGAAAGCTACCTTTTTTTGAGAGGGGAAAGTTTTAAAAAATAAGTATGAGTCATTTAAAAAAACTGTTTAGTATGGCCATTCGTTTAGGAACTTAGGGATTCAAAAACTCCAATTTTTTAATTTTTGACACTTGTAATAGAAAACCTAATATACAAAAAATAGAGCGTCAGCTTTTATTTTAGCGTGTAAAAACAGTTTTCTTAATTGAAAAAGGTTTTCTTAAAATTAAGGAAAGTCTCAGTGATTTTTTACCATTTTTCTTATGTAATAAAATTTCAATAAACTCTTTACCCAAAACGTATTACGGAATATTTTTTAATTTTGAAAATGTGGTTTTTTTAAAAAACCCTTAATTTTTTTCCTACTAGTTTATTAGTAAAGTGTTTTCTATTTCTTAATTAAAATATTTATTTTATATATATGTTTTACGAACTGTCAAAAACAAATTAACTGTTTAAAACAAATCAAGTTTGAATTTCTAGGTGTGGAATGACATTTGTTTGTTTGTGTTGTAAGAATTTTAAAAAACAATAGTTGTAATAAGTAAACCTGTGTTATATTTTAAATAAAATTTTGAAAAATATTGCTATTAAAATAATTAATTCGGCTGATTAGTTTTTACATATGCAATTGTTAGTTTATCTTCATACTCCATTCTAAATTACAATTAAAATTTAAAAAAATATTTAGTTGTTGTTGCGGCCCTTGTGCATCCACTACAATACTTTCAATATCAATTTGTAAGTAATATTATTTATTTATTTTGTTTATATTATATATTTGTATATTTAAAATCATATTTCTGTTCACCATGGGGATTTGTAAAGAAAAATGAAAATTAAAGAAAATATTTAAAAAAATTGTAATTTCAACTTTGATTGACACATAAAAAGACCGCATATCTACAGAGCAGTTTTTCTTTACTTGACCACACTCTCATACTCATTTAAAAATTTCCATTTGATTCCTTTTATAATCATTACTGACTTAACGTTAATTTAAACGAACCTCAATACAATTGCTTTCGTTGATTTCGTTATTTTTTTTTCCTTCTCATAACCCCTTAGGGAGCATAGGGCTTCCACAAAGCCTCTCCATTTTACTCTATTATTTGCCATCTCTCTTATTTGGACCCAAGTTTTTCCGCTATCTAGTATTTCTTTTTCTACAGTTCTGTGTCATGTTATTCGGGGACACTCCGTTTTCCTTGAGGGGTTCATTCTATTACTTGTCGTGCAATTGTTTGGGCAAGTCTTTTTGTAGTATTCAGTATCAATCCATCGCCCTTTTCGTTTCTTATCTGCACTGTCACCGGTTGCTCTTTTGTTATTTGATTTCTTTATCATTTTTGGTAATTTGTAGCAATCTGAACCGATATGACCCTAAAATATTATAAAGATTTAATTTTATAAAAAATATCTTAAAAATATTTTATAAATGTAAAATAAAAGTTGTTTAAAAATCCATTCCTCCGCCGCAAAAAAAAAATATTATATTTTCATAACTTAATTGAAATATTAAAACTATATATTCGAAGCCATTATCCATATAATTTTTCTCCATTCGTCGTTGCAATAAAAACCATTTGTATTTTTTTTTTAAATATAAAAAAAAGCTAATCATTTCTTAATTCCATAAAATTTGTTACATGATTTCTTATGATCAAGAAAGGAAAATTTTATTCCAAGTTCAGCACTTTAATAAGAATAATAATAACAAAAATTTTCATTTTTATCTTTTATTCATTCATTTATTTTGTCCCTTTCATTCTTATTGCGATTTATATCTGTATTCTTCTTTTAAGGATTTGATGCATTTTATTTTTCACGTAGTTTTTGTTTTTCTTATTTTTTTTTTTTCTCATACATTATGAAAATTGAAGAAATTTATTACCCTTAGAGATATAAAAATTCAAATCTCTCCAAAAATCCCTTTTTTTGGTTTTCCATTTTAATTTTTTTTTTTTTTTTGAATTTCAATTTCAATTTCTGAGTCATCATTCTTTGGAAAATCCTTCTATGATTTGATTTTACTTTACTTAAACTTACACTTACACCTACACTTACATTTCTATTACTTAGTTTTTCCTTCCAAATAAAAAAAAAAAGAAAAACTCTTAAAACGTGTAACATGTGCCAAAATGAAAACGAGGTGATTTTTCACTAAAAGTTTTTTTTATTTTTGGGAATCACCCCCTTTCTATGGTTGTGTTATTTTGCCTTCAAATTCATGTTAAAGTCCTTCCCCAACATAAAAAGAATGCAGAAAATCCAGAAGTATAATAAACAAATAAAATGAAAAAATTAACTGAAATTCAAAAAAAAAAAAAAAAAAAAAATTTTCCAAATGAAAAAAGTTATTTACAATGAAACTTTTTTTTTATGACTCTAAGGATTTTCCCGAAAAATAAGAAAATTAAAAAATATATGTATGATTATTTGGAGTCTGTTGAAAACTCGACAAATTGTTGCTTAAAATTTGACAATCCCAAAAATCCTTATCGAGAAATAGGGATATTTAAAGATTTATTTGGGTTATAGGTTAAATGCCAGAAAGTTTGTGGCTTAAAAGCTGGAAATCCGAATTTGCCTGTGCACAATAAAAAATAAAGTTGGATCTATTGTTATTCCAAGGAAGTGCTTATTTTGTTTGTGATATATAACTTCGAATTAAAAAGTTTTATGTACTTTCACCGTTAGTTCCTTAAATTGGAATAGACTGGAAGCTTTGCTAAATCAATTCTTTGGTTCAATTTTTGGACAGATTCTTACAAAGAAAATTAGGAAAGATCCACAGCCAAACTAATATTATTCCATATACAATACACGTCTAAAACCGGGGAAAAGCTGCTCCAGCAAATTGAAGGTAAAAGTAAAACCATAAAATGCTTAAACAATTGTATAAAAAAATTTGTTAGGCAAAGTATGTACAAATTTTCTAGAATTTGTATTTTCGAAATTATATCCCCATCCAAAAATTCAAATAATTTCAATACTATTTTCTACTCCCTGATCTCAAAAACATCAACGAACAATTTTCATCTTTTCTAAACGGAGATCCCAGTTGTTTTAGAAACTGGAAGGAAAAAACAAAA
This sequence comes from Dolichopus griseipennis, assembly GCA_963082915.1. Taxonomy (NCBI): domain Eukaryota; kingdom Metazoa; phylum Arthropoda; class Insecta; order Diptera; family Dolichopodidae; genus Dolichopus; species Dolichopus griseipennis. Next base: position 76,723,105 of record OY720443.1, read on the forward strand.
ACTTGAAGAAGACGAGGAAAATTTACAAGAAAAGTCCTTGAGTTTCATTGAAAGGACATTGGGTACATACATGTACACACAAACAATAACCTTTCTGAAAAGAAGTGCAAAAAAAAAATAAAGAAACTTTAAGAAACGTGTTGAGGGCATCATTATCCCAATGGGATATATATATCTTAAAGAATGACTCCTGTTTTTTTTTTTACTTTTTTTAATGAACAAGGAGTCATCTCAAGAGAAAAATAACTATATTTGAAGGGTCGAAAAGTTTCTCCACCTTCACGTTTTCTTTAAATGCACGTTGAATTTTCTCTGAATGATTTTCACTTATATTTATGGGATTGTAATTGGTATGGTCATCATTTTGATGGCAAGTTGAATAGCAATCAATATATTGAATTTAATATCTTGAATTGGGTGTGGGGAAAATGATGATGCAGTGTAATATAAAAATTCCCAACTTAATTTTTTCCTTATACTTACTTATATAAAATACTTAGATTTGGTTTTTTTTTTTGGGAAAGGGGGACTAAAATTAATTACAATTCTTTTGATTGCTTCCAAAAGTATGTAATTATAGCTTTGATAGATAGTATTCTTAAGTATTTCTGAAGCAGTTATTTTTAACGGCAAATGTGTTTAAAAATCATTAATTTGAAGTCATTACAATTGAAAATTCATCAATTTGGAGAAGATTAAGAATAAAGTTAAAAAGTTTTTATTGACTTTTGTGATTTATTTGATAGAAAATTGTAATGACTACGTTATTATTGTTTTAATTATACAAGGGGTTTTTTTTTTGATTTTGGTTTTATTGATAACCAAAAAAATATATTTTGAACATAACCTCAAATGTTTGTATTTAATAAATAAAAATTAGTTTGAATTTAAGTAAAAAAAATTATAATTTTAAAACACTATAGTTTTAAAAAAACGCTAGAAATAGTTTTGAAACTATTTATTTATATATATTCAGACAGTTCCCTATCAGATGCCATGTAATAAAGAACTGATAAATGCCTTCACTCTTCAGACTTCGGCTGCGCCAGTTAAATAATACATTTTTTAATCATAAGTAATATTATTTATTTTGTATATCAAAAGTTGTTTTCCATCCAATTAAAAATTCTTTAGTAATTCTTAAGATAAGTGTGAGAATCGGACCTCCAATGTCCCCATTAACTGAACACTATTCACGCCACCATGGATAGCAACAAACGTAGATAAGTATAAAAAAACTGGACACAGATAATGAAAGCACTCATTTAATGATTTTTTTGTGGAAGAATAAATAGATGATTCACATTCAAAGTTTTATAGTTTTGTATCGAGTTCACTTCTGTCCACCCTTCAATAGTTTTCCATTTAGATTATACTTATCTTATTTACTTTAAATTATTCCAAGTGCAAATTACAAAAACAAAAAATTAAAATAAAATCATAATAGAATTTTTATTTTTAAGCTTGGATGAAATTTAAAACAATATTTCATTTTTATTAAAGTCCCATTCCTCATGAACTTAATCCAGAAATTTGTTCCACTTTTTTTTTGGCTTAAATTTAATTCTTCCGCATTCAAGAATTATTCTAAAAATCTAAATTTAAAATTATAACTATGCCATAAATAACCGTTCTCATTTTGTATAAAAGTTTTGGGAATATCACTTTCACTCCTTTTTATGACACTTTTGAGCCAACTCTCGAGTTACTTCAATATAAAATTCAACAACTTCGAAAAAAAACTAGGAAGAGTAGGCCGTGTCAACTCTGGGATACCCGTATGAACGTAATATATACATTATATCATCCGGTTAATTACTTTTGGCAAAATTTCCTACATACACCTTTATTAATTTTAATGTAATGCCCATTTAAAAGAAGGAGTTGTATGGCACCTACTCGAGCCCATTGCAGTAGACCAACCAAATTTTGTAAAAACTTTGGCCATTACACTAAACTGTGTTTGGCATGACTTCAGACACCCAGCTTCATTATGTGTAGAGTAATGCTCATACAAAAAAATAATTTGTATATATATTTCAAGTACTCAGTTCTATTAGAATATGTTCATATTAATGTTCATATAAAAAACGAAGTTGTACTTCAGTTACTCGATCAATGGCGTAGGGATAAGACTCCGACCTTTCATGTGGAAGGCTTCGGGTTCAAGCTCCAATAAGATCGTAATAAATTATACGGCATAATATAAAATTAGAATTAATTAAAATATATATATAAAATAACTCTTATGCAATATAAAAAATGGCTCAAAAAAAACAAAACATTTGTTAATTTATAATTTTATAACTACAGCCGAGTAATCAACGTCTTAGTGAATATAACGATTAAAGATACTGAAGCCTAGTCTAAATAGCCTTGGCGAATACCCTATACCCTTTAAGAATTGTTATAGGAATAAAAAAACATCAGCTACTCAAACGCTACAAAAATTTTTCGAAAACTCTGACCATAAAACTAAACTTACGGGATGCATGGACCGGATGGATAGAAGGAGACACATAGCTAGATTGATTTACTTTTCGATTCTGATTCAATTCATACCCTTCAGTCTATGCCAACCTCCTTCCTCCTTTATTGCATCACAAACGTAATGGCAAATCAAGGATACCATTGGACCTACGTTCATTCGGGTATAAAAATGAATCACATTCATATTTCTACTACTCTAAACTTCTAAATCTAAATATGACTTCATAAGAGATTTAACATAATCATAACAATAAAAAAAATTACAATAAAATTTATTTTAGCTTTAAAAATTCTGTTTTTTTTCCTTTTCTCCAATTTTTTTTATGTGACACTTAAATGTAGAACTGTAAAGGATTTCACTACTCCCTACCGGAAACCTAATCCTTAAAGAATTTAAAGATTAAATTTTGAGACTCTTCTCAAATACAAATAAATTTTTAATTTAAATAATAATAAAAAATAAAACTATTTTTAGTAAATAGAAAAAAATATATTTAAAAATCTCCAAAAAGAATGGAGAGATTTACAGTTTAACTCTCCATGAACAAAAAAATTGTAAATAAAAATTATTTTTCAAAATATAAAAAAAAAAATCCCACAAAAATTATATGCTATGAAATGGTGATGATTATGATTATAAAATTATTTTACAGATGATAATGATGATGTTAGTTATGATGATAATAGTATAGTAGTGATAATATGATTATAGTGATGATGTTAGTTATTTTTTATTTTTTTATTTCTTGTATTTTTTTATTTTTAAGTTTTATATTCTCTCATTGATATTCAGATCATCATTTTTTATCAGACTGAATGTTATAGTCTTAATCATTTACTATGTTTTCTGTCTCTTTCACACTTTTCAGAAATCCAAAAGAACTTTAATAATATAATTTAAAAAAAAAAAGAAAACAACAGTTTAAGATTTTGGGGAAATTCATCTAGTTGAGTTGTTGATTTTTTATTTTTCTAAATCTAATATATTGTTTCTTAGAGTTGAAAGAAGGAAGGGGGTTAGAGGAAGAATGGGGCTGTTTTATATGTATTATATAGTTTTTAAAGAATATATTATAAAATATAATAAATAGTTTCATTCCATTCTAAGAGAGTCTTAATTTTTTTGCTCGAGTTTTATCACTTAATAGTAAGTGTGTTACATTTAGTTTTGTGTTTAAAAATGATACACTCAAATAATGATGATGATAAATTTTTAAATGGTAAACTTTGAATAAAGGAGCTCTTCCTTTGGGATGGTGCTAAAATACTACAGATTATAAAAATTATTATTTCAAAATCTACTCAACTCATTCCAAAAATTCACTCAAACAATAACTATGGATTTATGTTTCTATTACAGAGAATAATGAATAATGGATTAGGAAACAAGGACGATATTTTGTCTAATGTCTTGATTATACATTTTAACTAAATTTATCATACGAATATGAATTTATTTTGTTGATTGATATTATACTGTCTTTCATATTTTGAATATAGTTAATTGTGTTGAGTTAATTTAGTGGATAAGATGTGACATACTTTTAAGCATTAAATTTTACAAGATTTGTTTAGTTAAGTGAATTCATTTACAAAAAATTATAATAGGTTTAAATTTCGCTTTTGATTTTCGATGATTCTTAGTCTGTTTAATAAGAAGGGATGTTTACATACAACTCTTCTATTGCAGTTAATAATAATTTCTCGAACAGGCTTTTAAAAAATTAATTTTAAACCCAAATGATTTTTTAAATCAAATAATATTTATTTTCAAAATAATTTGCAATTGATAATTTTGAATCTATCCATCATAGTGCTATCTAAGTAGGATCCGAATTCAAATGCCATTAAAATTTGAATTGATTTATAAGAAATAACTTTCAAACAAGTCTATATTACATTTATAAATGATATTTTGTCAAATACAGATTACAGACTAAGAAAAATTGGCTTAAAACATTATAATTTAACTGGCGCAGGATGTTACTTATTGTTGCAAAGTATGTGCAAACTGGTTGCGTTGGCAAAAAGTTTTTTTTATTCATGTAATGAGTTTATCACATGTCTCATCTTCTCTTAATAGTATTTTAGAGTTAAGATTCTTCAACTAAAACCACTTAAGTAGAAATTACATTTTGTGTAAATTAAAAAATTAAATAAAATACAATAAATAAATTTAATTCTTTCAATTTCTTTTAAATTAAAAAGATGATCAAACCGGAAATGGAGATTCAACCAGAACGATCTAGAAACAATTTTATTCTATAGTCTCCACATGCTATTGATGATGATAAAACGAAATATTCAGCTTCCTTAAAGCTCATACAACAAAATGTCTTGTACGATAATTATTCGAACCTATGAAGCAATCTCATTTCTAGTTCAATAGGAAAAAGGTATTTAACTTAATTTGTTAAAATTTCCGAACCCTATCTCTTTTGGTTTTTGAGTTAATTGGAATATGAGACACAGACATACTGACACCCATTACAGGCTTTATATTTTAAAGCATCACTTTTAACACCTAAATCGATTAACTTTTTCACCTAAACCGAATCTTATATACTACCTAAGTACTGCAGTCAATATATATCACGCCACTTTAAAGTGCTACAAATGGGATGGCAAATTTTGTTAAGTTTTTAAGACAGCCCTACCTTGCTTTCATTTATGGACAAAACACTGCTTTGTAAATAAATTTTTTAAATTTCTATAAATCTAAAGATCTTAAATTAATTATTTATTCCTTACTAAAACGTGTATCAAAATTCCTAAAATTAATAACAATCTACAGTATATATAATTGATCGCAATTTTTATAATAAATTTATCTTTAGTACGTTGATTCATGTCTTTGTTTTAATAATTTTCATATTGTCTTCTTAATTTCGTAAAAAAAAAATTGCTTTGAGAATAAAGTGAATTACTACGAAAACCTCTGAAAATAAAGTTCCATAGAAAAAATTTAGTTATCCATTTGTAATATTTTTATATTTCTTTTATTTTCCGCTGTATGGATAACTTCATCTTAAGGGATTCCCTTAAAAAAATAAAAAAAAACTATAATATTACTTTCATTTTATAGGTCACAACTCACAGTGCAAAATTCATATATAATAAAACTAGCAACTTTCAATGGTTCATTTAAATTCTCATTCTTAATTTGGAATTATATTTTAAAAACATAAGAACTATTCCCTCTTATTTCAGAACTCATTCCAAAAAATTTATTCTGGTCCTGTTGATGATAAAAATAAAGGTGGGGAGCATCGCTCCCCATAATATGACCCAAATTTAAAAAAAAATTACTTTAACAAAATGTGATTGCATCTAACTTTGATAAATATTAATCTAACTTTAAAAAAGTATACAGTAAAAATGTTAGACTCCAAGGAATCGCATATTTAAATTTTTATTGAAAAAAACGTATTCTACATCTACTTTATTTTAATCCAAGATATGGTATAAATGATGGTACTCGTATGCTGAAAATGCATTAAATTGAAAATTCCAAAGATATATATATATAAAAAATTAAAGTGCATCAAGATAACATTAAAACCACATATTGTACACATTATTAAAAAGAAGAATAGAAGAAATAAAATTCTAATATACTTTTGAAGTCTTCTTGAACTATATGAATACAGAAGAACATCTCGGAGTCATCTTATCAGTGAATGAGTAGATTTTCATTTATTTTCTATTTGGAGTGTTTTCTATATTTTTTTATTTTTTATTTTTTCTTGTTTTGTGTTTTAATTTTTTTTTTTTGAGATTTGTTTCATTTTCTAAGTTTAAATTTCTTATTTATCAGGTTTCATTTCATTTTCAACAAAAAAATAAATTGAAAATAGGGAACTGAATTGATAATAAGATGTAGAGGAAATACCAGTGCAAACCATTACACACAATAGAAAATATGAACGTGAGCAGATGCTGCACGTAATACCTGCAGGTATATAATTTTATTTTCAGTTTATCTGAATTGTTAAATTTATATTCTAAATATCACTATCGGTTCATTCTACAGTTATGATGCAAAAAAATAGTTACCATTAGATTGGCGAAAAGAGTTACCATTAGATTGGAGTAATAAAATATTTGAAGAGTGAAACTTAATAAAAATTAAAGATACTTAACATCTTCTAAAACGAGAATATTTATAATTTTTAAAATATTTATAAAACAAATTTAATTTAAAACGAGGAAGAGTGTAGTAGAGTAGACTGTGTCAACTCTGGGATACCCGTATGACCGTAACATATACATTATATCATCCGGTTAATTACTTTTGGCAAAATTTCAAACATTCAGCTTTATTAGGTGTAGAGTAATGCTCATATAAAAGAAGGAGTTGTATGGCAGCTACTCGAACCCTTTGCAGTAGACCAACCAAATTTTGCAGTAACTTTGGCCATTACACTAAACTATTTTTGGCAAAATTTCAGACACCCAGCTTCATTTGGTGTAGTGTAATCCTCATATAAAAGAAGGAGTTGTATGGCAGCTACTCGAACCCTCTGCAGTAGACCAACCAAATTTTGCAGTAACTTTGGCCATTATACTAAACTACTTTTGGCAAAATTTCAGACACGCAGCTTCCATAGGTATAGAGTAATGCTCATATAAAATTAGAAGTTGTATGGCAGGTACTCGAACCCGTGGACCAAAATGGCTGAATTTTAAACTCGATTCCGTTTTTTGCATAAAAACGAATTTGTGAAAATTTCATAATCCTAGCTCCTTTACTTTTTGAGTTATCGTGATGACGGACGGACGGACGGACGGACACACGGACGGACGGACATACATAGCTAAATCGATTTATTTTTCGATTCTGATCCGATCCATACACTTGAGTCTATATCTACCCCCCCTCCTTCTCTGCGTCACAAACGTAATGGCAAATTTATTATACCCTTGGACTATATAGTCATACGGGTATAAACATTAACACACTTTCAGCTTTATGCCTTAATTAGGAGTAAAAGAAATGTAAACTAGATTTGAACGGAAAGTATCCTCTGAAATTACATATTCAAATCTTATGCCATGTTCTGATTTATATTTAAGAAATTAAAAACATTATGCCAAATACACACTAAGCAGCTCAATCAAATATATATACTGCAGAGATTTTCCGAATTAGAACTGAGAAATATAGGATCTCTTTTAAAAATCGCATCTCCAGATTGTGGAAGAAATTACTAGGATTTGCCAATACTTTATGAAAATTAAAATTTAAAGTTTAAACCCTAAAAGTTGATCCGAGTAATTTCCAACTTTGTCAAGGAATCTCCCTATTACTTTACTTGCTCAGTTCTAATTTTAACCTCCTAGCATCCAATGAGTACAATTATCAAATTAACAACTTTGTATTGCAACTCCTCGAAAATGAGGCCGTAACGTTTTTAAATTTTATATAGGTGCTTGTTCTATTATATAACTAACCGTGTGTAATTTTTATCGTCGTAGTATAATTAGTTTTGAAGTAATTCATATTGGTGCAAAGAAGTTGTATGGCAGCTCCTCGAAGCCTTGATCTATTATATATAGGGAAATTTTCATCTTCCCAGTGTTATTAGTTTTGAAGAAATTCATATTGGCGGAAAAAAGTTGTACTGCACCTCCCCGAAGCCTTGGTCCGATTTTAACCAAAAACAGTAGAGATTGTCTAAAAATTGCTTTATGTGAATTTCAAGAATCTAGCCCTTTTAGTTTTTGAGTCATCGTGCTGATATAGGGACGGACGGACGCATAGAAACATCTAGATCAATGCATTACTAACAGAGGGACAATTTTAATATACTCGATGTCATATATCTATGCACGGGTATAACGATGTCTGTTATCTACACTCAGGTATAAATATACTAAGACTGTGTAACTATATCGTAATAAAAAATTAACATTTACGCATTCATAATCTTATACAATAGCTACAACCGAAACTGAAGCCTAGTCTAAACAGACATGGCGAATGCCTTATTGGATCCGTTTTTTAAATTACTAAACGTTAATAATTTTGATGTCCTAAAAATTTTGTGTAAATTATTATTTTTCAAAATAATCTTCAATACATATTCTAAGAGTGTTTCTATGATCGAACTACGTACGTCAAATAGAAGATGCAGAACAGTACCTTGGCCACGCCGGCAGAAGAAAGTTTTTAAAAATTCATAAGTTTTAAATAAAGTTTAAAAATTGCTTGTGCTTTTAATAAGTGTGTCTCTCCTTTTTTGCATCCAGTATACATTTTTTCCAAAATATTCAAAAGTAATTACCAAAAAATGTATGTTCTAAAAAAATTAAAAATTAAATGTCAAATTATTAAAGTAATGGCAAGTGTCAATTTTCGCGTTCGTTCTTTTGAAATATTAATATAATGTTTCAAAAATACTATGAAACTAATTTGACACATAGTAGATAATAAATTAAATATTCAAGATAGAAAATTAAAAATAATATAATGTACCAAATCAAATGCCTTCCTTATTGAATGACATTTTCTTATTTATTATTAATCAAATTTTTGTATTATTATTGTACTCGTCTTATGGGTTTTCTTTGATTTAATGAGAAATATAATAATAATGAAAATCATGTGTTGCATATAAAATTATCATATTTTTATTAGACTTATTTACAATTATTATTTTCCTTATTGACAAATAAGAAATGTTGTGTTGACACATAATAGGAATAATGTATGAACGTACTTATATAATTTAATATTTAATTTATATGCAAAAAAAATATTATTATTTATTAGTTATATGAATTAGAATTGGGATGCCTTTCAAACAATTTTCCTAAATAAAAAGTTTTAATATAAAGGAGGATTATATTTACGAACGCACTTTGACTTTTTAGAAGTGATATGCCTAATATGTGTCTATATAATTTAACTCTGTCAGTATATCCATCTGTCCAGGATCTACACCGCTTAAAATAAAGCAATGAAATTACAGAACGGATAAGTATTACAAAATAATGAATTTTATGGAACACAATTTTTCTGTAGCGTCGCCCGGTACTGAACTTAGCCCTCCTAAGTTACAGAAAAACCCTATTCTTAAATTTTTGTAGTACAAGTTTTATAATCTGTTCTTCAACCTAGAAAAACTAAATGACAGCTGCCTTTGTAAGGAAATAAATACCTATAGTGTTGCCATACGGTATTTTAATTTAGCGTTTTGAACAACAACATTTTTGCTGAATTTTTGACCTCTTATAAATTCCAAACGAATTAAGCTGGACCCATTAAATGTTTGGTAGGAGTTTGATAATTGGAAATTAGTATGAGTTTTTCAAGATGATTGTAACTATTCAGTGTCATGTCCAAATTAGGAACTTTTTTAAATACTCGTAACTGCAATACGAATTCAAATTTTTTTTGAAGTAATATACAAAAATTAAAGATCTTAGCTCATATTTTACAATACTTTTATTGGAGAACTCTTGAATTTTTACAATTTCTGCATAAAAACATAATAAATATAAATATGGATAGGATATTGGTAAATGTCATACCTCCTTAGGATCAAATAACTATGTCTGAAAGGTATATGGTGTTGCCAGTTTTCCAAAAATTTATATATATCCTTAATTTTGTATTTTATTCTTTAAGGATTGAAAGTATTTTCTTATATAAATCGTTATATCTATTGATCTATATACAGATATATCCGCTTTTTTTATCCAATAAGATATTAATCTAAAAAAGTTCAGGTTTGTTCAATAATTTCTCTCTATCTTTGGAACTCTTGAATTTAAAATGCTATCCTGCTCTGTTAGAACAATTCAGTGTTAAGTAAAAATTTTTACAAATTTGGGAAATCTTCAATTAATCACTTAAAACTTTAAATTTTAAATTTTCCTTCCTCAGGATAACAAAAAAAAAAAAAATTAAATAACATGCAAATATTATGCAATATTGATTTTTGCTGTTAACTAAAACAAAAAATTGCTTTTTTTATATTTTATTTTAAATTTTATCCAAGCAATGCTTTAGTTTTTACCTTTATATTGTTTTTAGGATATAAAAAACATTTCGTAGGAAAAAAAAAATTAAAAATTAAATAAAAACGAAAAAAAATGGATTCAAATCTAGTAGACATGATGTATGTAAACAAATAAGGAATACATGGTAACAATTTAGCCCTAAAGGATATGAATCGAAAAATGATGGTAGTAAGAGAAATGACCAATGATGATATAATTTTTTTTGTAAATCCTTTATATTAATTCAAAAGAGTAACTGTAAATATAAATCGGTAAAAAAATTAGCAGACGAAACTTTTTTAATACAATTAATTTGCCTGTGTAAAATTTTCTGACAAAAAAAAACGCATACATAAATATGTATATAAAAAATTAAAACTTTTTTTTTATGAAAATACGTAAATAGATTCGGTGTACCCTAAGAGCATATTTTTGCATTTCCCTTTTTTCTCATTTTTGGAATTATATTATATGAATTCCGTGTGTTTATTAATAATTCACTTTAAATCAAATGGATTTGTTATTAAAGAAAACTGGATTGCAGTAATCGAAATCACTCAAAGAATTGTGTACTATAGGTGAACGCATTTAACAACAGGGTATTTAAAATTTATACTTTAAATTTTTTAAAAAACTCATATTAAAATTATACAATTTATTTTTAAGTTAAGAGCTATATTTAACTAACAGGAATGGTCTAACTCTAACAGATGCAACTTTTTTTTTAGCTTTCTATAGCCAAAATTCAAACAATTAAAAAATGAACTAGAAAACTAAAAAAGTTGTTGTACCTAATCGGGTTAAGCCTAGACTGAAAAACTAAAATGGTTTAGATGACCAATTCTGCAAAGTGTGATGTCATTAGAATGTATGGTTTAGGTGTTTGTAATACGAATAAACAAATGCGTTTTCAAATATTTAGTATATTCTTAATATATTACTCCTCTGACTCTGACAGAAAGAAAAAATAGACTGGTCTTATGTCCTTTACTGAAACTATAGCTTATAAAACAAATACATAGTAGTTATTGCCTTATTGCATGTCATGTGCACTAATTTCATTAGCTTAATTTGTTTTTCAAGTAGAATAATTATATTGTACTAAGTGAGAGTCATCTGCGATATTTATTTCACTAATATGTCAGATGGAAAATCAACGTTACCAATGGGGATTGTTCAATATATATATAAAAGCGATTGTTCATTTGCTTGTTTGTATATGTCTTCTAGACTCCTACATTGCTCAGCCGATAATCATGAAAATTTCTGTATAACAGTTTGTCGATACGGAGGCTGTTTCTGAGCTGTCCATTTTGTCCTGAAGAACCGTCAAGTTAAAGCTGTGGTGCAAGCACTTAAATTTCTTTATTCTAAAATAAAAACAATTTTATCGATTGACTTCAAACTTTGCATACATGTTGCTGTTTGAAAATGGTGTAGACTCAATTAACAGACTTTTTAACCCATATTGGCAAGATGATCGAACATTTACACCATGTATAAATATTGTGTTAATTTTTTCCAATGTCATCAACTTCAATTAAAAATCAATTAGAGACGCAGTAAACCGCACAGCTAACACCCGTTTCTAATATAATACATTTTAAATATTATAAATATCTAAACTATCTTCTTTATTGATATCCATCTTATTTGTTATGTTTTCGCATATGATAATACTTACAAGTTAAAAAAGTGACGAAATCAGATTATTTTAATGAGCGTTTTGTTTTATTTTAAGTCACAACCAACAACAAAACAACGGTTTAAAAATACTAAAAAACAACTAAAGACTTTTTAATTAAGTTTATAATTAATTACTTTCATGATAAGTATATAATCTTAAATAAGAATCACCGTGTGAATACCACTTTAGACATAAAAATTGAATGAAATAAAAATTTTATGTCAAGTTAAGCCTTACTAGGTTTTTCAAACAATTTCTTATCTCTTTATAACATTTAAATTTTAAAATTTTATTTATATTTTTAAAAAAATCCATAGCACACCTCAGCTTATATTTTAAGGATCCACTAAAATATTATTATAATAGTTAAATTGTATAACAGATAATCATAAAAGTACATATTTACATATTTATTTATACAAAAAAATAAAAAATATATATTTGCAAAAAAAAAGTTATAAAAACAAATGCAAAGTGGTGGATATACCTACCTACTATAACTGTTGTTAGTATTGTATATTTAGAAACGTTCATAATGAAATGAATGGAAACGAATGGAATGGAAGGAATGGAATATGATGAAATTATTTTTAGTTTTCAAAGTTTACTTTTTTTTTCATTGTTGATTTGATTGTATAATTTTGTTAAAATAACTTTATGTTTACTTTATATTTTCTAAATATATGTATATGTATATATATATATATTATGTACACATATATATTTATATGTAAATATAAAATTTTGAAGTTACTAACAATTTAAAAAATAAATCTCAAAATTTTTCTACCATCGGTATAGTACCTATAGTAGTTACAATAATTGACGCTAAGTGGACAGAAAAAATAAACTCTTCAGGCAAATATTTATATATATATACATATATATTATATTTATATATGCTTATACCTATTTATTTTGTATACATAGAAACATATTATACATATCTATACATTATGTTTAACATAGTGTTTTTTTTTATATGGACACAAAAATTATTTTATAACTTAAAGTATGAAATTCGCGTTTATTATTCGAGATTTCATTTATTATATTAATTGACAACTGTACAGTGTGATTTATAATTATATGGTTTTAAATTTTTGGAATTCAAATTAGAAGATTTCATTTAAATGCTAATTTGATTATTTATTATACTATAATTAAGGATGTTCTTTAATTTCCGGAAAATCAAAATCAATTTATAACTTCCGGTTTGTGAACTTGTTTCACTGAAATCAGACTTTTATGAAGTTTTACAGTTCTCCTTGTTCGTTCGAACAACAGTTCGAGCTATTGACTTTTATTTTTTTACGTATCGATAAAATCAGGCAAAAAGATTTTTTCTAAAAACGGTCTTACTGCGAATTACGGATTAAAATAAGTGCCTTTCGATTTGCTGCTCCTACAGAGTGCATTTGACTATAAAAACTAATTTGGAATATTAAACCTCTTACGCAACTATATTTGATTTTCAAAAGAAAGTCCAAAAACATGTTTACATTAACCAATTGCAGCTGAAGAGTTTTTTTTAAACTATAATGTTTAAATTTTAAATTTCTCCCAATTTCATCCAACTGTATTCTTTCGAGTTAATCCCTTAAGAAATATCCCCTAAGGATACCACATTTGGAACTGTGGGTAATATACAAGCTTAAACATTTATTATCGCTAATAAATCAAATGTGTTAGTTTTAATCTCATATAAGCTACGATTTAATCAATTTTCTTATTGAAATCAAGTAGCAGCGTGATGAACCAAATCAAAACCAAATCAATCTGTATTTCAATAAAACTATATAATAAAATTTCAATTACTACATTTCATTTATCATTACGACTGTCATTTCACACAATTATTATGCATTTAATCATACTATTATACATACATATATACTAGAATTATTTATGATAAAACTGCAGTCAAATTGGAGTATACTTTAATTTTAATTTTGTAATTTTCATGTCAACAAGTAAAGTGTACATGTATGTGTTATATTAATTCAAAAAAAAAAAACTTTTTAAAACTTCTTGATGAAGTACTTAGTATACACACGCTCCTAAACTCATATTTCAATATGATAATTGTTCCGCTTTGAAGTACCCAACGTATAAATTTAAAAAAAAAAAAAATTTTAAAATCAACTGGGTTTCTATCAGGATTCACTATTTATCACCAATTAATATGATGTTCGAAAATGGCATGGCATGGCATGGCATGTGTAAAACGATGATGTAAAAATTTCAATTTTAAATAAAGTAAAAGTTTTTAGTTTGGTAATTTTTTATTTTTTCATTTTATTTATTTTTCAAGTACTGTTTACTACAAGCCGCTTATATGTAAATTACAAAATATAATATTTATGCAACTATACGTATGATTTACTGAATATTTCATATAAACTACAGGTGTGTTGTGTGTACCTATTTAATCATATTATATTGACTTATTTAATTAGAGTCTATTTAATATAAAATTTACCTTTCTATCAAAGTATACTTTAATATATAATTATACTGAATATTGATAGTTAATATGTGCTACCTGTTTACCTGTTCATTGCTTCTAGCAAATTATATATTTCGTGATCTTAACTTTGACGTTCTAATGTTAAATGAAGCTTATAGGTGCTAATGGAATTACCTTGAAAAACTCTGAACTTAACTAGCTATATGTACAAAAAAAAACAAATATGATAAAAATCAACAACAACAACACATTCATTATTTTTTTTAAATAATAAATTGGCCAAAGACACTTAAGTTCAAATGTGTCAAATAATTATTTAAAAAAATATATTAGGAAAGTTTTATTTTTGTTTATAATTTATGGAAATTTTATAAAATTAAATTATAAACATATAATCGTATATTGAACTTTCAAAATTTAATGTAAAAATTTTAGCAAAATTATTTGACAGATGAAAAATTCTTAATATGACATAAGCGTCTTCTAAGTAGAAACGCTATTAAGTATAAGTAGATACTTAAATTTAAATTATTCAAAATATACAAATAAGAATTTTACAAACTAATGAGAATTGATTATCTAAAAATAACTAATTGAAATTATTTACGACTGAATGGTATAAAAACAATGACATGATTTGAGAAGAAATAGCTTTTAGTACAGGTGAACTAATATTTTATGCTTTTTATGAGAATATATTGTTTTGCAGAAATTAAAATACTGAGAAGTTTCTCATTAAATTAACCAAGCAAGTGAAAAAATATGTTTTTGGACTAACAAATGGAAAATAAAATTAAATGAAAGTAAATCTGTTCATGTTAATTTCAGTAATAGAAATATAAGAAACCCACCTGAAACAAATTTAAATGGTGTATTTGTATCAATCGAAAATTCAGCAAAATACCTAGGAATGACACTGGATGTCAAGCTATATGGAATGAACATGTTAAAAAGAAAAAACTAGAACTTGAAAATTAATATAGAAAAAATTATATATAATAAAATGTTAATTTATAACCAAGTAATTAAACCTATATGGTTATATGCAAATGCATATTAAAAAAAATACAAACCTTTCAGAATAAAATCCTACGTAACATGGTAAATGCTTCCTCGTATGTAATAGTGACATTCATAGAGATTTACAAATTCCCAAAGTTATAGATGAAATAAGTAGATATGCCATAAAGCATAAAGGTCCTCTAGAATGGCATATAAATATTGAAGCTGCTCAGTTAATAAATAATCAGATTATTATAGGAAGGCTCAAAAGGAAAAAAACCTTTAAATAATATATTATAAATTACAGATTTCCTAAGGGAAAGTACACAAAACCTATACTCAAACCAAAGATAGCAAAAATTAATGGTTAGTCAGTTCGACTAGTTTTAATAAGGGGAGGGTGTGGTTTAGTCGGTAAGAATCCGACATACACTTCTGCTTCTGGGCAGTTTGCATCTTTTGAAGACTCCCACCAATCCACGTAAAATAAAAATTAAAAAAAAACAATAAAAAAATTAACCAAAATATTGATTGGTTGGAACTTGAAAGCTACAAAATATAAAGTAGAAAAATATTAAAAACACCCATAGACACAGGCAAGTTAATATAAAAGTATATAATAAATATTTATTGAAAAAAAATATTAAACAAACAAAGGCAATGGAAAATTTAGAACCAATTAAATCCTTCATGTGGAAATGTACCGAATGATTTATTTAGATGAGTTCGCTGATACAAAAACCTTAAAATGTCCATTTGAAAATAAGTTTTGCGAATATTTATGCATCAACTATGTTTATTATGTATATATACATAATATTATTTATTTTTCAGTTAATTTATAAAATGGCTCTAATAGTTTAATTTTGTCCGTTAGTGTGGTGCAATTGTTAATAAAATTTGAACATCATTTGGGATAAATAAATTTTATTTTAAATGCAATTTAATTAAATGTGTAGTTGATTGTATTATTAAAATTAATTCATTTAAACCCAATGACGAATGGTAGCATCAATTTGATTTCCAAAGCCAGATATAAGTTTTTTTCACTTTTATCCGGGAATCGGATAAAAGTTGAAAATGTAATAGTAATTAAGGAATCGATAATATAAATAGTAGTTTAAATATTATAATGTATTCGCACCGAAATTTCACAAGGAAAAGTCTGATCTCTCCCGTTTTTAATTCTTAAGCTACATTTCTTTTTAAATTTTGTTATGCAATTTGGTTTTTTCATACTTTAACAATTATCAAAGAGGCAAATATCAGGATAACTTTCGTTTTGCAGCTAGGTTTTGTCTATCTCAATTTTGACTATTTCACTGCATGAAGGTTTTCACCTTGGCATTTTATCTTGAGCAATTTTATTAATTATTATAATTGATTTTGTAATTACTTACTATCAAATTTATAAGTTCAACATAAAATATGTGGTATAGGTCGGAAATAATTTTAAATTAAAAACTTTCTTTTTAATAAATGTTCTCTTTTTTAAGAGTGCTCTTATCAAAACTGAATTATCATCACGTATAATTTGTAATACTTTTATATAAAATTTTTAATTTTTTTCGCTCTGTATGACTTATTAACTTTAAAAACGATTGGTTATAGATACGATTCCCGCCGCCATATGTTTAATATATAGATTTTTAAAGAATTTTAGAATTATTTTAAAATTTGTAAGCTACTGTATGATACAGTAGCTAATAACCACCAACTGTTTAAAATTCTTTTCAAACTAAAAATTTATGAATAAGCAGATTTCCTTTACTTTTCACTATTTTTTTTTAAAATTATCATTTTATTTACAATTAAAACTAGGTTTTCAAAAAGATATTTATTATAAAATAAATTATAAAACAAAATTTGAAATATACAATACATTTCCAATCATAAATCTTAATTATAAAAGATACAAAATCTAAACCATGATGTATGAATTTTCAAATCCCAATTCAATCTAATCATCTTTTTATTATTGAAATTAGGTAAAGAATTCTTTTTGACATGGAAATTTTATATCATATATTTAATTCTTTTATGATTTCGTCACGTACTAAAAAATTGAAAAGAAATCATAAGGACCTAATTTTATTATAATAAATACAATACTTTGAAAATTAGGTGAAGCCCCACCATGAAGAATATGGTTTTTTTTCGATTTGGTTTTCTGTTTTATTTGTAAGATTTTTCAAGATGACTCCTACAGTTGTTAATCAAAAGAGTTTGTTAATATAAATAGAATGTAATATAGTATAGAGAGCCCAAACATATGTAACAAGTGACACAACGGCAAAATGTTGATTCCAAAATTATTTTTATTACAATTAATTTTTTTTTTCCTTTACTACTTAGGACTTCCACAAAACTCTTCTATCTACTTCTATTTTGAACAATGACTTTCGTTTTTTTTTAAGCGCTAACTTTTCAACTGTTAGACATGTTGGAACATGGGGTCATATTATATTCGTGTTATTAGAATTGATCTTAATGAATTCCATGTACAATTTAAATGTCAGATCGTACTAGGACTTATATAACATGTAGAAACGTCTTAGATTTTCAATAGATACAATTTTATGTTTGTTTATATTGTAATCTTTTGTATTAGAGTTATATGTAATTAAGGTATATCTGTGAGTTATATTATTCAATTAAATTATTAGTTTATATTTTGTATTTGTTTATATTATCTGACCAATGGCGTAGTGGTAAAGACGCCGCCTTTCATGTGGAAGGTCTCGGGTTCAAACCCCGGTCAGATCATATATAATAAAAAAATATCGTAAAATTGTATAATTATATCGTAATATAAAATAAGTTTTAATAAAAATATATAAATAATTCTTGTGTAAGATTATAGATGGTGCAAAAAGTTAACATTTGTGCATTCATATTTTCATATCCTATACAATAGCTACAGCCGAGTAATCAACGGCTTAGTAAATATTATGATTAAAGAAACTAAAAAGCCTAGTTTAAAATAAATTTGGTGAATGCCCTATACTCCTTGAAAGAGTGGAAAAGGAATAAAAAATTTGTTTATATTGTTATATTAATGAATTTTTTATTAAAGATATATAATTATTAATTATTGATTAAGCCATTAATTTGACCCCAATGGCGAATGGTAGCTAAGTCGAGTCGAAAAACTGAAAAGCTTTTACACTTTCCCGGTTCTTTCTTATAAAACGTCAGCACTAAACCACTGTGTCACCCGATCTTGTCTTATGGCCTTGTGCTGTTTTCTCTCTCTTTTTCTACGCCATGTACGTTTAGGTCTTCAACACATCTCTTTCCTTAAGGATTACATTCCAATGTCTATTATTATACAGTTTAGAAGTCTTCTAAGAATGTGACCTATCCATCTATTCTTTCATTTCTTGATTGCTATTGTATTTCTTCTTGATCAGTAGCTCTCCAAAGATCTTCATTACTTATCCTTCTTAGTCAGTATATTTTGCATATAATTCGAAGACATGTGCTTACGAATACTTCTAATTTCTGTGTTTCCTTCTTTGACGGAGTTATCTTAGCTTAGTTTTTATTTGGTATTTGCGATGATCTCTATATTTTCCATATTCTTTCAAATGTCGCTCTAGCTTTCGATACTTTGCTATTGTCGCTCAAGTTTGCAATTTGTTATCAATATCTTTTTTTGCACCACCTTCTTTGGAAACAATACTCCCTGGATAATACCTACATCTTCAACTAATGTATTTTTAATTACAATTGATCTTCTCACAGATATTATAATCTAATCTTGTGTAACTGTATATTACAAATTATACCGTTTTCGTTTGCATTTAACTAGCCTTTTCTCTAAGCATTTTTATATTCAATTTAATGTGGTCTTTTCTCCAAACACCATTCATTTTTAATATGGTTCCAGAATTTTTGAAAAAATTGAAAGTTGTCTTTTTTAAAAGTAAAAGAAATTCTAAACAATATATATAATAAGAATCAAACAACCACCTTAAATTGTGTCTAACAAGACTTGATTTTTTTTTTTTTAAATATGAAACGTAATCGAAATTCGTCTCCTACAACCACAATACAAAAATTATAACTCGATTTCCGTCCCGTAAAAGTAATAAGAAGAACAAAAATTGAAAGTTAAGAAAAAAGTGGTTTACCACCTAATACCGTTCCTAACGATACTATTGTCCTTTATTTCTGTTATGATGTTGATGTTGCCTTTGTCGTTTTATGGGATTCTTATTAAAAGTTAAAAGTAATTTTTGAGAAAAAAAAAAAAACTGACCATAACAAGCTACAAAATCAATGTGTCACGCTAAATTGGGTCTCTTTATTACATTTCTCAAGAGAACCAAATTTTTTTTTTTTTTAGGGATGGAATGAATGATTCGTTAAAAAGTTTAAATTCTAATTATTAAGTTACCTATATACAAATTTTCTTATTTTGTACCTTAGGTTAATTTTACCTAAGGTTAATTTACCAAACTCTTAATCTTAAAAATAAAGTTAAATTCAGGTAATTTGTATATAGGTAATAATCATTTATTTTTTTTTGAAAAATGAAATTTAATACTTTATATATCATAAAATCGGCCTCATATGGTGCAATTTTATACAAAAAATTTTTAACTACTTTTGTTTTGTTACCATAACAATAGAAAATTTGGCAAGGTTCTTCAATTTCTCTTCTTTTAAGATTATCTTTATTTGATTGTTTGCCTCAATATAATATGATTAATTTATATTCAAAAGTTGGTAGGGACCAGACCTAACATTTACCAAAAAAAAAAAAAATTAAAATTAATTGTCAGTGGTCAGTTTTTGTTTTGAGTTTTTCTTTGATGGTGTACAACAAATGGTTGCGTAGAGATTAACGAGACTAAAAGTCACGCAAATGCAATTTTTTTTTATCGTTTGCCTTTTTTTTTTATTTCCAAAGAAAAGATAAATGGAATGATAGATTGTATTTCAGATATTTAATGAAACAAGTATCTTTGTTTTTTTTCATTATAAGAAGATTAAATATTATCTAGGATAAAGGAAAAAAAAAATGATTAATTTGAATTTCAATGACATTCAATCAATCAGATGGCGTTCTCTAAATTTATTTAAGATTAAAAAAAAAATTTTTAAGGAAGTTTTAAATAAAATTTTTTTTTTTAGATTTTAACTACATTGATTAGAAATGGATTATTTTCTGCCAAATTATTGAAACAAATGATTAGAAATAGCATATGGTGTAGAATTCATTAAAACATAGTGGAAATTTTATTGTTAGAATTATTTTTAAACAAATTTTTGGCAATGAATTAGAGGTTTGTGTCTTATCAAGTGTGCAATCTTAGTAGTTTCATTTATATATGGTAAGGATTGGTCCGTTTCCATATATTTTCAATGGAGTTGTTTTTTTTTACAAAATTAAATTGATCGCAAGTTTTCAAATGAAACTGGTTTTCTTCTTAATTAATTTCTTCATTATCTTAAAAATGCTCCCGTATCTAGGGACTGAGAAGTTGAACAGACATGCTTTGAAATAAATCGTTCCCAATTCTGCAATAGAAACTAAAAAAGGGCAAAAAATTAAAATGCGTCTCAAAAAATAGCAATTAAATTTTTGGGAGCCATTTTTTTAAAGTGGGCTTGTGAATCGAACTTTTTTATTTTTACTTAGCATTAGATCTGTACTATAAAATTGGTGAGCACCTATTTTCAAATATGGTGAAATGAATGAAAATATTTCTTTTGGGAAGTTGTACCTGTTTTATGTTTTTCATGATCTTGAAATCAGCTACATCTAGGCTCAAATGTAGCTGTCGCAAAGCTTTTATTTATTAAAAATATGTAATAATAGCACATAATTGGCCTACTGTTATGCTGAAGGTGGATGGTCTAAAAATTTTTCTTTGTTATTTCTTTATTTCAAATTTTAACATTAGTTTTGTTGTCTTTTTTGATTTTTTATTTGAAAATTTAAGAATTTGTAAAATATTAGAAGTTTGGTCAAATATTGAAAAAATTTTAATTGACATTTTATCTAAATTTTTCAAAAAAAAGCCCTTTAGTAAATTATTTTTAAGTCAAGATTACATCTTCTATAGTTTTACGACTAATAAAGTCTAGACTCTTAATCTAAGATTTTATAATTTTTCGAAAATAAGTTTTTTGAATTTTTAGATGAGTAAATGTTATCAATTCTGCTTAGTACTTTAAAAATTTCTTATTAAAATAATTCATACCTCTTTTTCTGATAAGTTATTCTTTTTAAAAATATACAAATAACTTTTAACACTCTTTATAAAAGTCTTACTGATTAATCGATTTTCAATTTTTCCGAATTATCATTAATGTCCAAACACTTAATACTGGCAAACAGCACTGTCCTAATTGCTATATCTTTCATATCTTTAGTAAATACGAATAAGACACTTCAAAAATTCAGTTATCTATAGATTCAATTTTGATTAAATGATTATTATATACTTTTAATTGAGCTTGCCTGTGTCTATGGCTTTATTTTCAAAGTAATATTAAACTATCTTTCGACAAATTTTGGCACTTAACCTCAATATTAACCTTCAAAAAATGTTTGGAACTAAATAATAAAAAAAATTTTTGCATAAAAATACAATAAAGACCTTACATTGAATTATTACGAGTATAATATTTTTAATTATGATAAGGAACAAGTAACTAAAATGTTATCTAAAGATCAAAACACCATAATATCAATAAAATTTGTTTATTTTTTAAATAATAATTCCAATCACTTTAATAACTAATTAAAGTTTTTTTTTATAAGTAAGAAATATCAACAAGTTAAAGGAATAGTAAAATATAATTATTATTATCTTACAGAAATTTAGGTTAATAACATTTAAAGTTGAATTAACTAATAAAAACAAAAATATGAAATAATAAGATAGAGCATTTATTAAAAAATTAATTAATTGGAAAATAAAAAAAAAAATTGCAAACGTTTTATTTTATAAGTTTCCTTGTTCTTCTTATCAAATGTCAGCAAAGGAAACAGAAACTAAATGTAAAAAAAATTTATTAAATAAATAAAGTTTGTATTTAATAAATTTAATTAATTTAATTTGTAGCTTTTAAAAATCAAATTATTTGAAAAAGATTTATTTTTTAACATAAGATATTATTATTAATTTTATATTCTTAGGTACTTGACAACTCTGGTTTTAAGTACATTCTTTAATGAATGATTATTAATATACTTATGCATTTAGGGAAATGAATTTTGAAATTGAGATAAATACATTGTTCCCATAGGAATTAGAAGCAGGTTTAGAGAGTAAGATAATACAGAAATGAGTATTTTAAAAGCTACATTATACAAGCTTAACAATTTAATACTCTACAACTACAATTTTACACTAAGTTCTACAAATGTCAATTATGTGCTCCAAAAATATTAAAACTCAAAAAGACCCATCCCTATTGCTATTTAAATGTCATACTTCAAATGTACTGTGTATAAATTTTAATTAAAAATCGTAATAAATTTATATTGATTTGGTGAATTAAACTTGATAAATTTTTATATAAATTATGTAACCAATATTATGGGTAGCACCTTCAAATGTACATCTGGTACAATTGTATAGAATTCGCTAATTTTTTAAAATTTTTTTATTTAAAATAAACACCAAAAAAAAGTATAATTTAATAATAAAAATCTAAATTTAAATAAAAATTCTATAATTAAATGAAAAAAATATTACGTTTTTTTAATTATGCTAGACATCATAATAAACTAATCTAGTTTAAGAATAACATGATTAAATTAATTAGGTCAAATTTTAACGACTGCCAAAATAAAAAAAAAATAAATGTGTTTGATTAGATAATACTAGTTTTATAATATATATATACATATATGAACTTTAAGAAATATTTTAATAGTTCTTTTTTTATGTAAAATTTTTTTTTAAATTTTGCAAAGAATATTTTTTTTTTTGAAATAAAACGGAAACCTATAATAAGTTACTTGTCATTTAAATGTATAATTATCTATAATCTATATATATATAAAAGCGAAAGTTTGTTTGTTTTTCTGTATGTAGCGAAAAGACTACTAAACTGCTCAGCCGATTATCATGAAAATTTGTATATAGAAGTATTTGGGTGCAGGAAGAAATGCTGGTTCAAAATTTTTCCCTTACGGTCTGCGAAATTGAGCTGTGGTGCATGTATTCAAGTTTTTTTGTTCTAAAATGAAAACGGTTTGTCCGATTGGCTTCAAATTTTTTATATGTTCCTTCAGAACTGAGTTGACACTTTTAACAGACTTGAACTTGTTAGTACATGCTGGCCCGAAGGTTGATAAAAAAAAAATGTTGGAAGCTAATTTCGTTCCATTTTGCGATGTGCTGCTTTGACTAAAAAGAAGTCTCAAAAAATGTTTTGTCGAGTTCCGTTAACCAAATGCGGTTCAACAGCTTTTTATAGATTTTTTGATTTCTTTACTCTTAATTAGAAACGGTATGACTAATTAACTTAAAATTTTGTATACGTTCCTTGAGAACTGAGTTGACACTATTAACAGACTTGGAATTTGTTAAACCATATCGGCCCGACGGTTGATTAAAAAAATTTTGGAAGCTAATTACGTCCAATTTTTGAAAATAGAAGATACTTCTTTGAATTAGGGGAAAGTTTAAAAAAAATTTAGTTTTCCTATACACAAACAAATTAAGTAAAAAGTAACACACGCTGACTTCGGATAAAATATATTTACGATCACCATAAAGTATCAGGGTTACAAAAATTTCAAGTCCGTTGAAACAAATGCCACAAATAAAACTTCTTTTATAATTTGTACCAACAAAGTCAAATTTGAAATAAAAAAAAAAAAATTCCAATTCATATTTTATAATCCCCAAAAAATTGAGTTATTAAGATGAATCATATATTGCTGTCAAAACTGTCTCCTAAGAAACATAATTTCTTAAAAAATGTCTTCTTAAAAAAAAAACCATCAACTGAAAGGACATTTATATGAAAAAAAATATATTCAAATAAATTAATACTTCCTTCTTAATTTATACAAAAAAAAAAAACAGAAAATAAAAATTCCATTACAATACACCATAATCAAATATTAATTGAATTATCCCTAAAAGAAATCAATTTTTACCAAATTGATTTGTCATACTCATAAAATCATCTAAAAAAAAAAAAATCGGAAATATTATTGAGATTTAAGACCCTTGCATTCCATTTAGTTTTTTTTTTACCTTATCTTTATACCGTGACTCATACCTTCATTTCAATATACGAGTATTCAGTCCGTCAAATAATCACAAAAGTAAATATCCTTATCAAAATCCTTAACTTCTGAACGTATATCTTAAGATACTTTTTTTCTTTTACGTTTTTATTGAGAAAAAAAGACAGAAAGTAACAGTTTTTTTATTTTTTTTTTTTTGTCATTTCTTTAACCTTCAATATAATTTCTTGAAGGAAAAAAAAGGATCAAAGAACTGCACACACACAAACACACATACAAGCAATATAAAAAATAATATAAATAATGAGAAATAATTTTTTGTATTACCAATAAATTATCTTTTTGTATTTATGTTTTTTTTTTTTTTTTTTTTGAGAAATTTTTTGGCAAAGGACGACAGAAAATCGTGACATTCATGATATCCATACGACAAAATAAATCCAAGGACAATAAAATTTATCTTATGCTTATTTTAATTTTTTTTGTGCAAAATCCTAATGAAGGTTTTAATCCAACATTTTCCAGAATATTTATATTTATAATTCTTATAAATATTATCCTGTATGTGTGTGTGGCAATGTAAAAAAAAAACAATATCAAAAAGAAAAAATATTGCAATAAGTTTCCTTCTTAACCCAAAAAAATCCGGATATAAATATGAATACTTTTGTTGTTTGTAATTTAAGGGATTCTGTTGATCCGCAGTATGAAACATATGGGAATTCTGGTTTTTTTAGTGCTCGTTTTAATTTTTTTGTTTTTTGACAATAAAGCGTGACTTTAAATCACGTCTAATATATTTGCAGAATTTGCTGTTTTTTTTTAAGAATCCCTTAATATAAAGTCTGTTAAATTGCGGGTCTTATTGTGTCTTTTTGTTTTCCTAATTGTATAGATTTAATATTTGAACACTAGAACAGTTAAATTTATATATAAAAAATGCACACAACGTTTTAATATTGATTTGATTGACAATTTTATGCTTCTGAAAGACTTTAAATCAATTGTTGAAATTTTTTTAAGAAGTATAGAATGAATTTTTTTGATAAGGATTCAGTTTGCTTGAATAAGTTTGGAAATTTAATTTTTCATACTTTTATTAAAGCTAATTGAGTTCGAAGCTTATTGAGAAGTAAATTATATTTTATTAAATTATTGAATCATGGCGTTGCAATTTATAGCAATCAATTTAAGGTTTAGTCAATTAGAGGTAACTTATATAAATCTTAGTTCTTATAAGCTTTTTTGGCCATTGATCAGTAGTTGTAAATATAGGCTTTTGTATTATTATAGTCCCTTCATCTTTTGATGTCTATCCGTAATTAGATGTCAGCGGTCATATGATATTGGCAAAAATATTCTGAAAGATGTTTTGATCCATTTCTCAATGGATAAAATCGTCAATTTTTCTGATGGCTGTCCAGTTTCTAATGTTTGGCAACCAAGTTAATTGTTTCCTTTCTATACCCTTTTTCCCAAATGTTTTTGCTTGAACCATTGACTAAAGTAGCTTGTATTTGTTTTAATACATTGTATGCCCAAAGCAGAAGGTTTTTTATTTTTTAAGCCTTAGAAGTAGTTCTCTTCTAGGGTTTGCTGTACGTAGAACTTCTTAGTTTGTAATGTGTTCTGACCACGGTTTTTTTACCACATTTCGAAATTTTAGAGTTTTTACCATATAATTCTTTTACTTTTAAGATCTTCTATACACAGAAGTATAGGTCACAATAAGAACTTTGTCGATTTAAAAAATGCAATATTTACTGTTCCGATTCGGCATCTAGTTTGCTTTTCGCAGCTTTAATCCTCGTGTAACCAGCAACCGAGTAATTTGTGTGTGGGTACTCTCTCAATTGGACGGTTTTTTTGTTATCTTAATTGTTTCGGCAGTGTAAGGTGTTTTTTTTTTGGCTTACGATCATTAATTTGGTTTTTGAGATATTTAAATTTAAGTTGAGCAATTCACTATAATTTTTGATCTTATATTCATGTTGTAAACTCCTGAATCATCTGCAGATCTTTTATACCAACATCTAAATCGTTCACAGCTTCGTGAAAAATGCATCCAGCATATATGTTCGAAATTAAAGGAGAGATAATAAAGCCTTGTCAAACTCCTTTATGAATATTAATGCATTGTGTCAGCACACTACTAATATTTCAACAGGCTGTTTATTGGTAATATAAGCTATTTATACACATATGGTATTTTTATCTATGCCAATTATATTTGATGCGCCCCTAATTTTTTGATGATTGACCTTATCAAACGTATTTTCATAATCTACAAACATAAGAAAACATATCTTTTTTAATTTTTTACAGTATATATAAATTACAATATATATAACTCTACAATATACAAAAAATATAAAACAAGCCAACTACAATGTATTTTAAATACATAGGTATATAAAACCAAATATCTAATCTGCTCCCAATTAACATTTTTATTAAAGAAATTAAATGCAATTTGAAATGCTTCTATATTTTAAATTGCATCTGGCATTTATTTTTTTTCTAAATAAATTGTTTTTAATAAAATTAATTTTTTTCTTAATAAGAAAAATCAACACAAAGAAGACAATTGAAATTCTTCAAAAGGATCATCATCTGCATATCATTACATTTTTAAAAACTTATATTGACTTCTAATTCTAATCATATTGATATATATATATATATATTAATTTTTTAATTTTAAATTTAATGAATATTTTATTACCCTACAAAGAAAAATTAGATACATTCTGCATCTCTTTTACTCTTCATATCTATAGTTTACTTTTATAGTAAAAACCAATTATAAAAAAATTTAAATAACAAAAGAATAATTTTCATGAATATAATTATAAAATTTCTTTCTTTATTTTTTTGTAGTCCCCTTTTTCTAAGAATATTTTATTAAAATTGGCAAAAAATAATATAAATTTAAATTTTCATCCTTTTTCTTTTCCTTTTTTGGTCCTTTTGTTGTGTTCGTTTTTATTTAACATGATTCTAATATAAGCATATAATTATTATCCTTCAATATATCCTTTTTTTTTTCTGCTGTGATTTTCTCAATTGATTTGCAACCGTAAAATTTGAATATCTTTACAAAATCCTACTTCATCAATATTCCTTACAATATAGATAATATCTAAGAATTTATTTCTGTAGGTATCATATTTTAGAAGATTCACAGAGATCACATTATCACAGTTAGAATTTTTACAAAAAATTTTTGCAATCTTTAACCCTGTATATCTTTTTTCAATTAAAATGGAGTAAAAATGGTCTTGATTCAAAAACTACTAGCGGAATTTGAAATGGGAAAGGGAATTAGGTTGGAGTGGGCTGTCCTAAGGACTTTTGAGTATTGTAGTTGAACCTAGTTTCATACATAAAGAAATTCAATGAATCCATTAAATACGATATAAGATATTGATGTTAAATCCCCAACACTTACCATTTTAGTCTTGGAGTTGGGTTATTCCTACCTTGCTTAACATCTTAGCTCCTTCTCCTATATATCTGCTGTGCTGTAAAACATTAAAAATTTTTTTTAAGTACAAATCAATTACAAGCCAGTTTATTATGAAGCTACAAGATTGCTTTGTATGAACACATAAACCGTATGTTATAAGGAGTGTTCCACAATGTAATATTCCTAGACTCTTCAGTAGGTTTGTAGAATTACTTTTGTATAGGAAAATAATATATCCTGATTAAACTTTCATTAACTTTTATAACTTATAGGATATTTTATGAAAGTCTTCTGTGAGTTTTCAAAATACTTAAGCCTTACTTAAAACTCAAAAAAAACCCTACTTACTTACAGCTATGTCCACTTAATCGAACAAATTCTACGCAACAGTTAAAAACTCAATAAAAAAAAATAACAGGATATTAAAAGAGCCTGTCAAATTCATAAAATAAATTTAAAATTTTATATATTCAAAAATAATTTTTAAAATTGAACCGTGAAAAGGTTTAAACTTAAGTTCTCTGAGACATACTTAACAATTTATAAAATTCTGAACCTTTCATTTGAAGAGGTTTAAAAATCCTAATGAGATCTTGTAGAGTAAAATTGTATTTTACCAAGCGTTTGGAAAGCAAAAAAAAATATGTATTTATGTAATAAAACAATAAGATTCATCATGTTGCAATTTTATTTGTATTGTAAACTCTAATAAATCTTGTCAAGAAGAGCTGTAAAAGTGAAATAAGCAAAATATAAATAGTCTTTTATTTTCCAAAAGAAATACTGTTATGTATATTCTAGGATTTTTAGGTACTAAAAGTACTAAAGGTTATAATAGAAATTTTTAAATTGATGAATCAATTTGTATGTTAAATAGAATCGATAATAAAATCCATTTTCAATATATATATTTTGAATTTAAGTCGTAACTATATTTGACACGCAATGACAATTTTACAAGACAATACTACAACTTGATACAATATTTCAAACAGTCTTCGGAATAATATTTTAATTTAGCTGGCTTATAAGTAAATATATTTCGGAGCAAGAAGACTTTAAATGAAAATCAGCTGGATCCATTACAGTTTTAAAAATATACTCTAAATTTTGTAATCATCAACTTAACTCTACATTAGGTTTACAGACTTAATCCAAAAGTTTGAATTAGAATGGTAGCTATTTTGTTAAGTAAAAGTTAGCCGAGAGAACTTCGTGTGTCTGCTCTATATCACACTTGGTGCTTCGTGCAGCTACTTTAGTTAATATATGATTTTTCTATTCAGCCTCGCATAAAAAAAAACCTATCTACGGCCTGACAAGAACCCGACATAATACTTTTGTTTTAAGCCTTGCTTTCTATTAATTTAAATACTTTCTATTAATTTAAAAATAATTTTATTTAACTTATTTATCTTATACATTTTATATTTAAATTACATT
The DNA here is from genome assembly GCA_963082915.1 of Dolichopus griseipennis. Taxonomy (NCBI): domain Eukaryota; kingdom Metazoa; phylum Arthropoda; class Insecta; order Diptera; family Dolichopodidae; genus Dolichopus; species Dolichopus griseipennis. Next base: position 76,752,899 of record OY720443.1, read on the forward strand.
TGGTAACCAAGGTGATTTTGTTTAATTTATGTTGTCAATTATGGTTAGACCTTAATTTTTCATAATATTTCTAATAAAACTAAAGTATTAAGAGTAGTTTTAGCAAAACAAAACAAAGCTAAATCTTCGTAAATGTGTCCTTATTTTCTTTTTTTAAAAAATACTTGCAATTTTTTTTCGAGTACTTCCTTGAAATTGAGATCTGTAGGAGGTCCCCTCACAATAACACACTGAGCACACCAAAAAAAAAAAAAAAGGACAAATTAAGTGATCAAAATTCTGAAAAGAAAGAAATCATTTTCTATTATTCATTTATTATTTAAAATAATGGCAAAAATTTATTATTGGAAATCATTTCATTTGTTCCCAAAACCTAATTTTTTTTTAAGGGATTTTAAGATTCAGGATTTTGTTGCCTCTCGTTTATATTAAAATTGAAAAACTCACACAATATGTAACCATAAATTTTTATTATTTTCAATTGTTATTTTTTTCTGATTTTAGACCTAAAAATAGCTCCTGATGAGAAATTCTTTTTTTTTTTAAGAAATGACACACACACACACACACACTTACAATATTTTTGTTTTTGTTAGTTTTATTAAATTTAGGACGTGATTATTTTATTTTTGATTTTTAGTGTTTAATACACCTCATCTTTCTTTTGAAGTCTTTTCAAATGCATACTTTTTTTTTATAAAATGACAAGTTGCTATTTTAGGATGCACTGCAGTTCTTTTGTTTGAATTTTGACATTTATATAAAAAAAAAAGTTAAATACACTTGTCCGGATTAACAAGAATTGAAGAAAAGAATCATAAAAATATTATTGGGTCATCATTTAGGTTTTACAATTTTGCTATTAAAAGTCAACATTGTCTTTGTTTTGGAAATTGCAAAAAAATGTTAGGTTAGGTTTCCCTGAAAAAATGTTGTTATTTGTTTTTCAAAACAATTAAGGAAGTTATCTAATAAAAATATTTGAAGGTGTGATTCAATTTTTTAATTTATGATTGTGAAAAATTGTTACAAAGTAGTTTTGACTTTATTTTGCGTTTTTTTGCGTCAACGTTTGCGCAAACAAAGATTGTAAAAGCGTTTAAAATTCGAAATGTGTAAACAAAATACTCGTAAAAGTAAATATGTATATTAAAATATTTGCATCTACAAAAACACGCCAAGTATAACTTTATTTGAACGTTTTTACTATAATTTTGTAAAATAATTTAATAGTTTTGTATTTTTTTTTAAAGTAATTAATAGTCAAAAAGCGTTTATTTTGAATTAAAAAACGTAAGTAGTTTTAAAGTAAACAATGCGATTACGATTAAGACGAGTATACATAAATCAATTGACTTTTGACTAGTATATTGTAGAATAAATATATAAAAATAAGTAAATAAAATGAATTAAGAATTAAATTAAAACTGTCGATTATTGAATTTTTTTAAATTATGAGCTTCACTATTTTTGTTTTCATTTTTAAAAATTTGCTTTTATGATGACAATCGCTGTAACAGCTTTCGCATGCTTGAACTTAATTAATTAACATTCTTTTGAACGAATATAATAATAAAATAACTTTTAAAGCTTTAGGACATGCTGGCTGTTTAATTTTTTTTGCTTCTAATTTTTTAATTCAATTCAATCTGTATATCATCCAAAATCTGATATATCATCTGTTATTTAAAAAACACATCATTCGCGTAGTAATTTTCGCCCTGAGCTATACCTTAATCCTGAAAAAAATGTATACAATGGAACCAAATAAAACAAACTTCTTAGGCCTCAGGCACGCAAACAGACAGCCAGCGATTTTTTAGAAAATATTTCAAAAATATTGATTGCCAATACTAGAATGAAGAATGTGCAACAAATGAGTGGAAAATTATATAGCCATTTGATAGTAAAAAAATCGCTCACTGTCTGCATGTTTGAAGCCTTACAAATTTATACACAATTAAAACTTGTAGCTTGAAAAAATTAAAACTAAAATTAAATGAGAACGAGAAATAAATAAGAAATTCAACTAGTCATTAGAATATAATCACACACATTGTTTGTGCGCCAAAATATAAAAATATGTATATTTGTTTGATGACAGATTTACCAACTATTTTTCGTTGACTCGACGTTTAAATTCAACTACTCGAGTCGACTCGAGTTTAAATTCAACTACTTCAAAAATAGCTTTTATATGGTTTCCGATTTAATTTAGCTTCCGTCTATCATTAACTTCCTTATCACTTTTATAAAATACATAAGTATATAAACAAAGATTTTAATTTAAAATTATAGCTCACAGATATTAAAATAACTTAAATGTGAAGTAATATATTATTACAGAATATAACAAATAGAATTCTATCATTTTAAATCTATGTGAACCTTGTAATCTTGTACAGACAGCCTCAATTGACTAAGCAATGAACAATCATATAAATTCAAAAAACATAGACCTGGCGACGTATATATTGAACTAATTGCTCAGCGAAAAATCAAACAACAACTAACATTATTGATCTAATCTTTCGCGCATATAAATAAAACGCCGAATCAGATCGACCTGATAAAAAAAGCAATATAATTATTAATTCCAAATTATTAAGTCACGCACTGAATCACACAACTTAAACTAAATTAATCCAAAATTTATTTTCGACAATTTTATCCAAGAGTTGTATTTAAAATAAATTTTATCTAAACATTAAATCTAAATTTGCTTTTGTATTTTAATATTATTGAAAGCAATTTAATTTTAATTATTCATTCCTAAAAGTATTTAAAAATGAAATTCTGATTATTTCAGAATATTTTAATATTATGATGACAAATGAGTTAAATTAAAATCGTAGAAATAATATTAAAAACAAAAACGCGGAACTCATATTAAAAAAAAAATTAATTTAAACGAAAAAGTACTTATAAAATTAAAACAAAGTAAAATTTTTTAAAGTCTCTTGACGCAAGACGTACCATGTCTTCTGATTATTAGATTTAATCAATCATTCAATCTTTTTACATAAGTTTTGTTTTTGCAATTTTTTGCAATTTGAATTACATGCAAAAAATTTTAAAAATGCAATTCTTCAAATTTCAATATATTGACAATACTTCAGAATAATTTAAAAATTAAATAATTTTCAATAATTATTATTTTAATCACATTGCAAACGATCATAAATTATTTTTCGTATTATTAGTGATCACATAGAGACAATAGCAGATAAAAATCAATAGTAACGTTTAGAATTTAAAAAAGTGTTGACAATATCAAAAAATAAGTGTGTATTGATTATTATCTAATTTTACAATAGCATTTTAAATAATTTGCTACGGTTATTTAGAACCGAAAAAATATTTTACTATATATTTTTTTTTGAGTATCAGGACAAGATAATGTTTCATTTAAATTTATTCTAATTTTATTAAACGTCAAAACATAACTTTTGACGCGTTGCGATCATTCTAGCATTTCCTTTACAATGCGTTAAATTACAAAACGCAGTTTGAAGATGTTGTCTTTGTTAACCAAAAAAAAAAAACGTTCAGTTTTTCAATAAATATTATGGAAGGATATTTAAATCAAAATCTATTCGTAAGTGGGATAATTTTAGTATGTCAGGGCCTTGGTACCTTTTTACGTGTTTACAAGGTTAACTAATTACACTACCTACAAAGTCATAAAAGTGTCAAAAGTTTGAGTGCCAGCAGCTAGTTGAAATTACGGACTTCTATAATAATGTACCAACTTTTATTTGGTATCTATCATAGTTAGAGAGTTACTATCGACATAATATGATTTTTTTTGCATAAAAAACCGTTATTAATGTAAAAAATTTAAATTCAGTTTTAAAATCACCTATACATAATATGAATTTTTTATACTACATAATATGAATTTTTTTGCATAAAAAACCGTTATTAATGTAAAAAATTTAAATTCACTTTTAAAATCACCTATTCTGCAACATCCATTTAAGTCTCTACATTTCTTTCAAATCTATTCCTGCTTTTGAGATAACGAATCTTCTATGTGTTGAAGGATAAGATGTTGTTGCTTCTTAAAAAACTTAACAAAATTAGTTAAGAAAGGCAGTTATCTCCCAAATCGCTAGAAATGCAACTCCTCTTCTGAACAATTTTTTATTCGTTATGAATTTCCTTATAATTTGCGCTCTTCGTACACTTTGAGTTAAAGACACCCTGCATATGACCATATTGTGATGTTATGTGTATCTAATCATTGTAGAAAAATTTTACAACTAACCCTAGATTCTAAGATCTTATCACACCGTCATTTAAAAACAAAGCGTTAGAATTTTTTTAACAGGTCTGTAATAATCACTACACAATAAGTATTTGATTTAATTTAACAATTGTAAAACTAAATTCAAAATAGCATTTAAACCACTGAATGCATAAAAAGTTTTAAAAAAAAAAACCTATTAAAAATTATAAAATCAACTTTATGTTACAAATTCGTCTTTTTTAATTGATTCCGAAAATAAAAAAATTAACAATAAACCAACGCCTATTCGTTTTAAAACTAAGCGCTTGTCAAAACAACAAAAAAATATTTACGTAATTTTAATAACGTAATAAAGTGCACTTTAACGCACCTTAATTTGTGCTTTTACAAATTTCTTCTCAAGTTTTAAAACATAACACAAAACAACGAAAACAACTTTTAAAACAACAAACACTACTTTCTTAAGTTTTTTGTTTACTTTTTTTTTTTTGCGTAAACAGTTTATTATGCAAGTCGCCGTTAATAAAATTAACTCAGATATAAAAGATACGAAAAAAAAGTTACTGTACATTTTAATTATGAGGTGCTGAATACACTTAAAAAATTCACAATTAACCAAAATCACTTCCTCTCATCTGGCCAGCGTATAATATACGGAAATAATATCTATAAAGTTCATTGTTTCTCTTTTACTTTTTTTTCTGTTTCATTTTGGCCCACTAAACATCGAACGATGGTCAAAGAACCAAACACAAATTAATTAACAAGTTTTTTTTTTACCACTACATGTGTTTTATAACATAACGTAAATATTCACAGTTCAGATTGATATATCCAGCTGATTAATTTATATTCAGGTTGAATTCAGCGAAATAAAAAATTGTTTTTTTAAAACGCTTTTAATACATGCATTCTGTTTTGTGCATGTAAATGTCAAAATGTTGGCATTGTAAGAGTGTTCAAACTTCTAGATTTTTTCCAAAATAAATTATTATGCAGTAAGCTTGACCTGATATTTATTTGTTCTTGAATAACAGTTAATAAATCGATTTAATAAATTGATTTTTTTTGTTTTAACAAAACTTTTCATTAAAATTTAATATTATTCCATTTTCTAGCCTAAATTCGTTTTCGGTAATATATTGATTGATACAAAAACATTGTAAATGAAGGTTCTTAAAAATTATGTAAAAATTAATTAACAATTAATTAAGTATCTTATTATGATTTTAAAATAATATATTATAATTAGTTGCTAATTAAGATAAAATATGTATATGTAGAATTTTTTAATTTTTAATACAATGAAAATTTAATTTAATAAAACTTCAAATTAGTCGCGAGACTTTGGTTTAACTTCAACCTTGCTGATAATTTTTGAACTTCCTTCCTTTTACATGTAAAACCGAAATATTTTTTTTGATAGTTTAAAAGTGCAATAAAAACGCATATTTTTTGTGGTATAGTCAGAAATGTTTCGAAAAACTGTATTTTAATTAAAGCAACGCAAAACTCTATGTGATTAAAAACTATAATATTGAAAAATAATTTACTTTAAAAAATTCTGCAATTTTAAATATGGATATTAGTAACGTTATGATTTAATTAGCAAATAAATTTTTTAATTTCGTATTTTTTTTTTGTTTTTTTTCAGAATTAACTTTAAAAAGCTTCGGAAATTTTTGGTGGAAAGATTCAGCCTAGAAAAAAGAACAAAAGTTGTTCAATTTTATTTTGAAAGTCAGCATTCTTAATAATCGTCATATCACAAATGTCATATCGAATTTTTTTTCATATTCACCTCAATGGTCACGTGATAAACAAAATTGATCATATCGAAATTTATTATAAGATGCCCAAAATCCAAGAATAAATGTTGAACAACAATTGGACCTACTTAAATTAAAAAAATTTTGAAGGCCAAAGATAGACAACCCCCGTCCAACTTTGGCTCACTTGCGAGAAATTTTTGACAATCGAAAAATATCGCATTGTTTTGATTTTAACAGGTCACCGCGTTCGCCCGATTTACCGACTCCCGATTTTTTTCTTTGGAACTACCTAATAGGTAGGATGTACGCCAATAAGCCAAACTTACAACATCTTAAGGCAATATTAATATATCCGAGAAGAAGTTAGGACGCTGGTATCAGAATTCTAAGAAAAATTAAGGAAAATTCTATGCAAATTCTATGCAAATCAGGTCGAAGCAAACAATGGGTACCATTTGAAAGATATTTTTTTCAAAATAGAATGTGAACATATTTCCAAACTACGTAATCTAAATTTTATTAAATTCCAACTTTGAATAAAATAAGAAAGAAAAAAGTTATTCATTTAATCAATCATATAACGTTACTTCACCGTATATTATGTGTCAAATGCGTTGCCATTTGTTATGAATTTTCCGTTTAACAACTTCTAACAATTTTATTTCTAATTCCTCCAGCAGTGCTCCCTTGGTATTTTCCTGCCTACCCCAAAGCTTTTGTAATGACACTATATATAATTCCCATTCAATATTTTACTTTCATAATCCTCTTAAAATATTTTCAAATTCTACAATTTAGTAATAATTAAAAAACAATAATTAAATAAGAAAAATATCATTAAATTAAATTAATAAATAGAAATGAAATTTCTTTTTTCTAAAAATAGAATTATTGAATTTTGTCATTCATAAAAATGACATTTTGTTATCAGGCACGTTTTCCCTAATAATATAAAAATAATCGCAAATCACAATCCTAATCATCTGTCAAAAGTTGTCTGACTTTTTATATATTATTACATACATAAATATTATATTTTATATATTAATGAAATTATACTACTACTACAAATTAAAAAAAGATAGTATTATTAAGACTTTTGTTAAGTGAAAAGTAAATAAAGTAAATGACCCCTTCCAGTTATATACAACTTTGTACTAATATAACTATTGATATTACAGCTTCATTAAATATTGCATAACATGCATGTTTATTTTGTTTTTAAAACGGTGCATCATTTTATCATTTTACTAGTATTTAGAATTAATCACTAATAATTTTTTAAATGTTATTAAATTTAAAATTAGTATAAAAAAAAAATAAAACTCAACTATGCAAATAATTATAATTGCTGATTCTAAGAAGATTAATTTCCCTAATAAGTCAAATAAAGGTTATTTTGTTTTAAAAAATTTTTAACCTTTTAACTTCATTTCTTTTTTATCAGCGCTGTCAATTTATTGTCTGGTTAAAAATTTCAATAAAAATTTAAAAATATTTAAATTATTTTTAAATAATATTCGAATAAAACGTTTTTTGTTTATTTATATGAAATCAAAACAAGGAAATCGAGGAAGTACGTAAATCGAAATGTTTACACTACAAATTTATAGCTGCAGTTGCATCAAAATGTCTAAAACTGTCAAAACTATTTTTTTTACAGAAAATTACAATACAAATTACTATAAATTGTAATTATTTTTACAAATTTAAATTATTTTAGCTTCATATTTTACGTCATAAATTAATGCATAACTGGTTCCAGATGTCAAATATATTACAGAAGTCCAAAATCGAAGCGAAGTATCAGAATTCTTCAAAAAGTGGATATTAATACTAGATTTTTCAAATTTAAATTTATAAGTATTTAGAAATATAGAGACTGAAAATCTCGAAAAAGTATTTATGCTAATTAAAAATGATTGGAAAAATTTTACTCTTAATAAATAGATTTTAAAAAAAATAATATTTAAGTTAATTTTTGTTGAAAAATGTTCTAAAAAGAAAGTAAACATATTCTTACGTTGAATAAATAATAACAGTTAAAAATATTTACAGTATCACATTTATGACGTAGCCTGGTGATAATGAACAAAAATAACAAATATATAATAAATTATATTCTGGGTATAAATTTTCAATAGATACAATTCTATTTTTGTTTATATTGTAATATTATGTATTTGAGTTATATGGTATTCTATATCTGTGAGTTATATTATTCAATTAAATCATTTGTTGACACTTCTTTCAATTTAAAGAAATATTTTTAAAAAATTGGACAGGCATTCAAGTTACGGGTGTTTAAAAAAAGCAAAATTTCAAGCTCTTATAGCTCCTAAACGGGGATCGTGACAAAACAATTTGTTAACCGACTCCTATTAATTTCTAAGTATCTAACTTCTCCCAAAATTAAACCGATTAGAACATATGTGGGGCCAAAAATTTTGTAAAAATTGAGTTTTGTATAATGATAAATTTTAGTACCGTACGGCAACTCTATACATTTGCCTTTTAAAAACTTATAATAATCAAAAAAAACTTATAAAAATAAAAAGCTTATAATACGAGCTATCTTTTAGCGTTCTCAGATTGAAAATATACTTAACAGAACTATTGTTATAATAATTTAAATATAGGGCTTTTTTCCTTTTCTACTCTGCGAGGCTGTAGCTCCATAACTTCTATATCTGTAACAACTACTCATGGTTAAAATTTCTTTTCTCTATTTCAAACTAGGTAAAATTTTTTGTAAACATTCGGACGGACGTACGGGCAGAGTGAAGCTATATAGGCACATTTTTACAAAATTTTTTGAAAATGTGTTAAAAATGAAGCAATTGAAAACTTTTTCAGATATATTTTCTTCCATAATTGACTTAAATTCTCGAATTAACTGTTACTTATATAGATAAGATTTATCTTTTAGCTGCTCCGTAATTGATCTCAGTCTCTCCTTCATATCACTGCTTTTTCTAAATTCATAAGATTTATTAAATCTTCAACGAATTCTTAATAATTTGAAATATGATAAGTGTTATGTTTTTCTAGAATTTCTTATACTGATCTAATAAATTACTGAAATAAATCGTACACAGATTTTTAAATTTAACATTAAAAGAAAAAGTAATAAATTAATGCGGTAGACCTTCAATTAAAAAACTAAGATTTTAAAAAAACATTTCTAATTTATTTTAACCTGAATTTATTCCTTGTTAAAAATAAAACAACAAGCATACGATAATAAAAACACGTACAACCCAAATTTAATCTTAAAATACAAGTATTACGGATAAAAAAAGGGATCGTGCATATCTAAAAACATTTCTCTTATAATAAAATAATTTTTTATCCCCTGTACTGTAGCAGATAAGGTTATCTTTAGATATTGTTATCTTTTATTCGTAATGACTTAGTTTGTATAATTATAAATAACATTTTGGAAAGGTGTTATGAAAGTGGATAAAGTTTAGAAGATCAGAATATAAGTTTCAGATATTTCTAGAGCTAAGTCTAGGAAAAAATTTGCAGCTTAAAGACAGCTTTAAGTCTAAATATTAAATCATGGTACAATATTCTTTAATAATTCTTAATTCAAAATAGGTTTTTCCAGGCCTTCTTAACTCTTTTAATAATAATACACTGATGATCCGTGAAAACGCTTAAACATTTTGAGGAATACATAGTTGAAGAATTTATAAAACATTTAAAACTTTCCAAACACAACGATCTTTATAATAAAATCTATAGAACTTTATCAATTCGACTGAATATAATTACTACCTATAGTTTTCAGTATACACTAAAACTTCATATCCCTAAGTTTCTTATCAAACAAACTTTTAAATACAAATATATACCAAAATGAGATAATCAAGTTCAGGTAATCTAAAAAGATTAAATCCAGAGAAAAATATCACGATCATTTTATTAAGGTCTATAACGATCGTATCAAAGTAGTATACATTAAATTAAATTTCTATACTCTATCAGCGTTCACCACTATCACATTTACACAAATATTAGATTGTTATTTCTTTTTATCTAATATGGTATATCTAACTTGTTTTGTAAATTTGTAAAAGGTAGGTAGAGATAATCTCACCAAAATAAACGTGAGTAAATTTATTTTTACAAGTATGGGTAATATTGTTTAATACCATTTCAATGGGATCATATTCAGCTATTGAAAGTCATTCAACTGCCGGTAAAAAAAAATAATAAAAAAATATTAAATTTAGGCCAGAGGTCTTATCTAAGCTGAACTTGTTTTATTGTTATTACTTTTGTTGTTATTTTATTTTATTAAATTAAATTTCTTTTTTTTTTTTTTATTTATACCTGTAATTTTGTTCGTATATCTTAGCGATTATTATAAAATATCAGTTACGGTGATAAATACAATCAATAGGAACAGAGGTTAATGTAAAATTGAATGAAAAATTTGGAATGGAAATTTTGAATTTGTAAGAATTGATATAATATTTTAATAACATTTAGGTATAAACCATTTAATGTTGATTTAGTTTATTCTAGTTTTTGAAAATTGTTGATTGTCTCTAGTTTTTTCTATTCAAATAACTTATTTCTCAACATCTATAATAGCTGTTGCCTTATTGTTCCCATGGCGAAACTTTCCCATGGCTTTCGAAAATATTACGAAAATATTCCGTTGTACCTATTTCAAAGTTTCTTATAATTCTCCTTATAAACGAAGAAATTGTGTTAATTCAGTTTCTTAAACTTGTTAAAGCATTTAATGCCTAGTAAAACCTTTTTAGTATACATACGTTAAAGTTCTTTATAAACGATCTCAAATTTTCAAATTAAAATACTCAATTACATAATATAATCTATAGGTATAAAAAAATCCCTAAATCTTAGATTATAATGTAACTTTTCCATCTTCTTCATATAATTTCTTCGACTATTTATAACCATAAATATAATTATCTAAAATTTTCAATTATACCCTTTTCTCTATTATTTTAAACTTCCTACCTATATAATTTTTCAAATATAAATTTCAAAAATCAAATCAAATACAAACAAATCTTACTTTCACCTCCCGATCTATTTCATATAAAACAAAAAATCGTATCGTAGGTAATAAAACAAACCGTACACGCTTGCGCACACAAAATTCAATTTTCTTATGCATTTTCATTCAAATTCATTTTTAAACCATATTGCATGTATACTCAATACTACTATTGTTGTATATATACGATTAATATAGGTGTATACATATAATGGATATATATACTATGTGAACCATCATGTATTATGAACAACTCTCTCAGCTTAAAAAAAAAAACAAAAACAAACAACAAAATCACTAAAAGTTTAAGAAACTCTTTTTCAATTCATTTTTATACTCGTATTTTCTTATTTTTTTTCCATTTTTGTTTTGATTTTTCTTTTCGAGTGTAAATTTTTGTTTTTTTTGTTGTTTTTCAATTCAAATTTCAAGTTGAAAAATAAAAAAAAAATAAATAAAACAATAAAAAAATAGATTTTGGATTTTTTTTTCAATTTAAATTTCAGTTTCTTGTGAGCATTTCAATTGTTAAGACGGGGTTTTTTTTTTGAATTTGTCTCTAAAAAAATTAAAAAAAAAAAAAAAAAAAAAAAGTGAAAATCCTAGGATTAAAAAAAAAAAATAAAAACAATTATTTTAATCGGGGAAATTTTCTAATTTATTATTTGAGAGAAAAAAAATCAAAAAAAAATAGTTTGAGGGAATTTTAATTTATTATAAACAAAAATACAAAACAGTGGTTCAATATTTAACAGTTACACGCATATATACAGTTATTTGGGTAACAAAATGTAAGAAGTTGAAGAATTGCAAAACATTTAAAAAAAAAAAGTTTCTCTTTAAAAAAAAAACAAACAACAATGAAAATAAAGTGAAAGTGAATGTGAAATTTCATTTCGTTTTTTTTTTTAAGTTTTAATTCATCTGTGATTAATTCAAAACTTTACTTAATAATTATGTTAATTTTGAACTATTTTTAAATTATAAATAAAAAAAAATTAAAAACAAACAATTTAAACACTTTTTTATAATTTATGTGAAATAAAAATCGTTAGTTTTTTTTTTAATTCAAAAAAAAAAAATTTAAATAACGTTTTATCAAAAAAAACAACATAATAAATACCAAAATTTAAACGAATTCATATTTTATTGATTTAAGATTATAATCATAAATAAAAGGTTTTGTTTCGGCAATATAAACTGAATAAATCAATTATTAAGATAATAAAACAAGCTTAAAATTTAAATAAGAACACACTTGATTTAAAATATACAACAGAATATTTAAAAGAAATTTGAATATTTAAAAATTCTATATTTTACCTGTTCCAACTTTAATTCTATATTCTAAGTTAATCGTCATTAATAAACTTAGTTAAATAGATAACTTGGGAGATATTTTGAAAAAAAAATCCGGTTCCGAATTAAATACGAAAATTAAAAAATCTTAAAAAATAATTTAAATTTAATTGAAAAGCAAAGACAAACAACAAAATACACATAAAATGAATTTCAATCCATTAGAATTTACAAATACTGTAAATCATAATCAATATTATCCACCATTATTAGAATATCCATCATCATTAACATTAGATTCATCATCATCAATATCAAATGAAGCATTAATAGTTAATAATGATAATGTTGCTGATACAAGTAGTAATAGTTTTTTTTCAACAAGTAATTTTTTAAAAAAATTAGCTAGTGGTACATTATTTACTGGACGTAGTAGTATATATAGTAGTCCAATGCAGCAATCACAAAATTCACAACATTCACAACAACAACAACAACAGCAACAACAACATTCAAATTTACAACATAAACAACAACAAAATAATAATTTAACAGATACAATAAAAAAAAGTTTAATATTTGGTGCATCAAATACAATATTAAATACAAATAATTCAATAATATTACCAATAGCATCAACAACAACAACTGGAAGTAATAATATTATATTGCCACAGGATTATTTAACAAATTCTGTTATATTAAATGCATCAACATTTTCTGAAGAAGCATATCAAAGACAAATTGAATATGATAAATTTATGAATGAAATATGGGTTGGAATTGTATTAACATTAATTATAATATCAATGATATTTTGTATATGTTCATGTTTTTTATATCATCAATTTAGATTATGGAAAGCAAATTGTAAGTATATATATACAAATTGTTTTTTTTTTAAATATATTTTTAAGGTCTATTAAACCAATGTTTTTTAAAAAATAATTTTATTATACTAATTAATATATGTATCTGCTACAATTTTATATTTTTAATTTTCTAATTTGTGAAAGTTAGTACATCTTTATTGCATGTCAGATTTTTTAAGATGAACATTGTATGTGAAATCAATTCTGACTTAAAGATTTTGATTAATTTAATATCAGATGTTTTGAAAAGTTTCGAATGAATAGTAAGACGAAAGTCATGTCAATATTTTACATATTATTATCATTTACTTACTTATTGAATTACCTTCTTATGCTGAAGAAATCAATTAAAACAATGTTGTACTATGCTTAATAAAATATAGTATAAATTAATAAGGTGGTAGATACTGGGAAAACTCCGCAGTTAAAGTGAGAGGGTTCAGTCAAGGGGAATACAGTAGGTACAATTCTTTAGGAACATTAAATAACTCGATTAAGCCTTATAAAAATACGATTCAGTCTTATAGAACAAAGATTCACAATAAACCATAAGACTAAAAACTTGAAGTTGTTATAACTTCCGTTGTTTCATGGTAACAACAACAACAAGTTTTGATAAATTTAATCTGCGAATTTTAATTGTGAACTAAAATTATTAATTGTAAAAATGTTGCTGACTTTCTAAATTCTTTTTGTTCTGTATTTTTCTTGAAAAATTATATAAAAAGATTGCAGCTTAGGGTTACTGCGGCATAGGGTTATACTACAGGGTTCTAAATATTATGCTCTTTTTTTTTTTTTAAATTAAGTCTTGGACTTTCATTTGGCATTTCCATCTCACACGGTTTTCTGCTGCCTTTTTTTCACTCTCCCATGTTAGGTTACATTAGTTAAGTTCATTTAGTACTGTGCGCCTCCAAGTATTTTTTTGGAACTCCGTGTCTTCTACTACCTTGCTTGCTTGGGTTTTCTATTCCAAGGTCACTCCTTTTATATTGTTTTGTTATTTTTTTAGAGTATGGTCTATCCAATTCCATTTTTTTTGTTGTTCCAGTTTAGATTATTCTCATGCAATTGTGTGTCTTCTCGATCATAGATCTTCTTTGCTTATTCCAGGAGACCAGAATATTATGTTATAGGTTCTTTATTTTAATATTTCAAATGAATATCTAACATAACCTGTGTATATGACACGTTTTTAAAAGTGTTTGCGATTAATGGATTAATTGAACTGTTAATTAATAATTGAATATTCATTAAAACGTAATAAATTTATCAAATTAACCTGCTTAATCTTATTTCAGCAAGTACAAAATATTATAGGTTAATAAATACTCTAAGGTGCACATTTATTAAATATTGATTGATAGGTATAGTTATTTACATTAATTAGAATTGTTTGTTGTTTTTATTTTTAATTTTATTGAGACAAAATATTTATCAATTTAATAAAAAATGTGTTTTGCTAACAAAACGAAAGTAAACAAACAATTAAACACTTTTTTTTTTTAATCTATATTTATATTAATTTAAAAAAAAAATAACTAACTTATATATATACAAACTTATATATATATTATTTTGAATGTATTAAAATTCAATCTATAAATAGCATAAACAAAATAAAATTTCAAAACAAAAGATATTTTTTTACGTTTTTTTTTATACCCGTATAACTATAGGTCAAAAGAGTATACTAAATTTTCCATTACGTTTATGACAAATTGAAGGCGGAGGGCGGTAGATATAGACTCAAAGGTATGGATCGGATCAGAATCGAAAATTAAATCGATCGAGCTATGTAATGCCCGTCAAAAGTTGGTTGCGTTGCTCTACTGCACTGGGTTCGATTAACTGTCATACAACTTCTTCTATAATATGAGCATTGAGGTTCGAAGAGGTGTCTTTCAACTTATATTTTCTTTTCAATGATATATGAATTTCTAACCAGATGATATAATGTCGATAATACGGTCATACGAGTATCCCGGAGTTTGACACAGTCTACTCTACTACCCCTTCCTCGTTTTAAATGAAATTTCCAAAAATGTTGATAAGAATCTTAAGGTCTTGTCCTTGAAATTATTACTTTAGATTTTTTAATAAATACCATTATTCATAATCAAGAATAATAAAATCAACTTCGTTTTAAATTAATTTTTTTTAATTTCGTCTTTACCAGAAATTCTAAATCAAATATAAATATAGACTTCCTATGTGTGGTTTTTCCCCAAAATGTACAGCTATAAAACAATTACAATTATATTTGATTATTTTTAATGCAATAAACATTTTCCAAATTTGAAAAATGTTGACAAGTTCTTATCTACGAGTACTTATATGCATCTATATAACAATAATCTAAATAATATATATAGCTATAGAATTTTTTAAAGTCTATGCATATATATAATAATCCAAAAAAAAAATAATACTGGTTTAAACCGGTATTACCATATCAATATCATTCACCTGTGTCTCAATGAAAACATCACTTAATATTTGTATAAAACAAAAATTGTTTTGAAAAAACGCTAGTCAATATTCTGTCTTCATACAGTCTGTTACGGAAAAATTTTTCGTTTATTTGATTAGGATAAAGGTGGAATCACCTTTGTTGATTCGTTAAGACGTATATTTTAAGATTACTCAATTTAAGGTACACTTAATTAGCAAATTCAATTAATTAATAAATAATTCTGAGAAGTGATAAAAGGCGGAATCCCGGGAAAAATATTCAAATTCTATAGAGAGATTGCATGGCTACAGGATGCGCAGTAAAAATACGAGAAAGAGGGTGGCAGAACTTGCGGCTTCCTTGTTTGACCGCCCACTAGATTCAAATTTATACCATTACTGATTCTTTCAATCTTTTATGTAAAGTCTCCTGTGTTTGTTCCGAACCTTATAGGGATATAATCTGATCTCAGCTAAGCTCAGCTTATATTCCTATAAGGTGATAGTTCATTAATAAGATTGTAAACCTATTATTAGCTTTATGTGTAATGTAAAAATATCTTAAACAACTGTAAAAATATCTTAAGATGTTTCTACTGCATCTTACCATATATTAAGATGCAATTCTAAATCAAATCTCAAATAAATCTATAATTTTCAGTTCAGTATCATGAACAAAGTATCTTAAAAGTTAAGACGCGTGTTTGCATAAATTTTTACTGCAACGTCTTGCATAATTAATGCAGCAGAACTGCAATGAAATTAAAAATAAATATTCATAGATCAAAATCAAGTTTTTGACCGACAAAAATACATTTTAAAATGAATACCTACGTAAAATTTAATTCGTTTTTCTAGAGTTAATTTATGCAAAAATTAATACAATTACTATATAAACAGTTACTTAAAATCAGGTAATTGAACTTTTTAACATTTCTGATGTAAGTAATTATTTTTATTTTTTGTTTTTGTACTGTTATTGCGTTAAACGTTAATGACTTTTTGTTTTTTTATTGTGAGTCACATATAAAGAAAGTTAATGAAATAATTATGGAATTTTTTTGAAGTGAACACGAATATTTTTTAATTTTAAAAATAAATTTTAATTTTAATTTTTAAATTAAATTTTAATTTTTAAATTAAATTTTAGTTTTTAATTTAAAATTTATTTACTGTGCTCAATTACTAAAAATAATTTTATTTTTTATTTTAACGAGGGTAATAAATTTAAATGGAGAGTTCTACACTTTGTTAATATTTTAATCAAGAAAAGAATTTATTTATGATGCACGTGAATGTTATATTAGTTACGAACATTTTGGATTTTACGCAATTTGACAAATTCACAAATTTGTGAGATTTTGATTAGATTGCATTTAAGAGTACCTTTGAAAATTTAATAGAATTTTTAACAAAAGACAAGTCTTGGGTGGTTTTCAATTCAAGGCTTAGATGATTTCAAGTCAAATGCTGCATTTAGTCCTTTTAATATAAGTACTAATCTGGTTTTTGAACAAACTATAGGCGGCATCTTATATTTCGTTTAGAATTTAATTTAATACACTTACAAGATCTAGAACAATACCTTATATATATTATACATTTCTTGTATATGATTAATAGTAGAAGGTACTGCGGAACGAATTGCCTCAGAAAGCCTAATCAAGTTTTATTTCATACATTGCAGAGAACCGGATTAACAAAAAACACTCAATCAAAACTAAAAATTTGGTGGAAAAGTTTATTTTTAAGCTTCTTTTTCTGAGCAAAAGTAGTTCTGCGAAAAGTATGATAAATCCGTTCTATTAATCGTCGGCCGGGCTTAAAGGGGTTAACAAATACTTAGTTTATAGTTTCAATCAGCTCTACCACCATGAAGCAATATTCTAATAGAAAATTGAAAGGCATATATAGTATCTCAAAAAGCCCACGATTGGAAAAATCGCAAAACGTGCCGAAATGGGTTAATGAAACTTAAAAACATTATTTTTAGGCATTTTTTAATGACTTGCAAAGGTTCTGGTTAATAGGCCATGAATCCATTCCTAAAAACTTTTTTCCAAAGGTAATTTGGAAAAGAATTAACAAGCTTGATTTTACCGCCAAATAACCCGTTAGGAAGCAAAGCGTCAATGAAAGACGTAAAGGTACTACGTCAAACATAAGATATCACAGTCCATTTAACAACCGTCATTGTTTATTGTTTATAATATTCCAAAACTTCCTTGACATATTCAAAAAAACAAAAGTTTAATATATTTTATTAAATTTAATTTAATTAATTATTATAAATATTTTTTAAATAAATTAAAAAACAAATCTATGACGTTTCTATCTCTATCTATTGAAAATTTTTTTTTTAAAATAAATAAATTTATATTACATTTTATTGATGTCGTATATACAAATTTGTCGTGCATAAATTAATTAAATTAACTTTTCTTATAAAATATAATTAAGTTTCTTATAATACTTATTATCTATCTTTATTATTGCACTTTGTAGACATGAGATATTAAATATAAGACACTAAACGTTAATTTATTGTAACATAATTCTTAAATATTATTATTAAGGAAATGTTATTAAAAAATATAAAATAATTTAGTTGTTCAGGAAATTTTAAGATTTATAATATGATTTATTTACTGAAAGCTTTTTATTAAATATAAATTATTATTTTATTAGTTATATTTGGTTTTCTAATATAGAATTACTTAATACTGACGTATAAAACACATTTCTTAAAAGAAATTTGAAGGTTGCATTTTAGCTTTTAAATAATTTTTTATTAGGTAATAATAAGTTATGGAAATTGTATTACCGACTTTTTGTTATAAATCAAATTATAATATTATGTAATTAAATATTTTAACTACTATTTGAAATTATTCATATATTGCAAGGATGGAGTTAACTTATGAAATTTATGAGTATTTAGAGAAATTTCAATAATTCATTATTTATTTAATCTATTATTAATCAATTATATTTTTTAATGCAAGTTAATTGTCTGTAAAAAATTGTCAGATAAGTTAAAGACTTAAGCTAAGTTGTATAGAATTCAAACAAAATATAAAAGATATAGGGAAAACTTTCTCTATATTGTTTTTATATTAATTTTTACTCACGCGACTTGTAACACATAAATGGCACAATGGTTAGGGTATCGACCTTTCATTCTCCAGCTTCAAGATTTTAGATATACTGCAGTACTACTTATTACTTCAAGCTTTTAATGTGTTTATATGCACAAATTTCCTAAAAAACTCTGCATTTAATATTTTTTGTAGTACAAAGTAATTATACCTGAGTTAAACCCGATACATATGCAATTCCAAAGTCAGCTCATTTAAGAATTTTGGGTTCGAATCCCACTACAGGTGAAAAATACTTTTATCTGGTTTTTGATTCAACTCAATTATTACTATTCGCGAGTTGAGTTCAAATTAATGGTATTAATAATATTAACATATACAAAATGCAAAAAAATAATTTAATTGATTAATATAACTCACAGATACACAAATACCATATAATTCAGATATTAAACACAATACATATAACACAATTAGAATTGCATTTATATAAGAAGTTTCCAAGTTTCGTAAGGTCAAGTACTATCTCATGTTTTACTAATATTAATATACTGCCCCTGTTGCATATTTCCCCGTCATAGACAAGCTTATTAGCCTTACAGTCGAACATCTATTACATTAAAAAAACCACAATTTATTTTTATTTGATTACATCACATTGTTTTCTTAATTTATTTACAAATTTACATTTACATCTTCATTAATAACATGTAAAATTATCACATATCGTCACATATATGCCAAAACAATGAATGTGCTTTTTTGACAATTCTGAGTTTGCAATACTAAGAAACGTATTTTTTCCCAAAGAATAATATGCCAAAGACACGAATGTCTCTATCTGCAATAAGACTATGATTCCAAACTTTTGAAAATTCAAATTTTTTAAATTTTGTATAATAAATCATGCCAAAACAATGAATGTGACAAAAATTGTCACATTCATTGTTTTGGCATATCATATGTAAACCCATTTTTAAAAATAACGATTTTTACATTATTTGCATTATTGTTTACACAGCGTCTACATATGAAATAGAAATGGAAATGTGATTCCATCCATTCAAAAATTGAGAAGAAATCCAAGCAAATCCAATTTTCTTAAACTTTGAACAAGAATTAAAAAAAATGATGAAAATTAATGAAATTGTTTCATTGAAAAATTGAAAAAAAGCAAATGCCAAAACCATGAATGTGCAAAAACTCTGTTATAAAATACCGTACAGAAAAAGGGGTAGTGTCTAAAGAAAATAGTGAAAATTTCATATTCAAATAAAATAAAACACTAAATGCAAGTTCAAAAGCTGATTTACAAAGTTCAAGAAAACATTTAAACTCATTTTTCTCAAAACACCAATTTTGCACATTCATTGTTTTGGCAAATACGTGACGATATATGACCTTGAAATAACCTCAAATGGAATAACAGTATAATAAACTTTTGTAACTAATGATAATTGCATCCAATTATTATTATTTATTGTTAGCTACTTATGGCTTTCATTTCAATTTCATACTTTCTAATAATATTTAAAAAAAATAAAATAAAATATTTTTATTAAATACAATTAATTTGATTTAAGTTTAAATTTTCACTTTACAAATTTGTTATTTTACAAGTCATAATAAAACCGCAAAAATTAAAAAAAAAAAAATTATAAACAACAAATACCTAAACTAATAATAAACTAAATAATAAATATAAAATATAGTAAAATAAATAAATAAACTTTATTTTTATATATATATAAAAATTTTTCCATTTTATTTGTAAACAATATTTCATTTAAAAATTTTTATTATCTTATCACAATCGTTCTAAATACAAAAATTTTTTATTAGCGCTAGCCACAAGTACTTATTCTAATATGGAACCGCAATTGTTATCATTTTTATGATTAGAGTAATATCAGAATCAGATTAATTTAAACACACAACTTGGCTTTTATATGCCCATAAATTGAATTATATTTTTGTAATCACTTTTCATATAAAACCAATTCCCACAATCCCACCAACGAAACATGTGCTAATGCATTCGCAAACAAACCTTGTTACATTCAATAATTCATTGAATATGAGAACTAACTTCAGAACTGAAAATAAACTCCTGGTGATAGTTTATTACATTCTAGTGTTTTGGATTCTGACGTTTGTTTATTTAAATATGATGTTAGTTCATTGGATTCTGACGTTAGTTCATTGCATTCTGGCATTAGTACGTTTGTTATAAGTTAACCTATGAACTAACGCCAGAAAAATTAGCTAAAATTCGTCTGACGTTAGTTCATTCCCAGTTCTGGTGTTAGTTCATCTGGAGTTAGTTCCACTACCGTCAAAATGAACTGATTCATGCACATTCAGTGCATCCCGATTCAAATAGAGTCATAATGCGATTCGCCTTTTAACATAAAATTAACTCGAATACGTCTTATTTATAAAAAATGATAAGACTCTTGGCGCTTTATTATTCTAGGCTCAAGTACTTATAATTTATAAAATAACTTAAAGTGTATATTTCAAAAGCAAAAGTCTTCTGTCTTATCTAAAAGGTTCACGACATCTATTATCACTTATCAGCAATAAAGTTAATCTCAATAAAGAATTTTTGTATTTAATATTTAATTTAATCATTTATTTGATTTCAATATTGTTTTTTTATATTTAATTTTTTAAATCAATCACATTACAGATTAAAATTTAATTATAGTATTGAATAAAAAACATCTTAACAGATAGTATAACGGAAAACGAAGACGAGATCCATTTGAAAACAAAGAGAGATTAAATCGTATTACACATACATAACAAACTCAATTCAAGGACATTTTAATTGAATCTAATTCTATTTAACACCGAATAGCATATCTGGAAAATTCAGAATTTAATCTATTTAAAGAAAATATTTTTATAAAAATTGTAAAATTAGAATTAATTTAAAATTTTCCAGATCAATAATATTTTATATAACGTAAGATATTGTTTTTTAAGTCTTTTGCTCTAATTCATAATCAGTAAATAATCAATTAATTAATTTTTTTTGTTTTATTTTTTTTTTAAAATAACTTTTGTTAAAAAATTGGAACAAATTAGCAAAACAAATTTAAAAAATATTTTATTTATTTTTGGATTATTTGAAAAAAACTTTATGATCTTTGACGTTTTGTCAAACGTTTTTTAGAGTTTTAGACAACAAACGCTCTCGTTTCGCTATCGTTTCAATCTGATTGCGTAGTCAACAAAGGAGTGTCCATAATGAAATGTACATGACAGCATTTTTATACCCGTATGACTATATAGTCAAAGGGTATAATAAATTTGCCATTACGTTTGTGACGCAGAGTAGGAGGGGGGGTAGATATAGACTCAAGTGTATGGATCGGTTCAGAATCGAAAAAAAAATCGATTTAGCTATGTATGTCCGTCCGTCCGTCCGTCTGTCCGTCCGTCCGTCTGTCCGTCCGTCTGTCCGTCCGTCTGTCCGTCCGCACGATAACTCAAAAACTAAAGGAGCTAGGATCTTGAAATTTTCGCAAATTCGTTTTTTTGGAATAGCCGTCATCGCTATTTAAATCCAGCCATTTTGGTCCATTGGTTCGGGTGGCTGCCATACAACTTCTTTTTTTATATGAGCATTTCTCTGTACCTATTACAGCTACGTGTCTGAAATTTTGGCAAAAGTAGTTTAGTGTAATGGCCAAAGTTACTGCAAAATTTGGTTGGTCTACTGCAAAGGGTTCGAGTAGCTGCCATACAACTTCTTATTTTATATGAGCATTACTCTATACCTATTGAAGTTGGGTGTCTGAAATTTTGCCAAAAATAGTTTAGTGTAATGGCCTAAGTTACTGCTAAATTTGGTTGGTCTACTGCAAAGGGTTCGAGTAGCTGCTATACAACTTCTTATTTTATATGAGCATTACTCTATACCTATTGAAGTTGGGTGTCTGAAATTTTGCCAAAAATAGTTTAGTGTAATGGCCAAAGTTACTGCAAAATTTGGTTGGTCTACTACAGAGGGTTCGAGTAGCTGCCATACAACTCCTTCTTTTATATGGGCATTACATTACACCTAATAAAGCTTTAAGCTTGAAATTTTGCCAAAAGTAATTAATGTTTTTAAATGATATAATGTTTATATAACCGTCATACGGGTATCCCAGAGTTGACACAGTCTACTCTACCACACTCTTCCTCGTTTGACATTGTTTTGTTTACAAACTTCATAAATTAAAAAATTTTTATTTTTATATTATTTAACCCTAGATTGAAAAAATATTTATAATTTTACTAATTTTTTATTCTGACAAAATATTTTTTTATTTTGACATACCGTTCAATTATTTGACATTTGAATACGTAGAGAAAGCGAAAAAGTTAAAAGTTAAACAACTTTTTTAATGGTTGCGTCAGGGCAGCGTCTATTGTAGACATTTTCATATAATTCAATACATTTAACTTAGTTTGACAGGTAGCTACGTGCATAGAGTGAAACGCGAACGTTCATTGTAGATAGGCTATAAGTTTAATTAAATTTTAATATTATTTTATTACGGAAAGTTTTTAGTTTTAATCAATTTTTAAAATAAATTTATAATCATTTTTTAAATATAATTAATAAAATAATTAATAAAGATTAAAAAATTTATTATAAAATTGAATTATATTCTATAATTAAATAAAACTTTCAAATTGATTAAAAAAAAAATAAACTTTAAGTAAGGTCATTAAAACTTAAGATATCTTAAACTTAAATAAATGCACTTAAACAGTCGGCATTATATGCGATAACGATAATCAAATGATAACGAATAATGAATCAATTCACAATAGTAAATTATATATTATTATTTACAAATTCCAGGAATATGTACTAAAGAATCCAATTTAAAAAATTCTATTTATTTTATTTAGATAAAATTTTCATAATTGTCTGCTTTGAGAGTTTGTAGATTCGGATTTTAATCTAATAAGAAGTTTTTTACAACTAGTCATTGATTATTAAATAACTTTTCACTTTAAATGAAGATTTAGTATGCTAATTTTTAATGAGTTTGGTATGATTTAATCCTGTTAATTTTTAGCCCAATGACACTTTTGAAGCTTTAAAAGTCTAAAAGCATGAGATCTCTAGATACTTCTTAAACAATTGACAATCCATACGAGTTTCTATTTATTAATTTCCAAAATAATGCGGTAAATAAAATTAATTGTTTCCTCTTCTTTCGTATAAATGTAAATACCCGTAAAAGTATATATGTATATCCCCAATTTATATTGAAATCAACTTTAATCCACTCTTAAAACCAAAATCACTAGATATTTCCAATTATCAATAAAGAAAATACCCTAACTAGAAAATCCGGAAATAAATTAGATGACTCATAATGGTTTGATTATGGTTTTATATTTTAAACAACGGATATGCGGATGTATCATCTTCTTTCTTATTCCCTTTTTTCTGATTACACACATTTTATCTCTAATTTCTTCTAATGCACCTCCGTCTAATAATGATTAGAATTTTATCAATTGTTAAATTATCTAGATACATTTAAAAAATTCTTCCATAAAATCCCTTTGAACTATTTCAATATAGTTCAAAATAATTCCCTCGGCTCTTCAATACAAAGATCCATTCTATGAATAGAAAAATCACTTTAAAATGAAACGCTTCTAGCTACATTCGTACATACATTTAAAAGTACATGTATAACTAAAAATAAAAAGTATCTTAAAGATACCGAAAAATTGAAAAAAAAAATATGTGTATCTTGTGATAATTGCAACAAATTTTCTTTCTAATTTATACTGATACCGAAACATAAATACAAAAAAAATTTCAAAAGGAAGTTCCTTTATCAAAAAAAAAAAGATATTTCGAAAAATTAAAAAAAAACAGAGAACGGAACAATATCTTAAGATACATTTTAACTTAAGAAAGCCGAAATAATAAAATCTTATCAATTTTTTTTTTTCTATTTTAATAGCAACATTTATGGAGACATTTTCATGTTTTTTTTGTGGTGTTTGTCATTTTTATTAAATTTTTATTTTTAAAATGTTCTTTTAAAGACTCATTTCATTCAATAAAGACCAAAAAAAACCGCTCGTACCGCTTTATAAAAATATTTTTACTTTATTTTGTTATGGGTATCAGGTGCATTAATGTTTAAAAATATGAAAAAACAAAAAAAATCAAATTATCGATTGAATAAAAGGTTATTTCCTATATTTTTTTTTTTGTTTTATTTAAAAAGGGGCTCAATTTTTCAGATATAAATTAGAGGGAATCATAGATTGTTTTGTTTATAACAAAAAACTCCCATAGAGTTTTTTTATTTTTTGGATATGATTCTTTTTGTATATATACATTATTAAACACATTATATTCTGTAGGTCTATACTGTATTGGAAGAGGAAGAAACCACTTTGATATAAAAAATAAATTTGTATCTGTAGATGAGAGTTGTATGAAGCTGTGAAAAAAGATACTGCGAAATAAAGCCCCGGGGATATTATTTCTTCTTTGTAACTAAAAACATAAGACCTCGGATTTTGATTAGAAGACTGGGACTTTTACTTAAGAATACTTTTACTTAAGAGTTTTTAGGGAACAAGTCGAAACTTGATTTGGCAGCAAAGTAATACCCCGAGGCTTTAATTCTCTAAAAGTGATGTAATTTCGAATTTAATTACAAAAACATACCGGAGTCTTATTTCCTAAACCTTTGTATATGAAACGTTTAAAATTAGGAAGAATTTTACAATTGTATTTTAAATTGGGTTGTTTGTACACCTATTACAGAATATGTGCATATCCTGAGATTCTTGAATTAAGAGAAACAGTTACAGTTAACTTAAAAATTTTAGAAAGAAAAATATATCTACCCAGTTTTAGAATCCAATTCTAAGATTCTTCCAGAATATCTTTTATATATATAAGAATATAAAAAAAAGTCAGGGGCTTTATTTCACAGGGTCTTATTTCATAGCTCCTGGTTGCATGTGCTGAGAAAAGTATCTTAAGATAAAATAATTTTGTTCCTATTTTTCTATATATCAAAACTCGATACTAGTAGAGTATGTCAATTGCTTTATCAAAATATTTAGTAGTTCTTCGTTGATTTGAAACAAAATTAAAAAACAATTCGAAAATGAGAAAAAAATGTACTTTAGAATAGAAATTGTAAAATAGTAGGAAAGAAAAGTGTATTCAGAAGATAAAATATGATTTTTTTATTCTATCGATTATTTGGTTGTAGGGTTCCCTATTCTGTTCCAAATGAAAATTGTTTACATTAAAAATTCTAATTCTGTTTCATCTTTTATTTTTTCGAAATCAATAAATAACTAATAATAATCGTTTTATTGGAACATTTTTTTCCAATCAAAATTCTTTAAAAAATTTGTTCCGCTATGGGTGGGAAATTTTTTTAATATAAATTAATATTTTAATTAAAATTTATTTAAAATTAATTCAAAAATGTTTCTTCTTGTGACATTTTTTTTAAGAATATTAGATTATATTCAAAACGCATCTAATTATAATTTCGAAATTAATAAATATATTTTTCTTATTTTTAATTTCAGACCGTAATTCTGTACGACAACAACAAAATCAAGACATTGAATCAGTAAAATTTAATTTAGAAGATGATGATCCTGTACCACAATATACTTTAGTATCAGGATTACCGACATATGAAGCAGCATTAGATATGTTAAAAAAATTACCAATATTACAACAACAATTATCTGGAGAACAACAACAACAACAAAAATTAAATAATTATAATTGTAAATATCAGGCAACACCAACCAAAATTTATCCATCAGTATTTAGTATATTTACAAAAAATGAAAAATCAACATCAGGAACAACAATAGAATCATCATCAGAAAATAATAATAATAATAATAATAATACAACACCATCAACATTGATAACAATTAATGAATCAATAAGAAAATCATTATTAAATATTGAAAAACTACCATCAACATCAACATCAGAAGTTGAATTAAAACCATTAGTTAATAATTCTATAACAAATAATTGTAGTACATCAAATTCTGAAATGATAACAACAAATACAAATACAACTAGAACGACAAGTAGTAGTACTACTAGTACAGATGAAAATTATGGAAATTTTCAATTATTATCATATAATGTTATGCATAGAAATAATACTTGTGATAATTTAACAATATTAAAATCATCACCAACATCATCACAAATATTTGAGAATATTGAAGGAACAAATGATATGATAGATTCTGATGAATCATCATCTATAGCATCATCCTGCAGTGATGATGAAGATGATAACAATTGTGAAAAGTTAGAAAATCATGAAGAGACACCATTAAAAAAACACCATCTTCATCCATGAATCATACATGATTTTTGTGTTATAAAGGTTTTTGATTGTCATTGAATCAATTTCGAAAATCAATTTTCGAACAACAGTACCTATATATACGTAACGTATTTCGAATTGTTTAGAATAACAATCAAATTTTTGTACTCGAAAATGTAAATCGTCCTTAAAATTTTATAATTATAAAATTTTGTCAAGAATTTAATATTCGAAAATTGATTGTTTCATTGTTAAAACAGTTTTCGAAATAAACAAATCGAAAATTTATTTTAATTAAAAAAAAGAATATAAAGTGCAAAATAATTAAAAAAATGACTGTTATTATGTTTTTCATAAAAAATTATTTAATTTTTGTCACATAATTCATAAAAATTAATTAGTTGCAGTCAAGAGTTAATTTATTCGAATAGACAATGATAAAAAGAAAATTTTCGAAATAAATTTAAATTTCAAAATATTGTTTTATATTAATTTTTTGATAAATTAAAAAAGATATTATAAAATAATCGATTATTTTTATAAAAAAAAAAAAATAATTTCGAATTTATTTTCGAAATTAAAATTTACTTAAAATCATTTACTAATCATCACATTAATTAATTTTTTTGTATATTATTCGCAATTCACTTATAATTTAATTGTTAATTAATTAAAAAAGAATTAACTGAGATAAAAGTATATGTTAAAATTTAGGCAAGAAAGAGAGAAAAAAAAAACTGTGATTATTGTTAAAATATTTTCTTAATTATTATATTTTTTAATAATTTTGTTGACTTTGTAAATAAAAAATTGAAATGAATTATAAGAAAACTATATTAAAATTAAATTTCATAATTATTAAAAACTTAATTTACTATTGTTATATTGTTCCTAATTTATATAAAAAAAAACTAAAATAAAATATTAAAACTAATTGTTTTTTCTATATATTAAATTTTATATATATATATAGATAGGATTATTACTTTATATATAAATATATATATTTATACGTTTAAATAATAAAATTTAAAAATTATAAAAATTAATTTCGAATTGTAATTTTTATTTGATACTTTTAATTAATTTTCAGTACCCCTGATTATTCTAGTTAATAACTAGAAAGGCCAATAAATTAGTAGTAATCAAATTTTGAGGAAAGTTGGTATTTTTATAAATTTCTAGAGAATTCGGAAAATTAGATAGAGAAAAACATAAGGTTCTTTTAAGCAGCACCGTTCCGTTCTTTGAAGAACTCAACAATTCCACTTAAAAATTAGTTTTGAGGTGTGCAGAACATTTAAAACGCTCTTATTCTACCCTTAACAAATTGAGTATATGCACTTCCGTTCTGAATTATCTCAATTTTTTTCACGTGGAAGTATTGACCAACAAGTCTGACTTGTCAAAAATGCATTTTGAAACAAAGGTAAAGGTTCTTATAATTCAGACTATTCTCAATAAACTTTCCATATAATATAATACTACATTGCATGTTTACGTAGCTGTTTAACCAAAAATGAGCATACACAAGTTTTCGATCAAAATGTGACTTAACTACAAACGGTTCTAGAGGCCAATTAGCAAAAAAACAAAAGACGCATACTATGATCAATTGACTTTAGTTCTAGAATCAGTTAAATTTTGAATGGGCGTGGACTAAGATCTTTACGCAAAAGTTTCCATGTTGTGGTTGCACACAGTTAAACATGATGTGAACGTCGATGAATAGCCAAATTTGATTCTTCATCAACACTAGCTCTTACAGCACCGACATTTACTTGTGTACTTAAAGATGTTTTTTTTTAAACAAATGGCGGATATTAGCTGAATGAATCTATAACAGGGTAAAAGTTTTTGTAATTGGAATGAGAGATCTTCATGATTATCACTGGAGCATATATGGCCGTTATCTTCTTTATTGTTATTAAACTTGCGAAAACTGTTTTGTAATTGTTGAAAGTCAAAAATATTCGAGTATTCTTCATATAAACACATTTTCATACATTAATTATTATTATACTAAACTGCCGTTTAAGTTTATATTCAATTAAAAATGGATTTAAAACTTAACTTTGATCTACATTTTGCAGGTTAATATTTATTAATACTTAACTAAAACCCTTTGCTGATTAATTAAATTGTTCTGTTTTTCTTAAATAAATTTAATAGTTATTATTATTTCACCATTCGAAACTAATTAATGTAACTTCAAGCTTATTTTAATTTAATCCGTTGATTAATTGTTTTTAACAAAATTCATCACATTACTTATAAGCCTGAATTGATTTTAAAAGAAAACAAATATATTCCGAAAAGAATACTGAAAAATTTTAGCAAAATTATGCTTATTAACTTTCACCGTCTGTTTGTCGTTTTGTCCTCCACCTATCGGTATATTTGTCCGTCAGGAGTGGTTTATAGAAGCACAGCACAGCCCTAAGCTTTAAAAACTGTCAAATTTTAAATTGAAATATTTGTAAGTAGATTTAAGGTGATTACTTAATACTCGTTTCACCTTTTGCGTTGCTTTTGACTTTAAGTCAATCGAAAGCGGTGATACATACATTTAATACAGTACAATACATATCATACAGTGTAAATGCAGAACAATAAATTTATTTGATCGAATTAACAACAAAGCAACGTTACTAAATTTCGTCATCATTTCATTTGAAACGGGAGCTCTGTGGTGTAATGAGTAAACATTTTACTAACTAAGGGGGACCGGTCAATACCATGTCATACAATATTTAATTTAAAAGAAATTATTAAAAAAAATTTTTCTTTACAAATCACCATGGTGACCAAATATAATTTTAAATATAAAACTATATAACAAAATATAATAAATAATATTGTAATTTTAAATAATTAGAAAATATTATCTAGTCGCACCCGGCAAGGAAAGGCCGTATATTTACTGTGGCATGGAACCAAATATAAAATAAAATAATTTTTATTTGAAAGACGACGCTAGAAGCGACAACAACAGCGTTGCAAGTATTAGGTAATCACTTTAGGGTTTTTGTCGTTACTTTTTCATATCAGTCAAAATCTTCTAAAAAGAGATAGAAAATAAATACTTTAGATGTTAGCTTTCAAAGCTATAACATTTTTGAAATAACAATCTCATATTACAAGCGTGACAGGTATGTTAAACTTAAAAAATTAAATTACATTATTTCTATAAATATTATTAAACGTAGTTGAGTTGAAATTCAATTTATTTATAAACTGAATCACTATAAAATTCATTATACCGCAACTGATCCAGTTTTTAGTAATGAATTTATCATAAAATATATATATTTTTAATTTATTATTATTAGCATAACAAGTTTTTTTTTTGTTTATTTTAAATATATATATATATTAGAATGACACTTTCTTTTTTATTTTAAATACCGGGAGCTAAAAATATTTAAGTGTCATTTCTTAAAAAAAAGCAAATCATGATTTTAAAATCTTAATTAAAAATTTAATAATTAATTATTATCAATATTCGACGTATTTTAAAAAATTAATTAGATAAATAAATAAAAATTATGATAAATAATTTTAATTTAACTGAAGCGAACTAAAATATTTTTGAGATAAATAATTTTGAATAGAAGAGATAATTGAAAGCATAAAGCTTAGTTTTCGAGCTTAGTTGAAAACAAAGGTCTACAACAA
The DNA here is from genome assembly GCA_963082915.1 of Dolichopus griseipennis. NCBI lineage: Eukaryota > Metazoa > Arthropoda > Insecta > Diptera > Dolichopodidae > Dolichopus > Dolichopus griseipennis. The sequence goes on from OY720443.1 coordinate 76,783,734, forward strand.
AACAATATGAGAGTAAAATCTTAATTGTTATTTAACATTTTGTTTCCAAAGGAGATTTGAATTCGGTTCTGACTAGAACTTAAAACAATTTCAGCAAAATTTCAAAAAAGCAATAAAGAAGTTATCGGAACAATTCTAAGTTAAAATTGAAATACGTTCCCAAATACTAATTTTTGTGGTAAATGTAATATATTAAAAAAATAGAAGGTTTTACAACTTGGAAGCCAGAAGATCGATGAATATGCCATAAAAAAATCCGATACTGAAATAGAAACTAAAAATAAAAAAAACGAGGAAGAGTGTAGTAGAGTAGACTGTGTCAACTCTGGGATACCCGTATGACCGTAACATATACATTATATCATCCGGTTAATTACTTTTGGCAAAATCAAACATTCAGCTTTATTAGGTGTAGAGTAATGCTCATATAAAAGAAGAAGTTGTATGGCAGCTACTCGAACCCTTTGCAGTAGACCAACCAAATTTTGCAGTAACCTTGGCCATTACACTAAACTATTTTTGGCAAAATTTCAGACACCCAGCTTCATTTGGTGTAGTGTAATCCTCATATAAAAGAAGGAGTTGTATGGCAGCTACTCGAACCCTCAGCAGTAGACCAACTAAATTTTGCAGTAACTTTGGCCATTGCACTAAACTATTTTTAGCAAAGTTTCAGACACCCAGCTTCATCAGGTGTAGTGTAAAGCTCATATAAAAGAAGGAGTTGTATGGCAGCTACTCGAACCCTTTGCAGTAGACCAACCAAATTTTGCAGTAACTTTGACCATTATACTAAACTACTTTTGGCAAAATTTCAGACACGCAGCTTCCATAGGTATAGAGTAATGCTCATATAAAATTAGAAGTTGTATGGCAGGTACTAGAACCCGTGGACCAAAATGGCTGAATTTAAAACCCGATTCCGTTTTTTGCATAAAAACGAATTTGTGAAAATTTCATAATCCTAGCTCCTTTACTTTTTGAGTTATCGTGATGACGGACGGACGGACGGACATACATAGCTTAATCGATTTATTTTTCGATTCTGATCCGATCCATACACTTGAGTCTATATCTACCCCCCCTCCTTCTCTGCGTCACAAACGTAATGGCAAATTTATTATACCTTATATTATATTCTTATATTATAAGAAGTCCCTAAATGTGACACCGTTGTTTTGGCACCCAGATTTTAAGACGGACTTGAAAATATAAACTTTTAAAATATTTATTGCTAAATTCAAATTCTACAACAAAGTCGGTAAATGACTTTTTAAATAAAGGATTTCTGACTTCTTTCCACAAAACAGAATAGTTTTTTAAAAAAATATTTCGTACAACATCAATAACTTTCCACAATCTCCAAACATTTCTACACCTTTACAACTTCAAATTGGGACTAAACAATTTCAAATTGGAACTAAACAATTTCAAAATGGGAATAAACAATTTCAAAATATGATTTAATAATTTCAAAATATTGAAAAATAAGTTTTCTTTACAAATCCCCATGGTAACCAAATATAATTTAAAATATAGTACAAATTTTCAATTCATTCATCGCTAACGCATGTCATGTATGATTAAAAATTTTCAAATGTAAAAGATTCAGTTATTTCAGACGGAACTATTTGTTTCTTATTCTAAAGTTTATAATTTTTGGCAATATTTCTTGCACATATTTCAAAACGCTTTTAATTGCTCAACCTTTAATCTTTGGACTGAAATCACTATTTGAAATTGGAGACTTAATTAAACAAAATTTACATTCCAAAATTAATTCTGCAAACTGCAATTTATTTGCGAATTTGTATATTTAAAAAAAAAATGTTTTCAAGGGCAATTCAAAAACACCGCACCGAATTTTTTTTTTTTGTTTATTTCATAAAATTTTTATTCTGAATGTCAAATTTTTTGTTATAAACGTTTTTTAATTCAATGGTTGACCATATGAATTTTTTTTTTTAAATTTAAATTATGCTGAGCTAAGCTTGAAACTTAAATTTAAAAACAAAAAAACTAAAACTTAATTAAATACTTAAGAGACGATCAATTATTAAAAAATAAATTTTATATACACAAATTTGTTTTTTGCTACTTAATTAGCAAATATTTATGCACGCTAAGTGTTGGGGAATACCTTGGTCTGATTTCGGAACAAATTCGGATCGTTTTGACGTATCGTTTTTTTTTTTAATTATTTTTAAATATGAATGTTATACGATTTGGATATTCAATGTTTTTAAATTCGGTTATGAAATCTTGTTTTGCTGCTGTCGAAGTTGTCTTAAAATATTAAAATAAAATTTTTGAAGTATTTTTAAATTAAAATATTGCAATATTAATTGTGATTTTATTATTAATGAAATCCATAAATTATTAATTAAAAATTAGATTTATGTGTTTAAATATGACAGTCCAATTGCATTCACGTTTTTTTATAGTTAAATAATGAAATACTTAAAATGGTGATGGAACACGTACGAATACAAAATTCGCTTAAAATAAAATGGAAAATTGAGTCACAGATAAACTTAAAATTTAGGTATTAAAAAGCCAAAGTTAATTTTAATAGTACCTTATAAATAATAATGACAACTGCTTCATATTCTTAATTTTTAAAAAATTTAAAAAAATATATATGCTGTGTCGACCACAGAACCAACCACTATTACAGGAAAAGCGTAAAATTTTTGGTGCAAACAAAACATGTTTATAAAACAAATAGTCAATAATAAAACAAATAGTTGAATTCGTCATTGAATATTAAATGATGATAGGACTACTAATTAATTTTACAACACGATAAATTTTATTAGTTGCTGGAAACTTAAATGTTGTCATGGGAACGAAGCATTTACTTAAATATTATCCCTTTTATTCAATAGAATAGAATATTTTAAATGGCAATATTTGATTTATATTATTAAGAAGCGATGACACCAGTTCTTTTTACATTGATAATATTCAATAAACATGAAGTACCTATAAATTAAATAAGCTTAAATCTAAAAATTTCCATTTTTAATTAAAACAAATAAAATAAAAAAAAATATTAAAGTAAAACTGTAGAAGTAAAAATGTAGAAACAAAAAACTTGATGACAGTTTTGGGAATTTGTTCCTTTTTAGCACATTTTCAAACAAATTTTGTAAAAATGTGCCTATATAGCTTCACTATGTCCGTCCGTCAGTCCGTATGTTTACAAAACTTTTACACTTTTTGAAATAGAATTAAGAAATTTTAACCACGGTTAGGTATTGCAAAAAAAATAATTTCGTAGAAGAATTTTTTTCTGTAGCCACACCCGTTACGGAGTTAGAAAAAACCATATTTTTCAATCTGTCTGTTTTAATATAAAATATAAAATATATTTGCTGAAATGAGAGACAGTTATTTTTTCTGTTAACATTAATTCAGCAATTTACTGTTATATTAAAACACTTTTAAAATTTGCATTTATGGTAATATTTTTTTTTAATTTTAATTAAAAGTTTTTTTTGTTACAAATAGGTACTCATTAAAAAGGTATTAGAAATCTGCTCCCAAGCCTATGGTTTTGCATTTTCATCTTTTAACAAGAATCATACTCACATCTTTTTACACCCGAGGCCACTTCGCTAACCTCTGCAACATACAATTCTTATAAATTTATGATCAGATTTCTAATATTAATATATCACTAACTGACAGAATGAAAAATAAACCCATAGACACAGACAAGTTAATATAAAAGTATATATAAAATGCATTTTTTAAATTAAGAATAATTTGTTTCCCAAATTTTATTTAAAAATTATGCAACAAAATATTTGAATTGAAGTTGTATTTTTTTTTTTTTAATTAATTAATTAAAATCAATTATTTTAAAAATTTTATTTATTATATTTTTTATTTAAATAATGATGTTAAGAATCTTTGAATCGGCAAATCTTTATTACTTTTTATTATAATTATTTATTATCTGACAATGTTTATGTCCCTTTGTAAAAAATTTGTTTTGAAATAATATTTCAAATAATTACACATGTTTAACTTGTTTTATCTAAATTTATTGAAAATATATTTATTAGTAATCAAGAAAATTTATTTATATTAAAATAATTAATTGTACAACTTTTAAATAAATTTTTACTGTATAAATGCGACAAATTAATTCAAGACTAACTATTAAAAAAATTTACCATTATAAACTAATAATAAAAATTAAATAGTAATTTATAGTTAGTTTATTAGTTAGATTAGCTTTAAATTGTTTAAATAATTGTATATACTTATGTAAAGTGACAGTATGTATATAAAATTATTAAAACAATTTAAAACTAATTTATGATTAACTAACTATAAATTACCTATACTATGATTATTGTAAGACTTAGATTTCCATGGAAGTGGTTTGAAGTATTCCCCTTACAAAATCTAACTGATATGTGATAAGTTTTCCATCACATCGAGCTGGAATTTTTTAAAATATTTTTTTTTAAAAATTGGGTCGATTTGTAGTCAAAATTTCGTTTGATCAGTAGATTTAGATGCACAATTATATGATGTCTCCTCCTATTCGTGAATAAATGTAAATTCAAGGGAATTTGAAGAACTTAGGTATTGTAGCAATGGTTAATATATCGGATCATTAATGTTAAAAGTCTAACACTTAAAGCTAGACCTTACGCAAGCAGGAACTTTATCATTAGTTTGAGCACCTCTAGTTACCTTAACATTCTAATATTTTTAATAATCTAGTTACCAACGAGCACATGTAATTGTTGACCTAATTAAAAAGTGATAGTCCTGTAAATTAACATTAAAAATATTAGGCTAATTTTCAACCTTTAATCTAATACAATTAGCTCTATATATATATTTCTAAAATCTACTCCTTTATGGCAAAATCCCAAAGTTTCATTCCATTTAACCTTATAAATTTTATAACTTCGTTGTAAACAACACAGTTATAAATTAACAATTTAGACTTACGACCTAGGAGCCAGTCTAGAAGCCAGATTTATTATCTAGAATACTTGTTTCATATTATTGTAACTTTCTTGTGAACTCATCGATACTTGATCCTACTGCTAATATAGCAGTATCATAAGCTAGTGTTGACAACTATCATATGAACATATTTTTAAGCCGGTACCGCAAGCTCAAAAGGGTTTTTCTTTTAATATTTCTTGTGTAATATTCTTCCATGACCCTAGACTCGGTCCTTTTCACCAATACTTTTTTAAAAATTTACACATAAAATATCATTTCGAAAATCCTACCATTTATTTTAACATTTCCTTCACTTTATAAATATTTTTCAAAAATGATTTACAAACCTAACCAATATTTTTTAATACCTACAGAAGTTTAATTCTTCCACTGATCATACATGAGGTCAAGTCTAGACAAATTTTGATAAGAAACCAATATAAAAAATAAGAAAAGGAAATAAAAATCTTAGGCACACATTAAAATATATTCACTGTAAATAAGATTGCGTTGGGTCATGAACTGATTCCAATAATAAAAAAATTAACCCTTCAAGAAAAACTCCTAATTGGTGTCATTATCATTAAAACAAAAAATCGGGATACAACAAACGCGCATTAATACAATCCATGGCATATTATAGTGTGAATGAACGCGATCGTAAATATAAGTGTATTTTGTCGGCTCGCTTTTACGTTTTTTTATTTTTTTTTTTTTTTATTTTGTAGATTTTTGATGAGTTCATTCTGAAAATTTTTTATCTTAGAAGCTGAAGAATGAAATGATAATGAATGTGTCAGAATTTACTTAAGAAATTCCATATCATCTCAAAAAAGTAACTAAGATAATGAAAAATATAAATTTAATTTTAAAAAATTATTTTAATTTTTATTACACACGATGTTTGCTCCTAAATATCTAAGTAGAATTTAGATTAACTACTATTTTTTTTTTTTTTATGACCGGCGGTTGTCGTCACTCATTTGATAAAAAATTTCATACAATTAGGAGAGAGAGGGAGAGAGACAACAAGGTTAATTTGGATTAAATTTTAAATGTTGGTATACTAAATAAAGTTTTTATTAAAGATTGTAATAGAAAAGTGTTTGTAATATATTTGTTTGAAGTGATTCATTCATACCCAATAAAATATTGTGATATATATATTTGCATTGTTTCTACTTTTATCTTAATCTCTTTTTCTAGTCATTTTTTTGGAGGTAAAGTTTCCTTATGAATCATTGAAGGAAAACATTTTTTTTATTGTTAGGAAGTAGATATTAGTCATTATTTCATACTGGAGGGTATATATTTCTTAAGTCACATTTAAATAAATTTAATAAATGGTTATACTTATCAGGTTTTTGGAAAATCTATGAATGAGATTTATATTGAATATTACTTAGATTACTTGGGATGAAAAAACTAAGTGAACATTATATCAGTTGATTTAACTTTATTTAACAATAAATTTGTACGGAAAATTGAACTTCCGTATGTAAAAAATAGGACTACGGTTGATAATGAGACGGAAATTGATTTTAATAAAAACCATTACATTGAAACCACGAAGTATCCGTCTTTCTCATCTTTTTTCACACGGTTCACCCTAAAATTTGTTTCCAAAGAGGGTGAGTTTTTATTTAGACAAGTTCATATACTCCGCACAATCCTAAATAGGATTATCCATCGGTGCTTTCCACTATCATCTAAGACGAAGAAAATTAACATGATTTTATTAGATACATGATTTGGCAGGGACACAAGGAATGATGCAGCTTAACAGATATACCTTATAAGCTCATTAACTCCGAAGCTGGGTATAATGTTTTACGGGCTCAATCGTATATAAATGAGACAAGGTCATATACTCCCCACAATCCCAATAGGACTACGCATCGGTACTTTCCACTATCCTCTAAGACGAAGAAATTGAACATGGTTTTATTAGATCTATGATTTGGCAAGGACACAAGCAATAATGCAGTTTAACTGATATACCTGAGAGGCTCATTAATTCCGAAGCTTGTAAAATTTTTTTACGGACTCAATCAAAAGCCAATTAACTTTAAAATATAAGTGTTTACTTGACTTTTCAATGTTGAACCTGATTTGATTAAAATGTTCTTAACACATGGAATCACAATTATACATTTTTTCAGCATTAACCAGAAGCTTGAGGTAATCGTCATAATCCACAAAATAACGATAGACCCACAATAGTGCACATAAGAAAATTTTAAGTTAATGAATGAAGAGCATCAATTGCGATTAGATTACTTTAATTCATAGAATCATAGAAACATAACATTTAAATTACGGTGATTCCTACTCTTACAGTAATTAGATCTGATGTATTCAATTTTATTTCAATTATTTATGAAACCCGTTATATACAGCGTTTAAAGATAAATTCTATTTGTAACTTTAACTGTATACTGTACTTACGACAAAACACCTGCAGAATATTATCTGAGTCATCATAACGACAAATATAGAAGCTTTTCAATCGACTGTATTTCTGCACAGTAACTAATTAAAAAAAAAATTATAATAAATAAATACAGTTTTAAATATAGTCATTAATTAATTTAATTCATATTAAATAAAACCTAAAGTTAATAAAAGTTGTTATTGCAATTAAAAATCAAATTAATTTTTTTTAATATGAATTCATTAAAATATTTTATCTGTCTTATTATTAATGCACATCTATATTATGAATTAGATTCAATAAAGCAATTAAAAAGTAAATAACTGACATTTAGCATTATATTAATTATTTAAGAGTAACTGGTAACAAGTTTTGTTTTTAATTTAAATGCAACTTTGGGAAAAATTAAAAAAAAAATTAAAAAAAAAAAATTAAGTTTGACTAATTTGATCTTGTTTCTTTTAAATTACTGTCTGTTTAAAAGCTACGAAGATCTAGATTACGTAAATTAAAGCATAATTGATTATTGTAATTAAATTTCATCCATATTTCATCTATTTACAAAATATCATATCCTATGATCCACCAGTTTTGCACCTTTGATTCAAAATACCCCGGTTCGATTCCCGGTAAAAGTTAAAAAAACTTTTAACTGGTATTCTAATTCGACTCTATTACTATTTGTATGGAGTTAAAATTAATGGCATAACCATAGTTATATATCTTAAATACATTAATATAAAAATATAAACAAATAATTTAATTTGATAATATAACTCACAGACATAGAAATATGTATAAGGTATACATATAGCAAATAGAATTGTATTATATTGAAAATTTAAGTAGTTTCTACATGTTATAAGATCTAGTACTATATCTAATGTTTAAATTGAATGTGGAATACACTCAGATCAATTTTATAATAAAAATATAATGTGTCCCCACTGTTCCAACATGTATCCATGGTATAGAGAGGCTTATTATCAACATGTATCTATGGCATTGAGGCTTATATTAGGTTATTAGCTAACAGTTGAACAGTTAGTACTTAAAAAAACAACAAAAAAACCGTTTTTAAAGTTGAAAGTAGCTGAAGATAGAAATTAAACGTTGCTCAGCATTTTGAACATATGCATGAATTATTCCTTTTTATTGCATTATGTGAATTTCCAGCCGCCATTTTCGTAAATCAATCCTCAAAAATCTAAGATTTCAATTTATTGACTAATTTATGTAGATGCAACAAAGTAATGAAAGTGTAAGCTTAATTAGACTTAATATTTAAATTGAAAATTGATAAAACATATGTGGCATCACATTTCAACAACGTGACTTGCATTATTACAGCAGTATGATTATTTTACATAATAGATAAATAATATAAATACATTTTAAATAGCAATTTAAATCTTATAACTTTTAAGTAATGAATTAAAATCTTAGATAAAATTATGTCGGATGTAAAATATTTCCATAAATTTATTTTACAGATAAGTTCCAGTTTATTTAAATAATATGTAGAATTAATTTGTCAATTTTTAAGCAAATAAACTTATTTTTAATAAAAGTAATGTGGTGCAACGTATCCAATGTATATGTCCATGTTATTTCCATATTAAAAAAGATTGATAACATTTATTAAAATTATTCATCGCTAATCTATTATTGATGGATTAATTAATGAGTTTTATACTATATAATTTGTTTGCACAATTAACTTGTAATCTTTCATACTCTGTTTTTAAAAAGCACATTTTCAAAATTATATACGGTTTCTTAATGAGTATTTTATCATTTATTTTAATAAAAAAGTATATATAAAAATTTATAATTTAGTTATTTCATTAATTTATTAATTATATGACTAATAGTGAAATACTTAGAATATAGCCCCAATGCATTCAAGGAAACCTGTTTATAAGTGCGAAATATAATGTTGGAGCTTCAATGCTAACGTTTAGTTTTGGAAAAACTTACACTGGTGAATAAGTTACCGTTTTATAAAAACATAAAAGTTTTAATTTTTAAGACATAGTAGCCCTTCAATGGGGAAGGTTTTCAAATTTTTGCTTAGCAAAATTTTTGTTTTGCATGATAGATCCACCTACCCCCCTCCTGTCCTCACACTTCCATTTTTTTCGGTTCTAGGAAATCAATTGTGAACTCCACCAAAATTTGGAATTTTAGCTAGAATTTTATTATCTAAGCAAAAATGGTTAAAATTAAGAGACAATTTCTTCAATTTAAAGAAACCCTTGATAATTTAAGAAAAACCTTTAACGTATGTTGAAATATAATGCTGCAGCTATAAATTTTGTATATTTGTAAAAATAATTTGAGCAGGTTTTCAAAATTTCAATTTTTGAGCCCTTATAGCTCCTAAACAAGGGACTTGACAAACAAATTTTGTTCACTGACTCCAACTAATTTCTGAAAAAAGATCTAACTTCTCTCAAAATTTCAAGACCCTAGCTTGAACTGTTTAGAAGATATGTGTAGCCAAAAAATTGCGAAAATTGAGTTTTTCATAATGGTAAATTTTAGTATCGTATGGCAACCCTAAAAATTTGCCTTTTAAAAATTTATAAATTTTATCTTTTGCCGTTTTCAGATTGAAAATACACTTAACAGAACTCTTGTTATAACAATTTTAAAATAGGGCATTTTCCAACTTTGGGGGACTGTTAGCTCCATAACGGGTGGGGCTGCAGAAAAAAATTCTTCCACGAATTTATTTTTTTTGTAATATCTACCCGTGGTTAAAATTTATTTACTCTATTTTGAACGGTGTAAAAGTTTTGTGAACATACGGACAGACGGACGGACAGAGTGAAGCTATATAAGCACATTTTTACAAAATTTTTTGAAAATGTGCGAAAAAATTGAAGGTATTGGCATATCTTTTTAAATTCTGATGACCCTATGCCTGGGCGATGTCGAGGCTTTTATTCCTGGATTAGATGGTATAGAGCTCAGAAAGAAAAGATTTTTACTGCCCTCTTGCATAAAACAGAAGATTCTGGATATATTTTTATGAGTCGAGCTACGTAATATTTCAGAAGCTTATATAAAACCCCCGCTTCATTCCTGCAAGAGTGTGAGCGTTGTATGCACATTAATAAAACATAAGTGAAAATTATCACAATCACAATTATAAATTATTTTTAATTAATAACATTCATCATCATTTATATAATTATTATTAATATTCTTTAATTATTTCAGTATTTTTGATCTGTTTCTATTGATTATTGATTTTCATATAAGTTTCTCTTGTGAATTTCAACTTGTCACACTTTTAGAACACAATTGACTTATTCCCCATAATGCATTCAAAATATTTTTTACACACAAATGAACCGATTTGACACAGTTTTTGTTTATATCTATCTACACAGTCGTTTCAATGTCTATGAAAATCCAACAATTAATTAAATTGATTATATTATGAATAATATAATAGATAACACCAAGACTTGCTTCTGAATATCACAGTTCTTGAGACTTTTTTCTCATTAAAATGGAAAAAAAAAAATAAATATTATTAATTGGTTTAATAAATATGTAATAAATTATTTTTAATAAAAAATAGAAAAGTTATTAATAGAATACGTATAGATAATTTAATAGTTTATTTGTTTTGCATTCATTTAGAATTTTGTTATAGTCAGTGCTGCTGCATAAATTTCTATTGGGGAACAAGTTGCTGCAGTATCTAAGAATTATAAAACCAGAAATATCTTTATAAATATTTAACAATATTTAGTTAATTTTATGAAAAAACTTGTTTTATATAATAATATTATATAGTAAAATTAATATTTATACACTTTATGTAGTCTAACAACTTAATCAGGAAGATTAAAGATAGACTAGTTTGAATTCCATTCTATCTAATTGAAGATCTGAGCTCCGCATATATCCTAAAATTACTTGATTTTATGTAAAAATTATTTATAGAAAATGGTTAACTTCTACAACAGCGACTTTCAGTTGTACAATTAATATTTTAAGCCCTGGTTATGTATATTACAGACTAGTTTTTAGTCATTAGTAAATTATAAACCTGTCCTAGATTTAGATTTCGAGATGCAGTCGGTATTGCGCTTCCGTTTTTTAATTTATATGACGCAGAATCTACTATGACAGAATTGCTAAGCCTGTGAAATATTAATCGAAGATATACTAGTTTGAATTCCATTTAATTTCCGATCCTTCTTATAAGTGATCCCAATATCACCACAATGATCCCTCCACTTAGCAATCGATGTACAATTGGGTAGCGGAATCTGTTTTAAAGATATCTTGTAGGGACTAACATCTGTTCTAAAGAAATAAAACAATTGAAGCCTTCATTCAAAGTTTTCATATGTTTCCTTTTGAAAGACAAGAGATATTCATCCCTACATAGTCGAACTATCAAATTGGCGCAACAAAGCTTATGAAAATTCATTTGTCGTATGCTCATGGAGCTTTTAGAACCATATTCCATCAAATGTGTTCCCTCAATTGGTAATGTGTAAATGTACGATTTATTTAAATATATGAATAACATTAACATCTTTCTTCAAAATATCCCATTCAATTTTCCTTATTCCCATAATCCCATAACCCTAATTTCGTAAATTTCCAAAATTCCTTTCACATCGCTGTCTTCGAAACCAAATTGTATCACTAAAAGTTCACTAAAGTTTGATTAAAAAAGGGTAGTGCTTATTTGAAGTTAAAGTCGCACACTACATAATGGAACTACGCGTAGTTCCAAAAGCCGGTTTTTGAAACTTTCCATTTCTCTTTCAAAGAAAACAAAAAATAAAAAATTAAACCTTTATAAAAATATCTTCAACTTTCTTAATTTATTTAAAAAAAATTAATAACCTTTTGAGTAATCTGAGATCCCGCACCAATTAAAATGATTCATAAAAGCTTCATAAAAATTTCAAACGGTTTTTTATTTAAATTGAAACCGGAACATAATTCAGGATCACAGCACTTTATTACAACCTTTCCAATTAAACTTTACAATAAACAAATTTTGCATTTTCTCACGAAAAAAAATCCAGGAACTTTTGGGCATTTGAAACCGTTTCAAAAAGAAAATAAAAAACAAAAAATTTTAATGATTCACCTTTAACTTACCTTGATACTTAGTAATGAATACTTTATCGTATTATAAATAAATCATTATTTTAAATCTATAAATTACACACCACAGGATAAAAAGAATTTTTAATATGAAAATGTCCTTTTATCAAATTAGGGGGAAAAAACAAGAAATTTGCAAGGAATTTGTTTTTAATTGTGAGTCATTTGTACTTTTAAAAATTAAAATTTATAAAGTTGTTGGATAAGAGTTTCAGTTACAAACACTTTATTAATTTCTTCATTTAAATTTATGTTTCTTACTGTTTTTTATGAAATATTTATTTTAAACTCAATCCTGTGTTCGTCGGGACAATTGAGGATTTTAAAAAGTTCCATAATGAGGGGAAGTATTACAACAGTAAGTCGCAACACATGTTTGCAAAATTATTATCATAATAAGTAGGCTTTTCTAAAAAATCTTGAATGTAGACTTTCTTGGGAAAAGGAATGATGTAGCTTTAAAAATTTGGAAGTATAGAGGAAGCAAACACTGTTACCTACTTACACTTTTCAGAATTACGTAAAATGTTTCAAAAAAAAATTGTGTGAATTTGACGGCGACTTAGAGTTTCTGGTAGAACGGGAACAAATTTCAATGTAGTTGAGAAATTTTCTGTCAGAAGTAGGAACTAAATTTTCGATCTTTGTCCAATAAAATATAAATATGGACCTAACTTTAAATTTTTCTTAAGGAAAGTGGAAACCGATAAAACTTAAACCACTTGGAAGATTAAAAGTTATATTCACTAAAACCTAAAGTCAGATAAACTCTTCCAAAGTCAGATAACGGGATAAATATCTTGCTTAATTGGACAGCATACTGATGGCTAAAACTAAGTGGAAACAAAGAAAATTTCCACAGCCTTGGGATATTAAAAATTGTATTCACTGAAATCTTCTCACACGGAGTCATATAGTGCGATAAACACATGGATTGTTGGCTAGTTTTATAATGATGACAGAGGATTTAGAGTTTTTGGTAGAACGGGAACAAATTTCAATGTAGTTGAGAAATTTTCTGTCAGAAGTAGGAACTAAATTTTGGATCTTTGTCCAATAAAATATAAATATGGACCTAACTTTTAATTTTTAAAGATGGAAAATTCGTAGGAAGTGACATTTAATTTTAATGGAGATTTGAATGAATTTTAAGGGAAATGAGCCGACTTCTATTTTTAGCCTGAAATTGCAATTTTCAACAGAATATCAGTTTTACACAGTTCTAGTTAAAAAAATTAGTTGTGCTATACATGTTAAAACTTACGACATAAGACCAGATAGAGATACCAAGACTTAAGTTCTTCTTTAGAAGCTACTATAATCATAATAACGATATAAATTCTATTGAATTAATTTCTTAAGAACTTTTTAAGGACATTTTTTTTTATTAATATATCCTTCTTATCCGCAAAAAAAAAAATAAAGACAAATTTCACGCGACGTAATTTAATAGGTATTCAAAAAAAAATAACAATAAAAAATATTTAAAATAAAAAACAATTAAATTCGTTAAAATGACAAAAATTATTTCCAGGAGAAATTTGTTAAGGGTTTTTTTATTAATTTAAAATGAAAAAAATTTAATCCTTCGTTTTTGTTTTTGTTTGTTGGTGTGTCATGTTTTTATTCCATTCACATAAATATAGTGAACCCTTTCATTTTTGAATTATACTATTTTTCTAAGGACAATTCAATAAAACACTAAATGTATGTAAAATGATATCCCAAATACATAAAAGAATATTTCGTTTTTTTTATGTGTACCAGAATCCTTTTATGTTACTTCAAATGTGAAAAATTACTTAAAAACTAAAAATCAGAAAAAAAAAATTTAAGTAAATTTTTAAAAAATAGAAGAATAAAAAAAATAAAAAACAATTTCCTCTTCATGACATAATGTCATACTATATGAAATAAAATGTAAATAAAATTTATTGAAAGGTAGTATCAGCAGCTATTCAGTTGGATCTAAATACTTTCATTAATTCAAAAAATTACATATTGTATTAATTAAGACACAGTAGTCACTTAGCAAATTTGGATTAAACTAACCAGATTTGATAAATATTAAATGCGTGTAACTGCATAGTTGTAAGATTTCTTAATCCTAGAAAACATCAGTAGGTTGTCAGGAGTTAGATGTCAGGTAAATAATTCTACAGCTGAAACAAAGTGATAGTGATAATTACTGATGCCTCAACCAGACTTGTCTATATAGACTCTCCTCCCTAGAGTTGCAATGCAGTAAATTTTTTAGTTCTTTATTCCAGTTCATAAAAAATAGTCTTTGTTATTCAATCGATTCTTCAAACGAAGTAATCAAAGTAAGGAATTGAATTTCTTTTTCTTTCATAAGACCTATTAAATCTATAGGAAATGCTTTCATAGAAATCACTAAAGATAAAAGCTCGAGCTTTTGAAATTAAAAAGAAATTGACGCAGAACATAACTTTCTTCTTTTTTTTGAAAAAGTCACGAAGTGCATGTGCATTATATAAATTTAATTTAAGTGTTTTGATAAGATTTTTCTTGACTATAGGCTCTGACAGAACACGGAGATATGCTCAGATTAACACTACGAAAATTTCATTGTGAAAGATAACTCTTTATTTAATATAAGTTCTTCAGACAAGGAGAGGAAAAAAAAGGAAAATACCAAATGGTACAAAAACATGAAATTTCTCGAACTGAAACTTAACCTTTAGGGCCTGAAATCTTTAATTTATAAAGATATTAATATATGAGATATGTGATAAAATTCTAAAAAAAAAAATTATATTTTTCAACCAATTTCGTAATAAGTTGTATTCCAATTAGTCTGAATACCTTCAATTTCATTTTTAATACTTGGAATTTTTATAACGGTATTTCTATTTTTAGATCAATCTCCAAGATTTATAATAAGTTGAATTCCAATTAGTCTGAATACCTTTAATTCCATTTTTGATACTTTTTTTGATACGAATTTTTATAACGGTATTTCCTCATTCCAAATTATGTCAACTTTTAAAATATACCTAACAACTCAATCCTATTTACCCAGCAATTCATTTTTATTACCAAATTTGTCAATTTTAATTTTTAAAACAACAACAACAACAACATCAACAACAACAATAACAATAAATCCAAAAAAAATTGGTTTTTTCTCAAGGAGAACATATTGAGGACAAATGTTTTTAAAGAATATCGAATTTCATGAACCAAATTGTACTGTACAATTTTTGTGTGTGTTTTTCAATGTATCCATCAATGTAAGTACATTTTCATATACTCACTTTACTTCATTATTCTCATATGTATTATATTGTATATATTTCCCCTTTCGTTTAATTTTGACAACTAGAACAGTATTGAAAAGGATGAGTGACAGTTGTTTAGTATTGATATCGTATGTTCAAATAACCAAAATTTTTATATAAAACCTTCTTAAAATGATACATTTTGTCAAGGTAAATCAGGTAGAAAAGAATTCTTAAGGTTCTTTTCATTTTCTTATTCTTTTACATGTTTAATCAAAGAATAAATACATCCCACAAAATATAACAACAACAACTACAAGAACAACAACGTCAAAATGGGAAATTAAAAAAAAAACGGGAGCACAAAAAGTAAATTGTGAAGAAGCAACTGACAACAACAAAATTATCGGAAATTATAGACTCATTCACATATGCTTCAAAGAAATTTTTTTTGTGGTGAATTTTATCCACCTCCCCACATTCACAATGGTATTTTTTTTCGCTTTTACTTGTATGCTACTGTGTTTCGCCCATATATTCTGGAATGTAAATTTTATATGGATTCTAAATGGTAGCAAAAGACACAAAACATAAAAGGTTCATATTTCCTTTTGCTATTTTTTAATTTAAAACTTTTTTTTTCAGTTCTGGTAAAGGAAATGAGCTAAAAATTAATAAAAAAAAATGTATGAACAGATTTTGCAATTTTTTTTTATCATCATAATTTCACCTGTATGTAGTTTTTTTTGCTTATTTAAAAATCAAGTTTCCCAGCGGAAGTAAATTTTGACAGTCAATTTCATTTTGGAAAAAAACACAATTTTCAAAGATGATTAATTCTGATTAATTCACAGGTATATGAGAAATTTTGAAGGTTGATTAGTTTTCCAGATTTTTTGTTTCTTTTATTTGTTCAGCTTAAGATTTTATAGGTCAACTTCCGGTTTAATGTCCTGTACAATATCCTTTAAATAAATAATTAAAACCAGGTGAAACAATGCGGTAAAACAATCGAAGTGTGTTATTCTTGTTTGAATTTGGAAGAACAGCTTTTTAATTGATTTTGATTTGTAAAACCACAAGTTTCAGTGTTGACACGAGATAAACTGGAAAAAATGTATGAATGTTATGCAGTTTAAAAACTGGTTTAACTTCATTTTGAGTAATATTTAAAGGAATATTGTGACCTTTTTTATATGGGAATTATTTTAATTTACTCTGTTTAAATGTTTAAACAGCTGAGCTTTTTCTTAGGTATCGTATCAAGGATCAACAAACTATATATTATTAACTAAATCGATTTTTAAGTTCTATAGCGTTAATCACATTTGCAATTTTCTTCTAATTAGGTGGAAGTATAGATATCATTTCAGAACCAACAGATTAGAAATTGTTTAGCAATGAAGTTGTAGAAAAACAATGTCAGTCTTAGCCCTCTTAGCGTTTTTCAGTATGGCTACTTATTTGAAAACCAATATGATTCAATTATTTTCAAAAACCGCTATTTGCGTGGTCAAGACCTTAAGCAATTTAACTAAAGTTATGGCGATTACCAGATGAACAAAGTATCCTAGAAAATTATGGGCAACAATTTTATCTGCCCTTTTATTTGGAGTACATCCTAACAATTAAAGAGTAGTAGAAATGTTTAATACATTACATCGCTCGACATATTACACAAAGTTTGAACTAACTCTACAAATGTTAGGAGACTTTTTCACAGTTTAAGTTTTTAATATTAATTTTAACTGTCGTCGCTAGCGTAAGTGATGATAACAAAGAACCGTTTTCGTCGTAATCATCTTATGGACATTTGTTTGTTATGCGCAGGTCGAAATTATAGAACCATATTCCGTCCCAGGTGTTTCCTAAAGTTGGTAATTCTTATGTGTATATACGACTTTATTAAATTTAATAAGCGTGTTAACATCTTTCTCTATAATATCTCGCCCAATTTCCCATTTTTCTACTTGATCCATTATCCCAATCCAAATTCCTAAAGTTTCGTTTTCCACTTCCCATCCTCAAAACCAAACTTTACATTTTAATCAAAGGCAATATATTAATATTGGTTTTAAAAGGTTGTGGTTTTAGTATTTTACAGTCAAACACTAGTAAAAGGAATAACGCACAGTTTCAATGGAAGGCTTTCGATGCTTCCCATAACCCTCATAAAAATAAAATCTTTCAACCAAATTATAAATCATATAATTTTACTTCTACCCTAAATTCCATTACATAGTCATTAATTCTTTTACATGGTTTGCATTAAACAATCACTTAAAAATCAACAAAATTCCAAAACTAAGATTATAATGAGATAGATTTACAGTTTAATCAGACTTTGAATCAAAACCATGATAAGGACTAAGGAATTTACCAATTTAAAACAACAATACGAGTATAAAATTTTATTATAAACCATTTTCTTAATTTGTTTTGATCTTTATGAAATTGGTTTGACCCTCATAATATACTTTTCATCAGTGATCATTAGAACTATTTATATTGATCTCAAATAACATTAAAGAAAAATATCATATAATTTTCATTGTTCTTCATTTTAATCCCAATTTCCAAATAAATATCAAATCAATATATATGGTTTCTCCACCTGAATTATGATCACTTTAAATAATATTGCAAATTCATCACGTTCCAAAAACCACAATGATTTATTGTGGTTTTTATCTTAATAAATATTTAGATTTTTAAGAATTTGATATTTTTACTGAAATTTAATATTTATTTATAACGAAAATTTTGTGCTGTGATTGATGAAAACCAAAATAAAAAACAAAATTTAATACAACAATTTTTTTTTGTTGAGGCCAAAGGTATATCAAATACAAAAAAACAGATAGTCTTTGTATTAAAAAAAAATAATTCTTAATATTTATTATTATTATTAAAAAAGATTCGTTAATTAAATGTGATTTTGTAATATGAGATATGTTTTAGATCACATGCGCGATCATATACATACAGCTGAAGAAAATGACAATACAATACAACACAATTAAAAAATTGCAACAAGGTTTTCAGATTTTACTTTTATTTTATTACAACAACAAAATTGTTAAAATATTGGATTACATTAAATTGTTTATAGAATAGTTGAAGAAATTTTTTAAAACTAATAATACCTATATTTAGAAATGAAAATATAAAGAACTTGAAAAAATGATTGATTTCATTAAATTTAATTTATTTTGAAAGGTAACCTAAATATGGTATTATGTTTGGATATTTCTCTGATGATGAATCACTAGTACACTTTATTTTACATGATAAGTATACTTACATGTCAAATATATTATGTGAAATATAGAACTTATTGAAAGTGCGTTATGTACCTAATTCTAATTGACATTTGTATATGCCAATCCAACGACTAAATGTATTATTACAAGTTAAAAATTTTGATAAATAACTAATTAATGCAAGTGATGAGTAATATAGGGTTTCTTACTGAATATTTTATCATTTATTTTTATAAAAATATATATAAAAAAAAAATAATAATATTATAATTTAGTTATTTCGTCAATTTAATAATTATGAATAATAGTGAAATCAATACTAAAAATATAACCCCGACGCACTAAAAAAAACCTGTTAACAAGTGCGAAATATAATGTTGGAGCTTCAATGTTAACATTTAATTTTGGAAAAACATACAATGGTGTATAAGTGTATCTTACTGATTTATAAAAACAAGAAAATTTTAATTTTTAAGTCTTAATAGCCCTTCAATGGGGAAGGCTCCCAAATTTTTGCTAAGCAAACTTATGATGAACTCCACCAAAATTTGAAATTTTTCCTAGAAATTTATTATCTAAGCAAAAAAGGTTAAAATTAAGAGAAAATTGCAGCTTAAAATTTTGTATATTTGTAAAAAAAAAAATTTAGACAGGTATTCAAGTTACAGGTGCTTAAAAATAGCTAAATTTCAATTTTCGAGCCCTTATAGCTCCTAAACAGAGGACGTGAAGAAAAAATTTTGGTAAATGATTCTCAATTTCAGAATCCTAGCTTGAACCGTTTACAAGATATGTGGAGCCAAAAATTTGGCAAAAATTGAGTTTTATATTACGGTAAATTTTAGTACTATATGGCAACCCTATGTACATTTCAGCGATTTTTTTTTTGTAAGTCCTATAAAAAAAGCTCTCATTTACCGTTTTTAGATATAAACCTTATAACATGTAGAAACGGCTGAGATTTTCAATAAATACAATTCTATTTTGTGTATACTTACTGTAATAATTTTGTATTTGAGTTGTAAGCTGAAATGGTAAGCTATTTTATATCTGTGAACTAATATTATTCAATTACATTATTTGTTTATATTTTGGATTTGTTTATAAATATTTGTAAATATTTTTTTATTAAAGAAATATAATTATTAATTATTGATTATGACTATGGCGAATGGTAGCTGCGTCAAGTCGATTCATGGATTCTTCTCTTTCTTTGGCCTTAAAAAATGTTCAATCATATCCCGGGATTGAATGCCATTCACATTAAACGGAACTGGTTCCGGCTTTTTCGAAAAAATTTGGACTAAGGATCCTTTTTGAAGTTATTCCACACCATACTGTGCTTCTAAGTAGGTGCATTTAATATTCAACAATTATTCTTGAATTTTGGTTAATGTAGCTAGCTGCATTTCGAACATGAAAGAAATTTGGACATGATCTTTGCGTCTAAATAAAATAATGCTAGCTTTCAAAGTAAAATTGAACAACTTTTGTCCTTTGTTCTTTGCTGAGTCTTTACTTCATAAATTTCATTTTAAAAAAAGTTAATTCTGATACGTAAAGAAAAAAATTATTCACTAGTTAAATCATAACGTTACTTATGTGGCATCCGTTACTAGTTTTATTGCGATCTCCGCAAAATTTAAACTTACACCCTTTGAGACATGATGTCTAAGCTCAATATATTGTTAACCGCTCAGCAATCCACATACCTATTAAATGGTATTAAAATACCAAAATAAAACCTTTTCAAATATAATTTTAAAATAATTCTATCGATTTGAACTCTAAAAATATTTCTAATGTACCTTATTGAAGTATCTTCTAGTAATGTAGTATCTTATTATGAATTTCAAAACATTATCTATGATGACTATTAATATTTCACTAATTTTTAAACTCATAATAATCCAATTTTGAAAAGCATTTTTGACATAATTTTCTATTAATTATATTTTCAACAAAATTATTGTAATTATTTTTAATTTTCTTAAAAAAAAAATGGTGCCTCAAGGAATCAAATACCATTATTAAGACCGCAGTTCATAGAACTTTTAACAAAAGTTATTGTTGAGGTTTAAAAAGTTATTAAGCTCAATTACATTTAAATTATTTTTAATTTTTAATATTTCATTTCTTTTTCTCCATTCTTTTTTCCATTGTACAATGACTTAACTTTTATTTATTTCCTTCCTAAGTAAATATGGTTGACTGCTTAACGTATTTTTAATCCTCTTTAAAGTTTTCTTTGTCCATTTTGTCATTACATTCAATATAGCACTGGTTTATAATTACACTTTGTTTATTTTTAATAACAAAAAACAAATAATTTTATTCTACATCATTATCAACTATTCTGTTACCACTATGAGTTTTCATAACCATTTTAAAAGTTTTAAATAACAATATTACCTGTTTTATTTTACAAATGAATACCAAATTTCATAAAATATTGTCATCCCATCTATTGTGAAAATTCTTGAAAAAAACACCTTTTGTCTTTTTAATCCTCTTAGAGAACCACTAAGGAAATTAAAATAAAAAAGTGGTCATGTCTTAATGATTTTCTAGTAATGGTAAATGAAAGTACACTATGGTAGAATTAGTCGGATATTGAACTATGAAATAAGTAAATTAATAAAATCTGTTAAAAATCGCCGTAAAAATCGCCTTAAAAATCGCTGTAAAAATTAAAGATAATAAGTTTTGTAAACCTACTAATATTGTGTTGAAATCATAACTTGACTTAGGTGTAACTAAGCATTTGGAGTTCTGAAGGGTTAAAGTATAATTCAATAATGTCATGTTATTTTAAAGAAAATGTTTTATCGAAAAGCGTTGTTTTCTTAAGTTTCATTTAGAACCTTCTTTCAATGTGTCTTCGGCAGTCCCATTTAAGTTTATAATGAAAGGTTGCAGAACGCTGGTATCTGTCAAATTAGAGTTAAATGGATTAAATATATTGAAGTACGTATCCGTTTAACGAATTCCATTTAAATGCTCAAGTTCTACTCCACGACGACCAAATCAATCCAATAATAAAATTATTATAGTTTGTTCTTAATCACGTTGTTTTTAATAAAACTGAACGCTTTGAGTGTATTCTGTAACACTTCCCTGAATAATTCCCTGAGTTAAAAAGACCTTTTTGGTGTCTTTTGGTGCTATTACGAATACATTTATATTGACTCTATAGACTCTATAGCTCCATTATATTGATTTGACGTCAAATACGATATGATGCTGCAAACCCACGCCAAAGCTTTTACGTCACAATTTAGATTCTAAGAGTGCGTTTATTTTGGAACTATACATGATTTAATTACAAGTGTTTATATTGAAGCATCGCTTTGATCATTGATCAACAATATAAATTTTCTACGCTATGCTCTTATCAAAGCTCTTATCATTTATTACAGTTCCAACATAAACACACCCTTACACTTTATAAACTACTATAATTTTTACTGTTACTTATATCTAAAATTTAAAAATCAGCTGTTTTCAAAATAATACCAACTAATTATACAAGTATTAAAACAATCTATTTGAATGCATTTGCAAAAATTTTTGAAATTATTTAGTCGTACGTGCATAACTACTTAAATTTAAATTAAACAACGTATAAAATTACTTTCAAATTAGTCCAGTTCAGTCACGTAGTCCGTCTCATTGTTTATACTAACCAATTCATCACAACCAGTTTAAAATTTCAATACTTACAAAAACAAGTAAATCCATTTATACCTACTATTCTAATCGCTTTATTATAAGTAAAAAGCTTTTTACTTACTAATATTTCCTCTACCTTCCAATAAGAAATTTTAGAAATTTTTAGTTTTATCTATTAAATAAAAAAAAACACTCATACACAAGCAATTACAATTTACGTTTTTTGTATATTTTGACTAAATAAGTTACGAAAAAAAAAAAAAAAAAAATGATAAGAAAATTAAATTATCACAAAAAAAACATGAAACAAGAGTAAGTTTTGTAAACTGTAAAAAAAATCAAACATTAACTTATATATCAAACATCTGTGTTTCTCATTGCTTCAGTTTTTTCGTTTTTCTTTTTTGCTTTTCTTTTTCAATTGTAAATTTTCAAAGATTTTTCAACCAAATCTCTAGATTTCTTTTGCAATTTACTAACATGATCCAAACCAATATGAAATGTAAATGATCCATCAACATTTTCACGAAAATGTTCGAGCAATACCGGTTTTTGTAAATCATCTTCAGTCAAATATGTAATGTTGTATGGGGAATGTGGTATCACTAAACAAATTTTATATTTTGTTGACCATTCAGCTTCTGGTATTAAAAGTTTTTTACGAATTTGTTCACATATTTGTTCAAATGTTTGTTCAGATTTTACAGTTACAAAAAATGGTATTCCAAAACTATTACGTACTGATTTATTAAAATGCATAACTGGTATTAAAATAAATTCATTACTACCGCCAGCTGAACCACGTGAACCTGCATTTGATGCAAAGCCAATATTACACAACAATTCAAATTTATTGATTTCTTCAATACGATAATTGCCTTTTATTGTGGTCTGTTGTGTATCATTCTCATAAAATTGATCTAAATCCGAAAATTTAATATCATCACAACATATTCGACCAATTGAATTATTTTCAATTTTAGTCAAACGATACTTTAAATCACTATCAGCTGTTTTTAATTCAATTTTAACAGCTTCAATTAAATCCATTATAGATCCATTCTTATCAACATACAAAATGAGTTCTTTTTCATCACGGAGGTTAGGTGATAAATAAGTTAACGGGAATTTCAGTTTATTTTGTAATTGATTAACATCCAGTGAAAGTTTTTGATAAAATAATTTGGGTCCGGATCTTGTTCGAAAGATCTCTTTCACTAATATCGTATTATCAATTTTCAAGGGCAGTGAATCATTTGAATTTGTTTTAAAAAATTGTACTTTATTCTTTTCAGCATTAATTTTTTTACCAACTTCTAAGGCCATTTGTTCTAATGTTGCATTTTCCGATAATTGTAGGGTAAAATTTGGTGTTTTAGATTTATCTGATTTGTCAATGAAGAATATTTCAAAACGATTATGTTGATCCAATTTAAAATCTTGATATGATGGACTGGCACATGTTCTGTTAATTTTTAATTTTTCAAATACCAAAACAAGGCAATTGGTTTCAGATTTTTTTAATTTAAAACTTTTGTCTGAAATTGAATATTGGAATTAAAAGATTTTGCGAATATAATAATAAAGGTTATAATTTATATAACCTTAAAGATTTGAAAAGACATTAGACCTTATGATTGGTTTATATTTGAAGATAAAAACGAGGAGGATGAATGTACCAGAATAGACTGTGTCAGCTTCAATAGATACACAGTAATGCTCATATAAGAAAATAAGTTGTATGGCAGGTACTTGAACCCATTGCAATTGAACAACCAAATAAGACATAAAACGATTTTTGGCAAAATTTCAAATATTCAGCTTTACCATGTATAGAATTATTTTCATATAAAATTAGAACTCGAACACGTGGAGCAAAATGGCTGGGTAATAGCTATGACGGCTATTGCATAAAAATGACTTTGTGAAAATTTCAAAATCCTAGCTGTTTTATTTTTTTAGTTATCGAGTCTGATGCGAACCACACGTTTGAGTCCTTTATCTTATTATAAGTTTATATTATTATTTAATTCATATTAAAAAGTTATAGGATACCGCGCCAGTTAATTTCGGTGTCAGTTCAAGGCACTATAACAGATTCCAAAAGGTAATCAAGACATATTTGGAATTTGTTCAAAGGAAATAACTAACGAATATCTTGTGTTTCGTTTTTCGGGTATGAATTTTAGAACTTGGACCTCCCTTTAAAACAAAATATTATTAAAATTATAAATTTACCTAACGTATCATACAAATTTAATAAAATTCCCGAATTTTCTTCATAAACTTTAAAATCACAATCATCGACATTTTCTTGTTCCTCTAAAGTTTTCTGAACCTCATTTATAACATCTATAATTTGATCGCCAAATTGCCGATATGACATTCCCAAAAAATTTATTTCATTCTTTCCATTAAATTGATATAATTTATAAATTAGTAGAATTTGTTGCTTTGGATCAAAATTTTGAATTTGATATAAATTGAGTGGATTCGAAAATTGTAATAAAAAATACCATGGATTACGCAATTCTTTTAATGATTGAATAGTACGTTCTGCATTTGTTGGACTACAATCTAAGTAAATTGGTCTAACATAATCATGTATAATTAATAATGGCCATAATCTAAATTTAGATTTTGACATTTTAAATGAATTCGATACTAAATCTAAAAATTCATTTAATGTTTTTGTGACATCAAATCGAAATGTTATATATGAAACTTTACTACTTGTTAAAAGGTTTTGCATATCTTCAACATCTAAATTATCTTCTAATATAATATTAATAACAATATTATTTTGATTATATTTAATATTACGTTCAGCTTCTTCAATACGTTTAACTTCATTTAAATGTTCAATAAATTCCGAATTAATATCATTTTCATTGATTTCTTTCAAAATATTTGGTATCTCTGATACTTGAATATATGATAGCATATAAGCACTACTACATGTTTTAATATTATTCTTTAATTCTTCTTCTGATCCACCATAATTTTGTTCAATTGCTTCTTTAGCTGTACATATTGATACTAAATCATCATCAAATTTATACCATTTGCCTTTAGCATCAACATTTATATATACAACATAATGACCACCATGATTATCACCAGAATGTACTAATACTGCATGTAATCTATATTCAGTTAATGCTTTCTTATCTTTTTCATCTATGGCATCATCCAATTCCAAATAATTGGTTAAATCAATGTTTTCATAAAATTCAAAATGATCATTAAATTTAACACATATATCATTCCACGAATCATATTGAAATCTCATTAAATGTAAATGTAATACTGGTGGTAATGATTTGAATATAACACCTTTTTCAGCTTCTTGTAAACCATATTCACCAGCAAAATATTTATTTTCACCTGTTAGAATTTCTGGTGCAACATAATCCTGAAATGATTCATAAATATCTTTTTTACTTTTAACACTTAATTGAATATCATAAAATGTTTCCTCTCTGGAACTATTATAGTCAACATTCTTACAACGTATATATGATCGCATTTTACCAGCAACTAATTTTGGTACAATACCTTCTAAACTTGTACCTTTCATTTTTGTTTCAATTTTTGCTAATAGAACACGTAAAAATTCTTGTACATCATGTTGCATAAATGAATCCATTGTATCCCATCCAAAACTGTTTGTTAAACGTTTGGTTCCAACAGGTTTATCACAAAATTGCAAATCATAAAAGACACGTTGTAATGCAAAAGCAACAGATTTTTTTGCATCATCAGCTTCTGTTGGCATACAATAAATGGCACGTCTCAATTCATTTGTAAAGAATACTGTTTGTAATAGAGAGTTCATATAACATGTTGCACCTTGATTTGTTAAACCAACAAAACCTTGATAGAAAAAATATATGTAAAAAATTTTAAAGAGATTTGAGTTTATCTAAAGTACATTCCGATTAAATTGAAAAGGAGGTGTTACCAGTATGCTTCTTTGAATCCCAGAATACACCATGTGGAATCTCAGCATTAACATGCATTTGAACTGCAATAGAATCATTAACACAATAACCACTCTCTGGATGCAGCAAAAATTCAAATGTTTCAAAACATTTAAAACCCCAATCATTCTCCTTTGGTGAAAATAAATGTTTAATAGATTTGGTTATTGGTTTCTTATCGACCATCATTGGCATCAAACTAATATCAGCTGTTGCATAACATGACCAATTTGAAGCAACATTATCAGGATTACATTGGAGATATATGGACAGGTTACGTTTATGAGTCAGAGCTGAAATGGCAGATGATGCTTGTGGATTTGCCATTAATAGAATACGCCATGGTAAATTATTAATGTATGATGGTGGGGATTCAATTGGTCCGTTCAATTGTGAAATATTTTCAAATATATATGAAAATATAACTGTTGAATCTGGTAAAATGGTTTCAGCAAAATTTCGTTGAATTGAACTGCCCTCATAGGTGTCCATTTTTAATTTTCGTATTCTTTTTTTATAAGATCGAGTTAAGGAATATCGGCTTCGGAAAATCGTTTTTGTTGTTTTTATTTTATTTTTTTCTTTAACTATTTTTATTAATTTTATTTTTTTTTTTTTAATTACCGTAATTTTTTTCAAATTCTAAAAGATTTCCTATAATCTTTTTTTTTTTTTTATTATTTTTATATTTTTTTTACGTATGTGAAAACGTTCACAATGACTGCTTTGATTTTTTTCAAAAAGAGTTCCGTCTTCAACTTGAAATTTTTTTTTTTTTTAATTAATTATTCTTCTGAATTACATTGTTTAGTACAAGGTCCCATAACATGTAAAAAAAGATTTTGAAGGTTCTAAAAAAAAAACTTATGATTAATTAATCAAAAAAAAATTTGAGAGAATGTTCTAAAACTACTATAAATATTTATATATAAAATGATAAACAAAGTCTGAAATTTGAATTTTTATTTTAAAAATATAAACATTTAAAATTTGATTAAAATAAAGTTTCAGTCTGGGGATAGTCTAGAAAATAAAATTTGAAATAAACTGCTACAAATTGTAGGTTTAATTTCGAACTGCACAACTATTTTTATTAAAGTTCGAACATTTAAAGCGAAGAATTGTAAAAATTCGTTAGAACAATAATATTCATACAAATTTGGTTAAGAGATGTTGGGAGCGCTCTCTTAGGAGCTTTAGGAAAAATCTTATAATAGAAAAGTCATTTATGAATTCAATATTACTCCAGGATCTCGGTGTCGTAGTTGCTAAGAACATGGGATTTTGAACAGTTTAAGTACCAGTTCCAGTTCCGCGAAATTCCAAAATTTTTAATTGGAAGTCGGATACGAAAAACAGTCACCATCTTAAATAGCCTTTTAGGCACCTATTTTAAAAAGTAAACACTTAACATAAAATATAAAAAAAATTAATTGATAAGTGTGTTAAGATACGCAAGAGGATGGCTATGAGTCCTATAGGCTTAAGAATAGCTAAAGCGAAGTCCAGATGAAGCTATTCTCCATCAAAAAGCTTAACCACCATTTCCCTATTGTTAATACAACAAAATATCTTATATCTTAATTAAGAATTTAGTTCATTCCCTTTAAATTGTAGTTCTAAAATACCTTTTTACTTCAACTTACATCAATTCGAAAAAACTAGATATTCAAAAGCATAACTGGGTTTAAAATAAATTTTCCGAATAATTAATAGTTCTTAATTGAAATTCTACCGGTTAATCTACTTCCTAGATATAAATAGAAAATCAAAATATTCCAATGATTCATTTGTTTTGTTTATTTTTCAATATGGCTATTGAACCAATTAATAATTAATAGGCATTTGTTTAAATTTTTCCATAAACAAAACTATAAAATTAAACTTTTGAACCAATCTATTTTAAAGTTACTATAATTTTCATTTTAATTTTTTTTGCAAATTTCCATTTATTAACATACATTTAATTAAAAACTAATAAAATTAACAACATTGTTAGTAACTCTTTGAACTATTTTTAATAATATTTGCTCTTACGTACATACAACTATACCACATTTCTAAAAATACAGTAAGTGTTAATTAAATTTATTTTTTTTTTTTAAATATTTATTAATATCACAATAATTAATTACAAAGCTTTACTAGTTAAAAATTTTTTAACAGTTATTATTAAAAAACTTTTTCCAAATAAAAGCTAAAAAAAACAAAAGCTTTAAGTAAGGGCGATATTGTCGTTAAAAATTTATTGAATTAAATTTTTTTATATAATCCTAAAAGTATGCAAAATAAGGTGAAAGTTTTATTTAGAAAAAAAAATTTATGTGGGTAGTATGAGTATGTTGTTTATAATATAATTAATTATTTTATTGCAAATTTTAAATGGATTTCAGATAATATTTAGGTATTATAGATTTATTAATAAAAAATAGTAACTTTCATTTACAATCCCCCCTTAGGGTAAAATGTAATAATAGTATAACATAATTAAATAATTATAAGTAGTTTTGGAGATACGATATGTCAATACCAGATACAGATAAATTATTAAAAAAAAGATTATGGAAGGTTCGAAAACAAATTAGCATTAAGTATTTAATACAAATTGTTTTTAATTAGGTTAGGGTATTGAAGTTGCGGTAAGTTAAGTTTTATTTAAATAAAATAATAAACAGTTATTCGTTTTAATGGTCCCTACTTTTTCTTCCAATATTGATAAAAATAGATAAGTATAGTATTAAGATTATAATTTAAGACTATGCTAAAAATAAAAATAAAATATCGATTTAAATTAACATAAAAATTAATATAATAGTCCAAATTTTTAATGTAAAATAAATATAACCGTTTTTGTTGAATTTGTGTTGATGTCATCATATTTTTAAGATTTCTAATAGAATAAATAAAGTTGGTAAATACATGGCGTAGCATATTCGTCAACAATCAAAAAAAAAAATTTGATATTTTAACGAAGATTTTAAATTCGACCGAACATATTCGCATGTTCGGTCTCAGTCATAAAGCAAATTTTGAGACCAAAACATCTCCGGTAAAATGTTAAAAATAAAGTATATACTAACAACTATTTTTATTATTATTTTTTATAGAATGAACAAAGATCAATGTGTTTCCTCATAACTGTTTCCTTTTTTCCAATCAATGATTTAACCATAATCTGCAATCCTTCAGATATTTCGATGTCCATTTTGTGAAAGTTCTTAAAAAACAATGGTGATATTTGGATATATTTATACATAAACAAACACAGAAAGCAAAGATTGATTAGAAATCATTATGATAGAGCACAAAACACACCAGAAAATGGTTTCATATCACATATATTTTACCACAATGAGGAGTACATTACAAAGACTTAGAATTTAGACTCTTTTTAGACAAAAAAAGATATATTCAAGACCATTTTCATGTCCCCCTGTTATATCACTATAAGCAACGAGTTTCACTTAAGGTTATAGAATATAATCCAGGCAATATAAGCTGAGAAAATCTGGGCCCCATTTCATAAAACTATTAGTCTAATATTATTAGTGAATTTACTAATATTTTATTAGTTATTAGTAAAATTCTGTTTCATAAAGGCTAATATTTTATTAGTGCTACACTAATAATTATTAGTGAATTTTATTACTGCAAAGCGCGTTTCTGTTTCATAAAACTATTAGACTAATAATTATTTGTCGCTACACTAATAATTATTAGTAAATTTTTATTAGTTTAGAAAGACCAATAAATTTATTATTAGTCTTTTAAATATTAGGATATTTATATATAATAGAGGTTAAACTTTATATTGTATGCCATAAACTTATTTGTTTTTAGTAAATAATCTTAAATATTTTGTACAAAATAAATAAATAATAAAATCTAAAAAAAAATTACGCATTATTATACATACTTTACATTAATCCACAACATTTTATTTTGGTTACAACTTAAACATAATTCAGTATAAATTTGAAAATCATGTTAAGCTCTGATAGTGAGAGTGATTTTGAAGAAGTGACGAGTCTATACTAATAATTTATGATTTGCAGTAATAATTTATTAGTAAAATTTTATTAGTTGCAGAAAAGTTTTATGAAACAAAAAAGCATTACTCCATATTTATTAGTTATAATAATTATTATTTTATTAGTATTAGGCTAATAGTTTTATGAAATAGGGCCCTGGAATACAGTATGTCTATTCTGGACATGGATAAATTATCAAAAAGAGACCATTGGTGGTTGGAAAACATCTTAAATTTACACTAAGTGTTTTATACAAATTGTTTTAATTAGGTTAAGTTAGTGTAAGTTTTATTTTAAAAATAATTTTAAATCGGTTTGGTTTTTTTAGGACCTCAATTTTTTACCAAAACCATATAATATAACATTGTAAAATTGAACAATTTAAATAATGATTAAATACTAAGATTAAATATTAATTTTAACATAAAAATTATATGATTAGTTTAAATGTAAATCAAAACTATATTATAATCTGTTTTCACTAGACTTTTCTAGGCTTTCTTAAAGTAGTTTAAGAATTAAAGAGAAATTTAAAGTTTAAATTCCAAAAAAATTTCTGTTATAAATTTATAGCAAACCCTTACAAGAATTAAAATAAATCACTATATGAAGTGACATAATCAATTTATATACAAAAACCCTCTCAGCTCTTTAAAATTTTCATATCTAAACCCAAAAACCAAGCCAAGAAAATGTCTTTATTATCAAAAGAAAGATTTGAATTTATTTATGTATATTATATTCAAAAAAAACATATTGTTACTCATACTGATAATAGTTAAATAATGACCATCATTAAATAACACTTAAATCTTCAATTTTAAATAACTGTCACAAATTTTTTTTTTATCTATTCATATTTTAGAAAAAAAAATTTAAAATAAAAAAACACTAAATCTTATTTCTATTCATTTTTTTTTTTTTTAATTCAATTGACACATCATTTTGTATCTGATTTTTGCAAATACTAAAGAGCGATACAAATACAAACACAAAAATAAATACAACAAAACAAAAACCAACCCTTAATCATTGCATTAAAATAAATTCTAAATATTCGTCCTTTTTATATGAACACCCAATAAATATTAAACAATAGCTTGTAACTCATACCCCAGATACATTCAAATTACAAAAACAAGAAACCAGCAAAAAAAATATGAAAAAAATTGTAAAAACATCACCATTTTTTATCTTTGGTGCCCATATGATACCACTTCACATAAACCAACATTTAAAAAAAAAAAAAAAACAAAATCCATTGAAAAATATGTGTTCTAGAAAAAAGTATAGATTGGATCACTCCCAAAAAAAAAGAACAGCAAAGAATGAGATCTAAAATTTGAATTTAAAACGCATTTATTTTGTGAATAGTGAAATAATTTCTTTTGTAAAGATTTATTTCAATTTAATTCAAAAAATTTTTTTTTTCAATCTCTGGGTTTTTTTTTTTTTGATTCTCTTGTTTATGTTTTTTTTTGCTGCTGCTGCTGTTGCTCCAACTAAGTGATATCTGACAAGTCATAAAGACTTATAATAAACCAACAGACAAAAAAAAAATTAGAAACCATATACCAAAATCTAAGAGCCAAGCAAGAAAGAGAAGTAAAACAAAAAAAAAAGTGAGATTAGAATAAATCTGAGAGCCGTACAAAATTTCCGGAAAAAAATAAAACAAAATACTACCATAAATAAGAATCAATTCATCATGTCCTGTCAGCGTAACACCATCAACATAAAATACAAAAATTTACAAGGAACAAAGATAAAAAAAAACAATTTTGACAGATAAAAACTGTAATAATAAAAAAAATTTATTTACAAATATACGCACAACTAATAACGCACTATGAAAATTGAATACAATCATAGATGGAGCATTAGAAGGAATTTAAGAAATTTGCAATCATTATATGAGTAACTGTTTATTCTGAATGGGCACAGGAGTTTTAATATTCGAGAACTTTTAATATAAAAGATCTGAATTCTAGTTATTTAAGTTTATAACGAAATACACCTAATTCACTTTTTACGCGAATTTGAAATAATGCGATTTGAAAAAATTATTTAATAACCCCTAACTAGAATAGTCATATCACAAATAAATAATATACAGATGTCTCAATTCGTAAAAAAAATGACCCCAAGTAATTTTAGCACATAGATGTCGCTACTATGACCGTTTGGAACTAAAAATTAGATCTATGGTGAAATAAGAAATTGATTAAAAAAATCCAAAATATACCATGCACAAAAAAAAATCTTCTGTGGTAAAAAATTTTACTCACCACTCACTCCATTAGAAATTAAGCGTTGTTATTGTTTTCGAGTCGATCACATTTTTATCTATGTGGTAGTTCTACTGAACTTATATAATGTATACATAAATAAATAGAATATCGCTGTGTACTTAGATTAGTTATAATAATTTATATATGGATATGTGGTATAATATTATTATATGAATTATAATATACATACATACAAATATATTAATTGTGTATTCATTTATTATAATATAAGAATAAAATAATAGAAGTTGAAAATTCAAATTCAAAAGTTGAAGGAAATTTTTTTTAAAGGTAAGTAATTTTTTAAGTATATTTTTTTACTACATTATATTATAAGAAGTATATAATTTTAATAATTTTTTATTTTTTATCAGCAATAATTTAAAATGGCTTCGCAAAAACGAATTTGCCATATTTTGAGTTGCAAAGCGGACTCAAACACATTTCCTGACCGGCAATTTTTTAAGTTCCCTAAAGAAAATTCAAGGATGTATAGGGAATGGAAGGCTGCAGTAGGAGAATTTAACATGAGAAGAGTTAAAAAATCTCTTATATGCAGCAAACATTTCCAAAGTAGTGATATAGGTACGCTATTATTTTTAAATTTTTTAAATTAATTATTAAAGTAGGTAGCATCTGTAGTATTTACGAATGTAGTATTTCGTTTTTCTTACCTAAATATGTACACAAATTATCATAAAAGTAACTATATTCATGGAATATTGATGTATAATTAAATATTTAGCCAGTTTTTTTAATTTAGTAAAAATTAGTTTTTCACGGTTATCATATTTTGGCGAACATTATATAATTAATATATATGTATAATTTGGCGAAAATTATATAAATATATTAGTCAACTATGATTCTAACTTCTTTTTGTTTTGGTTTTTGTTCATATTATATTAGTCGCTGTATGTAAAAATATTCTCGATTGCATTGTATTGTAATAGGAAAAGATTTATGGAAGAGTTTATTTTTTTCTTTCCTAGTATTTTACTTGCATATTCTTCTTATCTCTGAATATTTTTTCAAATTATGTAAAAAAATTTTATATAATTAATCCTGTTAAGTTTCCTTTTTAATTGAATTTTTTTTTCTACATGAATAGGTACTCTATGTATATAATTACTGTATGATACGAAATTTAATTCTTTTAAATTAATATTAAATTTATTAAAATGCAGGTATACGACGTTTAAAAAAAACTGCTGTGCCAAAATTTGCGCTAGAGAAATATGAAAATTCATATTTCGAAAATGATGATGCCCTTAATGTTAATCATTTTGATCGAACTTATGCACGAGTTAACTATTTAAAGCCGACACTTCTGAATGATTTGGACGAAAGTGTTGATATTGAAGAATTAAATAGAGCTGCAAGAGTTATAGATTCAAATAAATTCCAAAATGAATTTTTAAAGTGTGAAAATTGCTGCAAACAACAGCACTTTTACATTTATTCATTAAGAAAATTGAAAAAAGAAAAGAAAGTTTTGACAACAAAGTTGAATAACTTTAAAAAAACGAAAAAGGTGCTTTTAAGAAAAATTAGTAGATTGAAGCAGATCAATCAAAATTTAGAAAAAGAAAACCGTTTTCCGTTAGAAAATTTAATTGACCGATTACCCGTAAGTAAAAATTCTAAAATATTTTCTAAATTAATTCTTTCTGACAAAAATAAAAATTTCATGGAGGACGAAAAATGGATTTCTCAAGTTATCTTTTTTCGTTCTTCAGCAGGCTACAACTTTTTAAGGGATCAGCTTGGTTTTCATTTACCACATCCCTCCTCTTTGCACAGATGGATAAAAATCAAAAGTTTGTTACCTGGAATGGACATTAATGTCTATCAGGAATTAAAGAATTACGTTAATTCATTTTTTTTTTCATAATTTATATAAAGACCAAATAATTTATTTTATGTACGACATTCCTCATCTTTTTAAGAGTGTTAGAACCAATTTAAATAAACATAATTTATTTACTAGTGATGGGGAAATAAGCTGGAAAGTTGTTGAGTATCTATACAACTTAGAAAAAACAAATACTACCAAAATGTGCCCTAAATTAACTAATGCACATATTAATCCTACAAATTTCTGGTAATCACAATTGACAGCGTTCTCAAACTAACTTCAACATTATTTTCGTCTAATGACAATATTTTTTATATTTATGCCAATAAGTTGAACCAAGATCCACTCGAAAATTTATTTGGTAAGTTGAGGGCTAGAAATGTTAATAAAAACAATCCGAGTGTTGCCGAGTTTAGCTCCTCATTTGCCAAAATAATTTCTTTAAACATTCTGTTTAAATCAAAATTTTCAAATTGTGAGGAAGACGATTGTGATTTCCTTCGCCTAGATTGGGATATAGTTTTGCAAAATACTGAAGAAACTTCTTTCAATTTATCCAATGGGAATGAACTATCTGAACAAAGCGATGATATTCAAATTGACGACATTGAAAATAATATGAACGTAGGTAATAACACAATAGCAGTAGAGGTACGTAATATAACCGATGTTGCAACAAGGTACTTTGCGGGGTACTGCATTTTCAAAATGTTCAAAAAAATAGGTAAAAATTGTGAAAATTGTTCTAACGAAATGTTAAAAAACAAAAATAATTATAATTTAACAGAAATTCTTATAAAATTAAAAGAATATGAAACTTCAACCAATTATCCAATTTTATCATGGCCTTCAGAAAAGTTCTTTCAAATATGCCGCTTGCACGTAAGTGTCTTTTCTCAATATTTTCAAAAAACACCGTTCGTACGAAACTTAAAACAAAATATCGTCAAACAATGCGAACAAAAAATAAATTTTCATTTTCCCGATTGGTTTCAGAAAGATAATAGTTGCTATGAACATAGAGTCTTATGTACTGATTTCTTAATTCTAGTTTTACTTTGGAAAAATAGCAAGTGGGTTTTGGACAAGAAACAAAATCAAGTTCAAAATAAAAAATTAAGAAATACAATGCATATTTAATTGTCTGTCCGTATTTTTAGCAATCTGTATTCGTCAGTTTGTCTGTCTGTTTAAAAAAAAATAAAGAATATCAATTAATTTTTGTCTGTCTGTCTTTCCGTCAATCTTCATTCCCATGTGTTTTTTGGTCTGCCTAAGAAAACTAAAAGGAATTTTTAAACTATAATAAAAAAATAAATTCATTTTTAATTGTCTGTCCGTCTGTTTATCTATCTGTACATCAGTCTGTTTGTGTGTCTGTCTAACAAATAATAAAAAACAACTGCTCTTCTGTTTTTCTGTTTAAAAGTACATACATACACATATATATATATATATATAATGTATTATTATATGATTTTTTCATTTGAATTCATTTGTTTTTTATCTGTCTATCTGTCTATTGTCATTTATCCATCAGTGTGTTTGTCTGTCTGATATTTACGAATGATTAACAGCTAAGAGCTATTTTTTTTTGTTTCCCTTATATTAAGTACATAGCTAAATTTCTTTAATAAATAATTTCCATAAAACATTAAGGCACAGCAATTTTTTTTTTAAGGTCGTAACTCGTAAGTATATTTATCTATTGGTTTGAAATTAATTATGTTTTAAATTTTGTTTTATTTTTTATTATTTATTTTGTATATATAATTGTGAAATAATTATTTTTAAATTTATTTTTACATTTTTTTTTTTACTTTTTTATTTGTGAATAATTATGATAGCTGTTTTTTTTTTTTTTTTTGAATTGTTTTTTAAATTTTTTTGTTTGCATATTTTATTTAATTTATAATAATAATAAGGGTTTTTTATGCCAAATGGAATTTTATTACATACATTACCTATATATTTTGAATTATTAATCATTAATCAATAATTTCCACTTGGCTTTTTCCCTTTATAAATAAAATTTAAATTAAAAGGAATAACAATGTAGTTTTTTTATCAAATTTTATAGGTACTTTATTGGGTGCTGAGTGCTGACTACATTTAGAATTTACGCATAATAATTTTACTTAATCGTAGATTATGTATCATTATTTATAGGTGAAGTTTACACTGAATTAAATTCTGAACTTTATTATAATTTTGACTTTTAAAAGAAAAAAATATACCTACACAGTTGTTTCGGCTTTTTTCGTTTTATTAAAAAAAATAAAATAGAAATTGAATTTTTGAGTTGATTGGGTTTTTTTTATTTAGAGAAAAGTAAATTAATTTATGGAAAAATTGAAAAAAATTTTTTTCAGATAGGTATCAATTTACTTTTCTCTTAAGTATGTACGCACTCACATATTTATTTTTATTTCTCAACAAAAATCTATTCAGTTTACCTATTAACCATTAACAAACATCTATACCCGGTGTACGGGATTTGAATTTTTCACACTAAATAATCTATTTTGCTCTTATAAAAACTTATAAATTTAGACTATTCTTCAGTTACATTTGCTAGACAAAATTAAAATTTCGTTGTTTGTCCTTCGCTATAACTCTATATATATTACGGCAAAGAGATATGCACATACATATATCAAAATCAATAATATATCAAAAATTTTAAAACTCTTATTTTTTTTAAAACAAAGCAAAAAATTTTTATATATTTCATAGTAAAAAAAATAACACAAAAAAAACAAAAACAAAAGCAATAAAAACTATACAACATCCATATAAAAATGGCTTATTAAAAAAAACATATTCATTCAAAAGTAATATTTTTATCTATTTGTGTTTTTTAATTTATAAACACATGCAAATACTTATACCACCTTATACGATGAGTGGTGAAAGTAAAAGGTATTTTTGCCTATGGTGTAATTTAAATAAATTATTTCAATTTTATTTTATTCTAAAACCAATTTTGTCAATTGGTTTCGATCTTAACTAATTTTAATAAAATGTCTTAGATCAATGTCTATTAAAAATTAATGGACCTTAAGAAATGGAACACTTTTTTTGTATGGAATGAGACATCTGTATGTTATTTATTTGTGGTCATATGATGTCATATGAACTTTCGATAAATATTCGATATGATTCCATAAAAAACCATAACCCTAATTATAATAGTCATAACCAAACGTACCCATAAAATGTCAAACATAAAAATTTAATTATTAAAAATATATGTATTTACCTTATGTATATTTAGTTATGTTAGATTTTAAAATTTTGAAATTCTTTTAAATTTTAGTTTTAGTTACTTTTAATTTCTTTTCAATTTAGTTTGCTTGTATGTATGATAGCATATGACATGTACGCTTCGTTCCGTGTGCATTACAGTTAGTTAAATGAAATGTCATACAATCGTACAAAATCTTATGATATCATATGACATCATATGACTAGTATAGTTTAGGGTGTTCTCTTTTTTTTGAAGATCGAATTTGAAATAATACGATTTAAAAAACGTGATTAAATTAAGTTTTTAACGCGGCTTTTCACGGAACATATCATCGTGTAAAACGAGAATTAACCTTCTTAAGCTATCATAGCACACATTTCAAGG
Organism: Dolichopus griseipennis; assembly: GCA_963082915.1. NCBI lineage: Eukaryota > Metazoa > Arthropoda > Insecta > Diptera > Dolichopodidae > Dolichopus > Dolichopus griseipennis. The sequence continues at coordinate 76,822,267 of OY720443.1, forward strand.
AAGTGAGATCATTACAATAAGGTTAGGTCATCGGTCAAGTTTAAGTTTATTGTCCCCAACATAATTTTCAAAAAATTTTCAAAAATTACTTATTCATTTGATCAAATGACGCGTACGAACGAAGACTTTATGTAAATCCTCTTCTTTACAGCGTCACAAATGTGACTGTAAATTAGGAATATCCTTTTACCAGACTTGGAGCATGCTTGAAAACATGATTGAAAATTATAAAATAATTTTTCTTTGTTATCATCCTAAATTCTATTTTAATTTGAGGTTTTACAACCACCTGATACCCCCCCTATTCCTTAATACGCTCGTAATCTTCCTGACCTTCATTAATGCTATAAAAAATAGTGTTATCTTAGAATTTTTAAAAATTTAAATTTATTGAAGTTTTATAATACCGAATGATTTATTTTTACAAAACTGGTTGGTGGGAACAACAAATCACATTTGGGCCTGTGTATTATAAATAATTTCGAACTGTTGGACAAAATTCTTTTTATCACACAATCCATCATATAACAACACAACCAGAAGTGATCCAAACTTGAGTTATTTTTATATTTGTAAAAACTATATGAATTACAAGGCAATTCAAAAATCGAAAGTGTTTCCTTATGCACCCAAAAATTCGTTTCTTCCTGATGCTCCTGAAAAATTAAAATAAATCATACATTTTCATTACACTTGTTCCTTGTTTAACGAGGAGAAAGACAAGGGGAAAACACTTTAGTTTTATGTATGTAGGATAGAACTAGGTCAAAAAAAATTTACATTTTTAACTTTATCATATTCAATTTTTCAACCATTTTATTTTCAAATATTTTTTTATTTTTTTTATTTGTGGTTTTCCGATAAGAGGAAAATTATTTTTTTTTTTCTGAAAAATAAATAAAAAAATAAGATTTCATTTTATAGAAATTCAAAAGATTTATTTTTTATTTTTCATTTGAATTTCCCAAAAAATTATTTAAAAAAAAAAAGTCGCCATTTTATGCTAGTTTTGTTGCTTTTTCATCTATTGTAAACAAGATTTTAGGAGATAATGAGATTTTTAACATTTTTATGCTCCAACAATAAAAAATTGTGTGTTAAAATTATTCTGGAATCAATATTTCGTTTTAGTGTGCAGTGATTTTTAATTGCTGGGACCTGTGGTATTTATTTCGATCTGAGATTTGAAATTGAACCCAATGGTAGCTGAGTAGACTCAAAAATCAGATAAAAGTTGTTTTCACGTTTACCCGAATTTGAACCAGGGCCTTTGGCACTCTGATTTCTGTGCCTCCTAGCCCTTATATGAATTTGTTTATTCCTAAAACCTATTAACTTAGAAGGAAGCTAACTTATTTAGAATTAATTAGATCTTCAGCAGCCTTTTTAAACTTTTTTATTCATTAGAAGCACTTGGTAATTTTGAAGAGTAATCTCTAAGTTTAAAGTTCAATAATGTTTGAAAAGTTAATACATACTTTTATGTTCTTTTACCTTGTCTAGGAGGGCATAGCAATTCCATATAATCTTCATCTCCTTTATTTATAATTAAAATACAATTCCTTGGTACTAGTGTTCATCATCATCCTTAACTAAACTTTATTCAATTTGAATTGACTTAGGCTTGTTAGTGTTCCGTCTAATAATCTTTTTTTTTAATATTTGATATTTTGACTGCACACATTGTTCTAATCTATTAATTTTTATTCTCCAGAAATTTCGTATGTCAGCACAAGGAAGCTGTTCAGCCAACGTCGTAATCTAATTCGATCAGCTTCTGAAGATGAGATAGCTCAAGCTTCTTAGAAAAAATATTACAGTTGGTCATAACTTCGTAAATTGATAAACTCTTGAAGATAACATAAATTATGGTAGATATTAACTTACAGAAGATAACTTCATATTATTACATTATTACATTCTAGACTGTTAAACTTCGGATACCCTTTACATAGGAAGATGATTTAGATTTCGGTGTTATAGTACTTATTTATTGTTTAACCAAATTTTTCAGGAGTATTTTGTCCTTGAGTACCTCCTCCTACATCTTTTAATGCCCTCTTAATATTGCCCTTTTTTATGTAAATGTAGGGCAGGGCGCATTTAGCTCTCTTAATATTTTTTGATATAGGATTGTTAACTAATCTTTGAGTTGCACCTACTAACTGTATTTGATTGAAAATCCAACAATGAAAAAGGAAACCAAATCAAAAAACAAAAATTTGGCAATCGCAAAAATAAATTTTCATTGTTATTTCTTATTTTTTTTTTAAATTTTTTTTTAATTTTTGATTTTCATGAGTCCCTTAAATTTTTTACTTTATTTTTATTCTTGCCAATTTTCTTCATGGTTGAATAAATATTTGCGCGTTTATAAAACGACAATTTAAATGTTTATCTTTAGAGATGTGTTTTTTTTTTTCATTTTGCCTCCATCTTTCCATATCGCCTCAATGAAATTTTCATTGTTCGATACTGTTGCTTTTTAAACGAATTTAAAAAAAAAACATCTTAAATGAAATTACAGCTTGGAGGATTTTAGATTTAAATATTTTTTTTTGAAGAGAACTTGAAAATTGTATTTAAAATACGCTTATGGAGCACAAGTATAAAATTTTATGAAATGCGTCTCGTACATATTATGTTTCAAAGCTTTGAAATTCTTAAAGAAGTTGTACAATGATATAATAAGAAAGAATACATAAATATCAATCCAAATATTACAATAAGTTGAAATGAGAGATTTAATAATTGGTTCTTATTATTATTTATTATATTGATTTCATCAAATTTATTTTGGAAAATTTAATATTGGAATTATATTCAAAATTATTTATACCAAATAAAGGTTAAGGGTTTTGAAAATTTTTAATTTATAGCCTATCTACAATGAACGCTCTCGTTTCGCTCTGTACACGTAGCTATCTGTCCAAATTAGTTAAATGTATTGAATTATATGAAAGTATCTACAATAGGCGCAACCCTGAGGCTGCCATTTCGCAGCCATTAAAACAGTTGTTTAACTTTTAATTTTTTCGCTTTCTCTACCTGGCAACAACATGGGGAACCAAAGATAAGTCAGAAAAAAAAACAATTTTGGAGGAAGAGAGCTAATTTTGCAACATGGAGAGATTACAATTCTTAAAACTAAAATTTGGCTTTACGAAAAAAGTCTCTAAGACAAAAATGGAGAAAACCTCAATTGTAATAATCTTGTAATAATCAAAAATAAATAAAAAAGTGCCCAAATTTGAAAACTTTTAATATTTGCATTTGGCAAAAATTTACAATAAAAAGCGTATCGAAATCTAGAATTTTTGAGGAAATTGAGGGGCTATTCCTATTTAAAATATGTACAGATGATATAAGATTCTAAATTTGAAATATTTTACGATTTAGGTATAAAATCAAGGTTGCATTAATATATTTGGTAGAGCTTGGCGCGGGCGGTTATTATTAAACGCCTTCTTGCTAATTTATTATTTAAGGAAAAACATTATGAGAGGTTTTAGAGTTTCTGCTTTTTCTAAGAACAAATTTTAGAATCAAAATCGAAACTTACTATATAAGAATTCAAAGTTTCCACACAACCAACTAAATTTAACTGTCATATGTACATATGTACTGAAACTCTGCTAATAGTAATCCAATCTAATAAATTATAAGCACTTTAATAATAATTATTAAATTTGTCATATTTTTAAGTAATAATAAAATTAAAACATAATTTTTATTTAAATATTTTATCAACATTAAATTTTATTATAAACCTTTACAAACTTATTGAAATATCTCCAAACAAATCTTATGTATCCCAAAAGTTAATTATCATATCAACTATTTTTAAAACAAACTTGAATTTAAAAAATTTTTTAAAAAAAAAAATATTTCTACTCATACTTGAAAATATTTAAATGTTTTTCAAAGTCATTTTAGAAAATTTCAACCCTATATCTAACCTCAAAACAGACTTATCACTTTTTTTGTTTGTTTATAAATAATTCAAGCAACATAATAATTCAATTTCAATATGACAATTACCTGGGCCTGGTAAATTTAAATAAAAAAAGATTTTTATTTTTTAAAAACAACCTTTTTGTCTGCTTTTTTTGCTTGCATGATTTTTTTTCTCATCCCTTAAAACATCTTTTAATCCTTTCTTAAAAACATATTTCAATGCTAATTTTATTTTGAGGTTTTTCCCCTTAAATTATATGTTGTGTATGTAGTAGAAGAAGTGAATAGAGAATCCAATAAAAGAATACCAAAAAACCGCATCAAAAATTACTTTAACTTTTTAATTTATACCCTTATATTATATACATATATTCTACAAGTATACAAACAACAAACATACGTAAATATATTTATATATATATATATATACTACATTTATAAGAAAACCCCCTATAAAAAAACAACTCATTCTACCCCTACTATAAATATAAAATTATGATCAATTTATTATCTCATATTACCTTAAACTCTATATTTTATATAGGTCTATTATTATAAAAAAAAAAACAGGAATACATGGAATAAAAGAAGGATATAAAGAATTCAGGATTCTTTTTTTAACACTTATTTTTAATTTTCAAGTTAAAATCTCGTTCATCAGTTGCAAAGCTTTTTTTTTTTTTTGTTTTTTTGCTTTTGTTTTTAAACAAAAAACCATTTTTCGTTTATTGAGACGAAAACTTAATTTCGTTAATAAAATATGCAGAATATAAAATTGTAGAAAATGAATCTAACAGTACTGTTGGAAACTTTTAAGATAGTTAAAATAGAAATTACAATAGAGATTTAAACAGAAATTGGAGCTACCCTTAATCTTATAGGTAGTATGCGACTTTAACACCCCAAAATCATAATCCTTTCAAAACTTTAAGATGGGACCTGAAGTACAAATACACTGCTTGATTTCGAAGATAGGGATATGAAAGGATTTTTGGAAATCAGGGTTGGGAAAAAAAGGATTCTGGGATTATGACGGATGAGAAAAATTGAATGGAATATTTAGATGAAAAATATTAATCTTCTTCTTTAGCTTCTCAACTCGTACAAATATGCTTTACCAATTTTAGAAACGTGTTCGATGGGATATGATTTTATTTACGGGATGAACACATGACAAACGAATTGACAAAGTTGAAACGCCCTCTCGATTTGTGTAAGGATGGGCATCTGTTTTTTTTAAAGTGTTAAGACATATTTAAGTCTCTTGCTTTTGCAACTGCTACGGAATGCCATAATAGACACCCTTATGTTCCTCTTTACTTTGCACCGAGACGACATCTATCGTTTTTAACTGGTGCTATTTTATATAAGTAGTAGCTCATGGTATATCCTGAGATATGCAGAAGTAATCTTCTAACATCCCTTTTGGGGAGCTAAGTTATATAGTTTGCCCATCACTTTTTCGTGATATGGCAAATCTTTTTGGTGTATTGAATAAACCTTTCTATAATTCTGGGAGATCAACAGGAACCTCTGTATCTGAAAATGCACATAGAACTGTTTTATTAAAGTGTTTTTCATTTTAAACACATTTTACGAACTTTTACATGGCTGATTCTGTTGACTTAACTTGTTGAATAGTCAGTTGCTTCGGGTGGAGTATCACTTGATTAGGTCCAGAACGATTTTAGTTCTCCAATAATTTTGGATTTATGCTTTGATATAAAAGGGCGTACAGTTTAAAAAATACAACCCTACAAATTTTAAAAATCGATTGGTAACTTATAAAAGATATATCCAATATTTTTTTTAAATTGCTGTAAAATGACTGTAAATTCAACATAATAAAATATGCATAATACAATATTCTATCTTTTATTCCAATAATAAAGAGTAAACCAATATATACATATTTACTACTACAATATTCCCATACTAAACTCCTATTTAAATTATTATGAATATGTACAGATGAATGCTTTATTCTTTCATCACAAATATAAAGAGAAGAGATATATAGATTATAACAGGTTGCTTTAAAACTTTATTTTACATACATTTTCCTACTAGGTGCTTAGCGAGGGCATGAAATAAAGCCGATTCGACTTTACAACCAAATACAGTGGAAATAGAGTCGAGTTACCAATTCTATCTTAGATCCAAAAAAAATCAAAAAATAAATAAAAACTGATTTTAAATCTAACTCTTGTAAATCTAATTACAAATCCCGTTTAAAAAATAAGAATACAAATACTCTGGAAAGAGGAATATCCCGATTATATACCAAACTCTTAAAAAGCAGAATTTTTGGAAACCTTTTCTCGGAATATTAATAAATTTGAACGCAGTTTTTAAATGGTTATTAAATTTAGGTTACCCCCCATTTCTGGAATATTACGATATTTGAATATACAATATTGTTAATATATAAGAGTTGAATGCAAAATCAGGATTTAAATAAATTGTTTAACAAAAGTTTGTGGACGGTATCCAAAAATGTATTTCAAAAGAATCACTTGAAGGGTTTTACCGTTACTTACAAAATTAAAGTTTCAATATTTCATATGGTGGCAGGCTTTAGGGCGGCAGCCTTCAAATGATTTCTTGAGGTATGAAAAAAACCATTAGGAATTTGTCAAAAAAGGTGTTTATTGTTTAATCAGGTCTTTGGATTCAGATTGGACTTGTTTTGATAATATAACCTAATCGACTTTATTTCATTTATTTTAGCTTTTTAATATCTTTTTGGAAATTGCTAATTCGACTTAATTTCCATTGTTTTTGGTAATAACATCGATTCGACTTTATTTCACCTCCCCTCCAAGTACTTTACCATCCATTCCCACCCCTGTCATGTTTTATATGTAAATTACATTTAATCAAAAATTTGATTTCTTATAGATTTATGCGTATCAATCCCTCAATTTTTTACCATCTCTGCATAAATTTTACTAGCCTCACATCTACTTTAAAAAATTATTTAAATCCTAATATACCGTTATATATATATATGTAGTAGCAGTGGCAAGGTTAGTAAAAACTCTAAATATCCTTTTAAATATGATTTAACAGAGTATAAAATAAATGTAAAAATTATGAAATCCTTTATTCAAAAAAAAAAAAATTGTAGGTACAGAATAAAAATTATGGCATATTATAAATTTATTGTGATCAGATTTTAGGCGCCTCTTTGTTACTACACTTTATTTCGTATTTGTATAATATTTGTCTATATACGGTTTGTTGTTGGTGGGTTTTTGATTAACTGGTGCAGAGTAGGCTTGTTTTTTGGTTTATTGGGTTTTTTTTTTTTGCTTTTTATAACTGTTTATAACAAATATTATTTTACAACCATCTCTCGGTACTTTTATTATTATTATATACTTATTTAATATAATACAATTTTTTGATCCTAAATCCTAAGGCTATCTAAAAGATACTTTTTCATTCATACAAATAATTTGTTTTACTCAATCTTTTTTTTTGATTATTATATACTTTATTAGTGATAAAATCATTATCACCATTATTATTATTATTATGATTATTATTATGTTGAATGTTATTGTTATTATTAAAATAAACATAATAATTATTATTACAATGAAAAATTATTAGTAGTTAAATATTTTATACAAATATATATATTTATGTATATATATAGTTAACTTATCCCTATTTAGTATATTCCTATCCCCGGTCAACTTGTCCCTACTTATTATATTTTTATACCAATTCATAATATTTTATATTTAATTTCCATTTGTTCCTATATTAATATTTTGTACCATTATCATTACCATATATGGTAATAATTTTAAATATAAGAAAATATAATGTAAAGTACCGTTGATTTTAAAGATATAAAAAGAAATGTATTTTTGAGAAAGAGAAGAGACTTGTTTTAATTGTAATAAAAATTAGATGTATTAAACATCAGTAATAAAATAATATTTTGTATTTAATCTAAAAGTTATTTTTATTTTTTCTAAACAAATTCGTTCGATATAAATGGCGCAGTCGGGAAAAAAATTTTAAATAAGAGTTTGTGTGAAAAATAAAAAAAAAAACTAAAACTAAAAACATTTAAACTTAACTAGTGTAAAATTAATTAACAACAAAAAACAAAAAAAATACTTAAAAGGATAAATATACAAAAAAAAATAGGAAACATTTTATTTGATTTTTTTTAAACATTATTAAAATAAATATCTCTGTGTAAAATTAATTAAAACTGATAACAAAACAAATATTAATAAAAATAATATTTAAATAAATATTAAAACCGAAATTATTATATCGATAACAAGAACCGAAAAATTTATAAATCGCAATTAGCTAAACAAAAAAAGTATCAAACTAATTAATTTTCCTACTTAATTAGCCTACCTACAATTAAACTACCTAAAAAAACAAATATCCTAGTACTAACTTAAAACTAAATTTTATAACTTAAATCTAAATCTTATAAATAAAATTTCTTCTTTAAGTTTTCTCTGCTATCATTTGGATATATCGATGATTTACTTATAATCTTTTACCTAAAAAGAAAACCAATTATTTGCATTTAGTTAAATGGAAAGATGTACCTATTTTTTGAAATTGTTTCTGCTTCACTATTCTAACGCCTCACTATTCATTTTTTTTTTTTAGTATGTAAATTTAGTATGTAATTTTTTTAAAATGTAAAAAAAAAAAAAATTTAAAAATTTTTAAATGTAAACAAATAAAAACAAAACAAAATAAAAAAAAAAACAATATTTAAATATTCGAATTTGACTTTTAAGGTAATTTTTTTATTAACTTGATTAAATATGGCGCTCATATCGTTCGAGAATCGATATTCAGCGCACTTTTTTTTTGCAAAGATTGGCAGAATTTTAATGTACTTCTGATAAATTAAATTTTTAATCTTACATATTATGAATTTTTTTTATAAAAGGTATAATCTGGTATAATTTTAAAATATGTTCTTAAAAATGTAAATTATAAAATAAAAATGTATTAGTATAATGTATTAGTAAAGTATAAATATTGTAAACATTGTAACAAACAAAAAAAAATTGCTTAAAAAAAAAAAGAAAAGAAAACAGAATTGTAAAATAATACTCTCAAATGAGGACATTTGACTTAAGGGGGGAGGAGTTAACTTATCCCTATTTAGTATATTCCTATCCCCGGTCAACTTGTCCCTACTTATTATATTTTTATACCAATTCATAATATTTTATATTTAATTTCCATTTGTTCCTATATTAATATTTTGTACCATTATCATTACCATATATGGTAATAATTTTAAATATAAGAAAATATAATGTAAAGTACCGTTGATTTTAAAGATATAAAAAGAAATGTATTTTTGAGAAAGAGAAGAGACTTGTTTTAATTGTAATAAAAATTAGATGTATTAAACATCAGTAATAAAATAATATTTTGTATTTAATCTAAAAGTTATTTTTATTTTTTCTAAACAAATTCGTTCGATATAAATATATATATGAATTTTTTTATATAAAAAATTATGAAAGAGAAAATATTAACGCAGTATGGGTTTAATGTGGTATATTTTGTTGGCACTTTTTTGTTGTTGTTGTTCTTTTAGTAAAACAATGAAGTAACGATAGTTTTACTGGGAATAATAATGTAATATTGATAGGATTAATGAAAATTTACGTATTAAAAATTTGTTACATACTGCGAATTATTTATTTATACCGTTATTTAATTTAGAAAAAAAATTTTGTGCAAAATAAAATATGTTTTTGTCCTTGTTTATTGCATATAATGTCCTTTAATCAATCAAAATTTAGTTAAAAAATCAAAATTTAGTTAAAGTTATTTAATAGATCCAGGTATTGTGAATGCTTTAAAACTTTAAATAAAAAATTTTGAAATATCCAAAGTTGGAAAAAGAATCTTATTGGAATGAATATTAAGATTGTGGATTATCTTCTCAATGTGTTATCTATTGTCTAATTAATTAATAGCTGTTTTTACTATTTTAATTCATACTCTCTTTTTCAATTTTCAGTACAGATCTATAATCCTTTTTAAAAAAAGGTACTTTAAATGACAATTTCAAAATATATTTAAAATAAAATCTCATGATGCACCATAGTTAATAATAAGTTTCAAGAAAGAATGCAAGTTACTTTCATTTTATCCGAAAATGAAATAGGCAGTATCAAAACCATATTTCTATTCCATGGATTATGTTTTCTGGGTCAATCTTTTATTTATTTATTTATTTTATTTGAACCAAAACTTATAGCTAAAACTTAAAATTAACATGAAATCTAATTACAAAGCATATATTTTAAAGCCATAAAATCAAAAGTTTATTTATTTTTTTGTAGATTGTAGAAAAAACACAGTTAAAATGCAATTTATATAGTTAAAAAAAAATAACTGAATTATAAAATTATCAAATAATGTGAACTTGAAAGTGTAATATAATATATTGAAGGTTAAAATTATTGTCTTAGGTCATTAAAAATTTTAATTTACGTTTAAAAGTGTATCTAGAAATTTGTGTGGAAAAAAGATGACTGTGTTTATTGAATGTACTGCAACATCTGTTTATTGGTTCATTTTTTCCATATTCAGTTCTATGATTATCCATATTCAGTATTTTCAACTAAATATTTAGTGCTTCTCGTATTTCTGCTCCCATTATTTACTTTAAAATTCTCTGCTAAAAACTAAACGTCAATGTTTTTTCTCAAGACGTCAAAAGTAAAGCAGAAAGAAAGAATTTGTCTGCGTGAGGATAAAGTTAAGATATTTAATGAATAAAATCTTACGAGATAGCTAGGTAGAATTGAATAATCTCTAGGATTGCTTTTGCACGGATTCTATTCTATCAGAATGTATTTTGAAATGCGGGATCCCACACAATATTACCATATTCAAGAATAAATCGTATACTAAGGAACAATAAAGAGCTTTAGTTACAGGGATGTTGCTGAATTCTTTAGCTCTTCTTTTTATAAACCCGCGCATTTTGTTTGCCCTAGAAATTGTATACTCATAGTTAAGATGGAATCGGTAATACTTTTAACCCTTTCAAGGTTTCCATTATTTATACTATAACCGAAAGTAATAGTAGACCTCTTATGTGTAAAACTTATAAACTTGAATTTTCAATGTTTAGCTCTAACTTATTAGAGAAGAAACATTCTTGTAGATGATTTAGATTTGTCTGAAGAACCTATGCTTCTTATCTCACTGGCATGCAAACCCTGTAATTTGAATGAAATCCTTTCTATTACGTCAGGAGAATCTAATACGTAATTTATCATCAAGAAAATTGTAAAGATCCAAATATTTGCACACGAGTTTTGAAATAAATAAAAAACCGAGTAAATTTACAAAATTTATTCAATTTTGCAAATATAAGTATTTCGTCTACAACTGTAATTTAATAACAACTAATAATATTTCCAATTCAATTCAAAATAATATTTTAATTCCATGCACTTGAATGACCCTAACATCCTTAAAAAAAAAAATTTAAAAGATATACTTTAAGTTTTTATAATTGCTTATGTAGAATAAAATAACTTGACCTTGATTTGACATTCATAAAATTACACCAAAACATGTATTCTTTTTTTCTTGATTACGTAAGGAATTTTTGTAACTCTGTAAACTTCTGTACATGTTTTTATTTTTAATAAAAGATCACGAACAAATTTTTTTTGAAGGTCTTATGGTCCTCCCACGTTCTAAAGTAATAAAATTGAAAGTAAAAAAAAACAAAAAATCGCATTAAAAAAAATTTTTCCTTTTTTGCATTATATAGATAAATTTTTTTTTTTTATTTACTGTTATCGAAATTTACTGTTAAAAAAATAAAAAAAAAAAAATTTTCTTATTTTGCAAAAATTTTAACATTCGCTTTTTTGACAGTTTATATGACGGCTCTAGAAAACTTCCTTTTACAGTATCGGACAAAAACTACAAGACAAGTTCAAATAAAATTTAAATACTTGAAAGCTTATTTTATTAAACTTACTCCAATTCAAATAACAGAACTTAATTGCACCACCACTTATCAATTATCAAATAGTAATTTTTTTTGATAAGTGAGAGTTTTTTACTAATCAAACTTCACTAGTTTGTTGACAGGTTAAATAATCACATAGCTTGCCATGTTATATAGTTTGTGGAATATGTAACAGTTTAGATTTATAGAAGTTGGTCAATATGCAATTACTGAGAACTCTACCTTCTGTCAAAATAAGGAGATATAAAAATAAATCATAGCTTGTCAAACTTTTCATATACGTTCTTTGAAAATAAAACTTATGTGAATGTTCTTGCCTGCATTGTATACATAAATATATACATAGAAATTTTACAATTTTCTATTAACAATATATGTATATTTTTTGAACATTAACAAATTCTTTAAAATACCATTAAAACTTTAACGGTATTTATTTATATTATATAACCATATATCCATCACAAAATCGAATACAAGAATTAAAAGCGCTAAAAAATAAATAAAAGAAAAATAATAAACCGTTAAAAACAAATTCAGTTTTTTTTTTTTTTTTCGAATTTTTTTTCTCGCCATTTTTATGATTATATTATTATTTTTATTATTATTATTATTTTTTTTTTTAAATAAGCATAAAACGATTCATCCATCTGTTGGTGTAGATTTGCACTATATACATGTAGGTACCTTATCAATGTAAAATAAAATTTTTTACAATTTTAGCAAAGATGAAAAAGCATTAAAATCTAATGGCATTTATAACAGCAATATGGCGGTTTTAGCAAAAAATAAAAAAAAAAGTACAAATTTTATATTTTAGCATATTAAAGTTCAGTTGTGAAAATTCCTATTTTATTATAAAGTCAATAAATAGAGGGTTCTAAAAAATTGACTTCATAGGTACTGGATGTGTCAAAATATTTGATGAAAAATGTATATATGTATGTATGTGTCTACATATATACATAATTTTTTTAAAATATTTTATGGATCAAACAATTTTAATGCCTAATGATTTTTGCCTCGTTTTATAGCTCTTTTATTATACCAAAAAAAAACAGAGAGTCTCCTATTTTCTATTAACGAGTTATGGTTTAATGGATTCTAATGTAAAAGTGAAAATAAGTGTTCTTTTTTTTGCATAACGAAGTTGTGGTTCTCCACTTTTCAATTTTTCTCAGTGATTGTAATATTGAACGTCAAACAAGTTAGCTTCTTAAACTCGGATTGAATGAACTATGTGGAAAGTTAAATCCAAGGTAACTTAGAAAACGATATATTATCAGGTAATCATGATTGGGAAACAATAAATGAAACCTTAAATACAGGAATGAAACCTGCAGTACGGTAAGAGTTATAGAAAAATTTGCCTTAAATTGAAGCTCAAGAATAGGAGATTTTAAAATTGAAGTACAATTTGTACATAAATAACGGGTTTTTATGCAAAAATTATAGTTATTTAAAAAAAACAGTGCAAAATATCAGTATTTTCCAGTTCAAAGTTCTTGTTACTCTTCAACTATGAAATATAAAATTAAGTTTAGATATAAACATGAAAGCCATTAGCCTCAGCTAGCTGAGATACTTAAACGAGTCTTCTACATTGCACAGAGGCAAAGTTGCTGATATTACTTTGAAGGACGTTATCTCGCAAACCGTTAGAATCACTACTTGACATGAAAGATAATATTAAGTTTAGATATAAATGTGAAAGCCAATAGTCTCAGCTAACTGCCAAGTTGCTTATATTACTTTGAAGGTCGTTATCCCGGAAACTGTTGGAAATAAATCCCCCCTCTTCAAAACAATTTTTTGTTAGTTATGAACTTCTCGACCACCTCCTCATTTTGTGACTTCTAAGTTCCGGACACCCTGACGAATAGAGATTAATGTATTCTATACCTTATTTTAATCTTTAAAGAAAAAGTTCACTGAAAATCTACTTAAAAACATTAAACAAATGCAGGTACAATTCATATATTCTGATGATTGAACCAAACAAATGTACCTCGTCATTTATATTATTCCATATATATATACATATATACTATATACATATTTTTTTCATTCTTTTATTATGAAATTTATTGCATAACAGAGCATCAAATTTTTTTTTCGCATATTCAGAATTTTATCTCTATACAACAAAAGAGCACATCTATGTAGTAAATATATATTTACATAAATGCATACTCATATAAAATGTAACTAAAGATATACATATAATAATGCATATATGAGTTCATAATTTTTAATATTACATATATATAAATAATATATACTTTTGTTTTTCTCCAACATTTTATTTTTATTTCCCATTAATGGGAAACCTACTTAAATATTTTTGAATTATCAGGATAGGGAGGACTAAAATGAAAAAAAAAAAACAATTTTTCTCACTTTTATTTTCTTTTTTTTTTTTATTTCTTTAAAAAATTTTACACATACTCTATAGATACGCTTAACCATTTTATGAGTTTATTTCTTCTACCAACACCACCACCATCAATTTAATTCTTGCATCAAAAAGAATTATGAACCTACCTATACGACGAATTAACTGATAAGAATTTTTAAGAGTTGCCATATAGTACCAATACGAGTTTATAAATTTATTTAAATAGTACAGTTAAGTTAGTGATGAACCAGACTATTCTTTAAATCATTCAATTACACTCAGACCTCTAAAATTCAAGTACCAGTAGCATTACTTAGAAATCATTACTTGCTAATTATCATAATTTAAAAAATGTTTGTAATTATTTATTTATTAATTCATGTACTCGTACAGCCCCCTACCACATAAAATGTGATAAATGAGTGAAAATTAAGTGAGCCACTCTAATCACAGAGCTATCAACCAAAATGGTACTCTGAAAAATCAATTACCAGTAAATATAAATAAGTATTATTTTTTACTTGACAATTTCTAGAAAGTAATTAAATTTCGATTTCGATTTCAATTACTTTTGTACTTTAAATTATATTTGCAATTATTTTTGATTACTTTAAAATAATTAAGTACTTGAATATACTATAAATTATCATAAGAATATTTTTACAATACATGTATTTTTGATCAAGCAATTTGGAAGTAACGATTACCAAGTAATAGTACTTAACACAGTATTTAAGTACCATTTAACATTAACTATTTTACAGGATGATTCAACCTTATAACTAATCAATTAAATAAAGCAGTCAGTAGTACCAAGGGATTTAAAAATAATATTATAGAACTCCTGCAATCATGTGGAGATTTTAAGAATCATAAGTTTTGAGTCCTTCAAATGGATGTCAAAAAGTTCAAAATTTGATTTGTGAGCCAAAAGGTTTTAATAAAAGTTAAACTAAAGAATAATTTACTAAATATTAATATGTTTTAGGATGATTTACTTTCCTTAGCGTCTCTTCATTATAATTTTTACCTAATTTTCAAGTTGCAGATGCACTTTCCTTCAAATACTGTTCATATAGCCCAAGTACATACGAACTCATAGAATTACTTAAGTCCAATAAAAAATATTCCTTAAAACTTATAATGCGGCAACCCTATTTCTCCGTTTTATACTTTAAAAAATATCCTGCTTATTTTATGCCACGTCTCCGGGCGCACCTAAAAATATGTCCTCGTATCATAATGAAGGAAATGATATGATATGAAATGAAGTGAAATTAAATGATATAGAATAAAATTAAATGAAGAGAAAACTTAAATAAAAAAAAAAACACAAACTGATTTTAAGCTTTTCCCATTGTCTATTAAACATTTACATTTTTATATGTATTATTTTTTTCTTATTTTGTTTTTATTTTTATTTTTGTTTTTTAATAAAGATAAAAATACAAACAGAAATATCGAGTGAATCGTTAAATTTTCCAAAAAGCATTTCACAAGTTATTAAATAGGTCAGGCACTTAAAACCCACCACATATATATACATACATAATACATATACATATATAATACATGTATATATTATTTTATATTTTAAAACATGATATTATAATACTCATAAAATGGTTAAGTTAGGTTATCAATAAAACAAAAATTAAAATGGCATACATTTGGGTTTAATGCTGGGTGTCTCTAATGGTAGATATTTTTAAAACTATATAATCTGGAAATAAAATTGAATTTTTTTGTAAAATTAAAAAAATATGCGGGGCAATCGAATCTAAGAAGTCTAGAGAGTTTTCTAGAAACAAGGATTTTAAGTATTTCAGAAAAATTTCGCAGCAGCAACATGAAAAACTGCTTGAAGCCTATTCTAATTTTAGTCGTTTGGATTAGATTATTTTAATAGATTTTCAAATAAATTTTAAGTGTTATGATATTATGTATACTCTCTGGATTTCGAAAGACTCCTGCAAAAATCTGGAAACCATAAAGTTAAAATGACGGAATTAGTAAACAGATGATTTTTAACAAAGATATGGAGATACGAATCCTAAACTAGCAAGGATATCTTGATAAGTTCTCTAACATTCTTAGATACTGCATGGACCAAGAGTTTAGCAAATACTGAAGGGTAGACGCAATCCAAATCACGGAGTCACAACAAATTTTAGAAACTACCACTACATTTTTTTTTACCAATTCGAGCAAAAGGGGATTCAAATCTCATTTTTAGATACTAAATGGACCCAGATTGTAGATATTGCTGAAGTGTCTACCCCAACCAAATCATACGAGTCACAAGAAATTTCAGGAACTTTTAACATTTTTAATTAATTAGACACAATAGAGGAAAAGGGGATTCAAATCTTAGACTAACAGAGATATCTGATGACTTCTTCAACATTTTTAGATTCTACATGAGCCCAGAGTGTAGAAATTGTTAAATCATCTAGCCAACTCAAAATGAGGTTTACCTTCACTGCGTCACAACAAATATCAGAAACTTACTTTTAACATTTGTTTATTAACTAGACTCACTAGAGGAAAAGGGGATTCAAATCTAACACTAGCCAGGACATCTTGATGACATCTCCAACATTCTTTGATACTAAATGAACACATAGTTTAGAAATCACTGAAGCCTCCAAACCAAATCAGACTTATTTTCACAAGTCAAAAAAAAAAGTTTTAAAAATAAACTTCAAACTTTGTCATTGAAGATTAACACCACGACTACACTTGCTCTTCATACCTACATTAGATTAGAAAACTTAACGCATAATGCGTTAAAAAGCCACAATATTTAAATTAATTACAAAAAAAAAATTACACTACTTTACATTAATGTACTCTCTATTAACATGAGAAAAAAACATTTTTTTAAAAAATCTTGTTAATTTTACCTGAACCTTAACCATTATTTTCTTTTGTTGTATTGGTTTTTATTAACGGATCCCGCAAAACCCATATCACATCTACTATCATGTTAGCTAAATGTTATTCTCATTTTTCTATAAAAAAAAAAACAAAACAATAACAATAATTGTACTAAGGTTTTTATTTCATATCCTGAAATAGGATATATTGCTATATGATATTTTATATTTGCACGTATACATACAAGTTACATACATACATTTGTTCATTTATATTTTAAAAGTACTGTAAAAATCATTTATATCTGGATCTCATATTAAAATAGATAAAAAAAATTTTTATTAGTATTCTAAAAATTGAAGTTTCTGGTATCTTTTCATAAAAATGTTTTTTTTTTTGTTTTATATAAGTAATCATGTATATAATATTATATAAATAGAAATATATATTATTACATGTTATAATATTGTACATGCAAATGAATGTATGTAAAATATAAGTGAATAATATTAAATTTTTGTGTAGTTGTGAATTTAAATGTTGAGAGTTAAACATTGAAATCAATAAAAGATTTCTATTAGAATAAGATCGACTTGTAGGCGCAATAGGAAAATTAATAAATTCAATTTGAATTTTGCAAGTTATATAATTGAAATCGTAACGTTTTAGAATCCCATTTCAAATATTTCTATAGAGTTATCAAGAAGCAAGGGAAAATTCTCCTAATTATAGTTTTTTATACATTTACATTTTATTTAACTTTAGAAGTCTCGTGGGACTTTTCGCTCACTTCAAAGAAACAGAAGGTCGGGGAGACTTTTAACTATTTTATTTTGGGATTTTTGTGTTACATTACAAATTCAGTAGTCCCAATTTCTAACTCCCTTCTAAAAGTCGGACATCTGCCCAGGGGACTTCTGAAACGTCACCATGTAAATATTTGTTCACAATCAATTGTGTGAATTTCAATCGATTTTTTTTTTGTCTTTGTCCAATTCACGCTCTTCAGATAAAGTTGTGTATATTGAAGATTCCATTCTTCGAAATCAGTTAATCATGTTCTTGGTCTTTCGTGGCATATATATTTTGAATATATGACTTTTGTATTATCTTATCGTTCTAAAGTATTTTCGAAATTTTGAAAACCCCCTTCTTGATATTGTAAGTCTAATTCTTTTGCAAATCATTTTTTTACTCAACGGCTTAGTTCTAAGTGATGAACTTACGATTAATTAGAAATAAACTAAAATTATAATCTTGAATACTTCATAATATCTTTTGAAATTTATAATCGAAGATAATTTTCAGATTAAAAAGTCACCTAGTAGCATTAATTATTATTGGACATACCTAAATAATTAACACAGATTCTATACTTTCACCTAACTTCACACTGTTTTAAACAAACCCAACAATAAAGATTAATTATCTTTTAGCTTCTGTTCAGTTCTTTTAACTCGCCTTAGCAATTAAATAAAGTCCTATTTATATTTTTGAGTCCAGAACCTTCATTCTAGTTGAAAATCACTACTGATTAGGATTCAGGATCTCTTTAAATCACTCTCATTCTCTCTCTCTCATTGAAATTCACTTCCAATATATTCCAAACTAAAACTCAATCACATAACACAGCCCCTTATAATGAACCTAGCCAATTATACATTTTAATTTCCCACTTCACATTAAATATAATAAAAAGCAAGAAATAGTTTCATCCACATGCCATTTCCAATATTTTTCCGGGACAAGTGAACATTTTACAAAAACAAAAAATTACTTTAAAAACTGGGACAAAATAGTTATGTACACGCTTACAATATTCTATTAATATGATAATAGTAAATGATTCTATTATAAAAATTGTTGAATACACTATAAACTAGAACGGGAAGTCTTGTCATAATGGTATTATTATCAGCAGTGATGCTTCCACGTAGTAATAAAAATAATAAAAAACATAGGAACATCTATTCACGAGTAATTTTCCGCAGCTTCTTTTCTTTTTTTTTAACTCAAATATGAAATCAGAAATGTGTACATTTTTATAAGTTTCATTACTATTTTCTATCAATAACAGCACTACCTATTGTACCTCCTGTACCTCCTGTACCTACTGTATATTATACGGATGACAGTTTTTATGTAGAGAAAGATGAAGGGGAAAATTGAAGCATGAGAAATAGAACTTTATAGAAGCGGACAAAGTTTTTATTTTAAAACAAAGAACGTGATCTGGACGATGATGATGACGATGACAATATTTACAATGCTACACAGGAAACAATGGAATAATAAAAAAAAAAAGAAACGTTTCCTAAATTTTATTTTAGTTGAGTCTTAATAGTAAATTGGTCACACGCTCCTTATATTCAATGCTTATTTTAATATTAGTTTTACTTAATTTTATTTGCAAATAGTTATGTAAGTGACCTGCTTTCAAATGATGATGGTGGTAGTTATAATACTAAAATAAAAATGAAGTTGTGATAAAAAACAAGAATATAAAAAAGTTTTAAAGTGTATCATGTGATTGTGTCATATTGCATTTTTATTTGATTGTCATTTATAGTTTTGTATTTTATTTAAAGTTTTTTTGATATTAAAGTAAAAAATTTTGTTTAAATTCTTTTATAGAAATTAGTGGAATATAAAATTTTTAAAGCAAAAAGTAGAAAATGGAGATGGATTGGCAATACTCTGAGAAAAAAAGTAACAAAAATAACGAGAATGTCCCTCGAATGAAATCCCCAAGGTAGACGAAGGCTAGAACACCAAAACTTAGCAACACCTGGCTTCGAACAGCATTAGCTGTAAGAAACGCAGGAGGCAGATTGATACCCTGTGATCGCACAAGGAGTAACAGAAGAAAAAAAATTTAAAGAAAAACAGCAATTAGAAAATAGAAAGATTCTTCAACATATCTGAATTACCAGAATTTAATTTTTCCTGAGGATTACTTAAGATGAAAGCTAAAAACTTGAATGGCTTTATCGAATGTTATAGGATTGGCTTGAACCTTCACTCAAGTATGCTGATACTCGGGCAGCTTCTCTGGTCCCAATTTCTCGGCTTCCAATTCATTTATGTAAGAAGCAACTATTTTCCCAACAGAATTGAATTCAGTGCACACATGCATCAACGGAAATATTATAAAAAAAATCTCAATACATCAATATTATCACTAACAATATAGTCATTCAGAAAATGAAATAAAAGTCCTTCTACCCTATACGAGTTGAAAATGGTCTGGACTGCTTTCAAAAATCAGGGAATCTCAATAAATTAGTCCTGATGTTGAAGCCAGTACATATAGGGATTGAAAAAAACAGAGAAGCAGTTCAACTTCCAAATATTTTACAAAAAATCGAAAAAACTTATTATTATAGACATAGATATTATAGGACAGTTTAATACAGGCTTCAGCTTATTAAAATCTCATTTAAAAATATGAGCCTCTGAAACTCCTAAAGTTACCTTCCCTAATTCCCTTCCTCAAAACCAAACTTTACATTTGTTTTCTTCAATCCCTATTTAAAGCTCCACCTTAAAGTTTGTTTTTTAAATAGTGTGGTTCTAGTGTGTTAAAATCACACACGACCAGAAGGAACTGTGTACAGTTCTAAAGGTGGCTTTCTCTCGTAAACAAACTCATGACAATTGACACCATCTCAGTCTAAATGAAAAAGGAAACACAGAGCAACTTCCTTCCATTGTTTATATATAATGAAGTCACAAACAAGAAGGAAATTTGAAAATCCTAGTTGAATAAATATCAAATGATATGATCGAGATTTCTTACGAAAAAGCTATGAACAGGTATTTGAAGCTAGAGGTTACAAGGTTTTGAAAAAAATAAGTTAGCAACAATCCATGTCTCCGCTTACAATAACACGCTGAATTACCATAATAGTTCTAGCGATCTGATACTTTTCTGTTACCGAACCCACAAAATTAGAACACCAACACTTTTGAATATTACGTTTATGATTGACATTCAGTATAACATTAGCTATAAAATATTCGAAATAAAATTAGAAGAGCAATCATTAGATTTAAACTTAAATTAAAAACTCCTTTTTCTAATTCATAAAATAATGGAATCAGAAGATCCAACGTCATAAATAAAAAAAAAAGGAATCTTAAGTTATTTATTTATTCATTAAAAAAAATCGTGTTATACAAACAATAATGGATTAACAATTTATGATAATACATTATGTTATAACTTATAAATGATTTCATATACCAATTTCAAGTCATTTCAAAGTCATTTCTCATAAATCTAAGACCTAGGCACATTAAATACTTAATTTAATTTTTTTTATTCCATATCTATACACACACATTTTTATTCTTAGAGCTTTTACTGTTCATTTATTAGATTTTCAAATTACTCTTTATCTATTCCAAGACCCCCTTTCATTCTTCACTCCTCTGTGCATTAACTAAGCATCCTTCTTATCATATCAAGGAATAATGAAAATTATGAAGGAAAACTTTTTTTATTTATTCTATAAAAATTTTAAACCTCAAAGATTCCCTAAGGAAAATTTTTTTTTACAGAAGTTCTGGATCAAGTATTTACTCATAGGTTTGATGGTGTGCTTCATGTATTGTATATATAGATTGATATTACATTGGTATTAATTTAATAATACCTCTCTTAAATATTATTCAAGAGAAACAAACAAGGAAATATTAAAATTAAATAGAATAAGAATTATTATATTTAAAAAAATAAAAATGGATTTTATCTTAATCCAAAATGTAATTATTTTGCATAAAATCTCATTAGCACGGAATTTTTCACGCTCATTTTCAAAGCATTAAAGAATCTTTGAATAATTTATGAATGAATTTTATATCAAAAGCATAGATTTTGTCTTAAATGTTCGGTACAATCTAAAAAAGTTAAAAGAAAAACTGATTATTATTTGTTTGTTTTAAGTGAAAATTTTGAGAATTTTCTTATATTTTGTTGTTGTTTTTGAATTTATAATCAGTTTAAAATCTAAAAGATTTTTATAAAAAGAAAATTAGGTATAATGGATTTAAGAAAATGTTGGTTAATCTCAGAAAAGAAAGATTTTAAATCAAAGTAGCTGTATTTAAAATTCTTTGTTTTAAATAAAATATTAGGTATTATTCAAAATGTTAGGGGGTTTTAATTCAACTAAATTGGGTCAATTGTTAACAGTTTCTGTATTGTATTAAGATTTAACTTGAAAGGTTGTTATGTTTTAGATTGTTTAAGCGCAGACATACACAATTTATGTTGGAAATTTAAGTAAAGTATTTAGTTACCATTGCTTACTATCACACTTTTTGGATAAGCTAAGCAATGAATACCCTCCGACAGTATCAAACTGCTAAAACTTTTGATCGAACACATAAAACTAAGTTTAAACTCTTAAAGTCTCACATTTTGTTACCAGAACTGGGAGTTCAAGCTAAATTTTTATTTCAATAAGTAATGAAACAGTAAGTCAATGCAACCGACTTATTAATACCCTATACCTGCCAAATTTTAATTAACAGTTATACAAACCCCCGCTTCAACTCATCTCAGGATTATTAAGCAAAAAAAAACAATACTAACTTGTTCCAAATTTCAATATTTAAACTTCTGTAATTTCGAAGATATGCAGGCTAGATCTAAAGAGGCGTCTAGCTACTTTCCGAACCACTATTTCATTCCTCTCAGATTTCAAAAACTTAAAGAAACTAGGACGGAACGCTATTGTAAAATATGTCAAGTTGAAAGATCAATTTCAAAGATGTTGCTATATGCATTTTGGAGGCGTGTAGTAGATACCCAGCCGACCACTTCATTTTTCTTTCCAAAATTGGAGAACTTAATGGAAAAAGATTAGAACTACCATGAACTAAATTTCAGGTGTTTATAGAGTTTTCAACTTCATAAATATACATATTAAATCTAGAAGCTCGAACCATCGTTCCGATTGATTTCAAATCTTTGGAACACAAGGAGAATAATAAGGAACAACCTTGCACCTTGAAGGCTATTTCTCATTAAATATAACGGTTCTAATTTTTATTAGTTTCGGTGCTATGCTCGTTTGGCCTTAATTCGATCAAAACCTTACAGGGACCGATTAAAACCTTAATTCGATTAAAACCTTATATGCATTTTCCATGCATCTAACAATTAAAGCACTCATTTAAACAATAATCTAAAAAATTATTCTTTAGATAATTACCAATACAAATCAATAACATAATTTCTTTAATAAACTTCCTAATTCCTTGAAGATTTTCGTTTAAAAATAAAACTATAGATAATTTTATAGATTACTTTTTAAATTTTATTTTAATTGCTCTTAATCTACTAAAACTTTCTTAATTATATATCAAAATAAATGTTGATCATTATTTAATAAATTTTCTTCTATCTATATTAAATAATTTTTCAAATCACTTTCGAAATAAAAAGAAAATCTTTAAAATATAAGATAAATATATTGTATATTATATATTTCAATATCAAGAAAAGAATCTTAAGATACCTACTTAAACAAATAATACGGTACTTAAAAATATTTTCAAATTTTAATTAAATTTTCATTATTTTACTTTAATATTTGATAGAATTTCTAATAAAATCGTAAATTAAAAATTTTAAATAAAAATAAAATACTTAAATTATATTGCTTGCAATTTTAAAATAAATTGCTATCAATTAAATACAGATGAGAATAAATTGAATTTTAATCTTCAATTAGAAATAAATAAAATTTGAAATTTTATTTAACTTTTTAAAAATTAAAAGTTAATAAATAGTTGTTTTTTTTTTATTTTAATTATATTAAATAAATAAATAATTTAGTTAGTAATTAGAAGATTTTGTAAAGGAAAGGAAATCGATTATTTGAAAAAAAACGCTAAAATATTTGACATTTTTAAAACAAATGTTATTTGGTCCTCTCTTTTGCGAAACGGGGCACTATTTAATTCTGTGGGCATCATCCCAAAAGTGATTAGGCTTTGATAGAATTTTTAATAGAATTTTTTATATAAAAATCCAAAACGTTATTAAAAGGCTTGCTTTATAGCGAGATGTTTTAAAACTTTTTTTAAATTTGAAAGCCTAACTAGTTAATGCACGGCGAGCGTTGCAACGCCTCTCAATTCGTTTTTAATTGGATTAATTGAATCTACTTGCTTATAAGTCTAAGATTAAGTATTATGCAAATTTGTACAATATTAACTATTAAAAGTTTTTTGACCAATCGTCGTACCGATATGGGTTAACAAATCCGAAGTTTAATTAAAACAGTCTATTCCACTGGCAAAAAGCAAAATTTATATAAAATTTTAAGTCAGTCGATACAACCGTTTCTAATTTAAATCTACATCCAAAAAAACAGAACAAGTTAACAGAACTCAGACAAAAACTTCTTTCAGCCTTTTTATGGGTTAAAGCAATTCATTATTTTGCTCTAATTTTGGTTTTATTTCACTCTAATATTTGAAAGAAATGAATATCGCAAAACTGGCGTAATTCGCCTTAAAATTTTTTTTCCAATAATCGTTGTGCCGATAAAGGTTAACAAAACCAAAGTCTGTTAATAGGCACTCCATTGTCAAATAGCGACAAGTGTACAAAAATTAAAGTCATTCGGCTAACTTTATTTTAGAACAAAAAAGTTTAAATACTTGCAGCCTTAACTTGGCGGTTCGTTAGAGCAAACTAGTTACCCTAAAAACCACATACCAACAAACAAACATTCGCTTTAACATGAATGTTTAGATATTTCAAAAACTGAGTACAATAGGTTCCCACTTTACAATTATATTTTTTGCCAGATTATATGTCCCCTACTTCCCTCCTACTTCCCTCCTACATCCCTAGCAGATACAATTTTTATGCGGGACAATAAAACCAATACGAAATTATCTAACGAAACCTCATTTTTCAGAGAAACTGTAATCAAATTAACGATACAATATTTTTCCATAAAACAATTCTCCTATTCTCCTCTCACAATAATTTCTTATTTGTCAAAATTATAATGAAGAAAATTAAAAAACCAATTTCTAAAGTAAAGTTGTAAAATAAATTAAAAATAAATTTAGAAAAGCTTTTTAAAATTCTACACAGCCTATTTCAACATTTCATTATTAAACTTAAGTGTGACTATTTATTCAATAAATTAGACACACAAGACTTAAAAAAAAAAACAATTTTCTAATCTCAAGATTAATTTACTTAATTAAAACATTGAAAAAAAAAACTTTTCTTTTAATTTAACAGAATTAAGTTTAGAACTACAACAACAAAAATCTACTTAAGGTAAATGAGATGGTGTACAAATAATAAATTCTATTCTTTGTCTAAGAAAATATTCAAAATTTCTTAAATATCGGGTATATGTATATATATTATATAAATATAAAGTACAGGTGTATATGTGTATAATATTTTTTTAATATTCAATGAACGTTCTTTAAATAATATAAAAGATACTCCACTTTGTTCTTTTGTTGTGCTTCAGCTAATTTAGAGCTTTAAAAAAAAAAAAACAAAAAATATCAACAATCCGTAAAAGTGAAAGAAGAAAATGAAATTGAATAAAGTGCGAAAATTTTTCACGAAAAGTGTAACAAAATGAATGTTAAAAATTTCACTTGTACGGGGATTAGCGCTCAATTTTAATTTCTCAAAATTGTGGTAAAATTTATGTTACGGTTATTTTTTTTTCTTATTATTTCCTTAGCAGAATGTACTTCCTTATTTTTTTCACGAAGTCTCTCCAACTACTTTTTTTTTGCGCCATTCTTCAGATTTCCGACAGTGATTTTCCAGGTTGAATTATCTCTGCACCGTTTTCCTCGAGATGGTTTGCCCACATTTCTTCTTCCCTGGGAGTTTCATTTAAGCGCTATTTAACTATTGTTGAGCGGCCTCGAATCAATCCATTACGACTTCTTCTCTCTATAAAATATCGACTCTTGCGTCGTCATTATCCAAAACTATTTATTCATAATTCGGCTTTGCCAGAATATGCGACATATTATTCTCAGATATTTATTTACAGAAACTTGGAATATTTTTCACAAAGTTTCGGAACATTAATTAATTCTGTTGGTAATTTGCTCAGATCAATCTATTACATTCCATTGCTTCACTGAGGTTGCGACCAATTTTTATACTTATATGGAGTTGAAATTTGGCATTATTATTAAGAACAGATTGAAAATTTTGACAAGTTGAATTTGATTTTAAATAATCTTCCAAAAGGTGACCTTAACAAGCACACTAACATCAAAAGTTTTACATTAAAGCAACATATAGGTTCTGTATAAAACACAACCACAGTCAACATGTCAATTTTGCCAACACTCAATGTCAGCCACCCACCCTTTACAAGCACCTGTCACACGTCATGCTATTCATACGCACGTGGTAGGAGATAAATTTATTGATTTCTTAATACCATTCATTTTTCATAATTCATTCCGTTGTTCCAAATATGGAATTTTATTAAAACTCAATAATGAATCCATAACATCATCCCAAATATAAATAAAAGGTCTGACAAACAACAAACATCATTTAGTTTTCTTAAACAATATTGATAAAAAAATTTCATAATTTCGCAAATTATTTAATAATAACAGAAACATAAAAACAAAAAAAAAACGCTGATATTTATATTACAGCACCTATAAATCTACACACCTGTATCTACAGATTTAGTTCCATTGCTTTTTTTTACTGTTTGATTGTCTACATAATAAGTGTTACAAGTTTAGAAACCCTGGCATTCAAAAAATTTTAAATACACCTACCAAAATACACATTCACACAAACATTGAAATGTACTTAAAAGCTTAAAAGATAATACAAGTATATATAGAGAACCTAATTTTTCTCTTTTTCATTATTCATCCTCTTCTTCGTTCTCATCTTCTAGATGTGCCTTATTAAAATTCTAAAAGTGTCTAATGGCTTTAAAAATTGCAAGCTATTCAGATAAAAAAAACTAAACGACAATAAATTCATTCAAGGCAATGTTGGAAAAAAAAAATTACAAAAACGAAACTGAGTCAAAATAATAACAACTCATCAGAGGTGAATTTCAAAGTTTAGGCAAAAATCATTACTGTGTATTCATCAGGTGAACATTTAAACACAGGTAGCAGCTATTCTAACATTCTTGTTCTTGAAAAAAAAACAAGATAAAGAAAACAAAAAAAATTGATTGTGTCTGATTTTTATCTGGGATGCTGCTCTTTTTATTTCATATCTGATTCGCATTATTCTTGTGAAAATTATATTATTCAAAACAGGTAAAAACGTTTTGTATATCGGTATCAATAGTACTACAGTGAGTCACAAAAATCTATAAAATCTAAATATTTTAGTTTGTATGCCTAAATATTGACTTTCACGCATTGCTTAGCATGACTATCATTTTTAAAAGCCTTGGCTTGTTGAATAAATAAATGAACAATTGTTTGGCAGTCAATGGATTCAAATTATTTTCGATATATTCGCATTACTAATGTTCGTACTTTTCTAAGAATATGGTACTTATAACAGCCCGAGTCCTGTAAATTAGAGTCCTGTAAAAATAGAATGACCTTTAATTAAACTTAAATGAGGCTGCGAATTCTCGAAAGTTTTAATAAAATGTTTCCCCAAATTTAAATTTAATTGATTTAATTTTTTAATTTTTGTAAAATCCCCAAAGGAACTTAAGAGGTCTCCTGGCGGTTTTTCAAATCATTATATATATAATTAGGCTTATTCGGTCTTAAAAATCTGCGACCGGGATTATAAATAATAATTTGAGAGTGAAAATTACTCGAATTTTTAAAGCTTCTCGGGATCAGTGTTCATCATTGTGCCACTCTTACAAACTCTGTACATAATGCAGCGAATTGAGGAATTTTAAAATTTAGACATCAGTTTCATAAAGTGAAAATGGTTAAAAAGGTTAATAGAGCTTCAGCCACCTATTCAATTTTATTTTACATTCTGGTCCACTTTTTTTCGGAGTCCCTGTAGATAGTGTATAAAAATAACTAGGTATATAGTACGAAGATATTGATTTGTTAAATTTTCACAGTTGTTTTAATCAGTTAAAATCTTAAAAACTTTTTTCTTTATAAAACAACATAGACAACATTTAAAAATCAATGCTGTTTGGATCTATGTAGTAAGTAAATAAAAATTAAGATGAGAATTATTTGTTGTTTTTGATATACGACTCTATCTAAGAGATAATCATTACTTTACTTGTTTTCATATATAACTTAATAATTTGTTCGTTTCTTCTTTTTTATTTATTCATTTTGGATATCAAGATAATTGAGTTGTTTGTATGTTTTTTTGTTATTGTTTTACATACTATCAATTGTGAATGAATTGTACGAGTTATGTTAATGAGATTGTAGATTGTGCTATTTTTTTTCCTTTTTTACTCATTTGTATTTTAACTGTTTTTATCGTGTTTAATTAATGTAAAATTAGGTTAAAAAAAAAGAACAACAAAACAATGCAAAAAAGTAAAATTAACAAAATCTGAGTTAATTCTTTAGTTTGTTTGTAATTAAAACAAGGTAAGAGGAGATAATTGCTATGCTTTGATTTTCCCTATAACTTAAAAATTGAATTAAGGATTTTTTGAATGAAATGAAATTTATTTAATGAAATAAACTTTTATGGAAAATGTTTGAAAATGAGATTATCAATATTAGTTTTGTATAGTGCCTCAATTGGTGATTCTGGAGTAACATTTTATGATGAAATGGTTTGTTTATTATTTATATAGGGTATCTATGTTATATTAAGTGAAGAAATATATATTAAGTGATTAAGTAAAACCGAATGTAGACAGAGATCATAGTAAATCAGTTAAGGCAGAATTCTAAAAACTGAGTGATTTATTTTTTAATAATTTTTCCGTAATTAAAACTGAGCGAACACGCTGTACCATTTGATTTAACTTTGGGAAAGTACCGTTACTTTAAAAACTTAGAAATAAATTCAAGATGGATTGTATAGGCCTTTCTTTTTGCATAATATAATTTGTATTGTAAAGTTTGTTAATATTTCCTGAAAAGTTTGGTTACTTTATATGATAGGCAACCCAGTGGTCTAATTTGGCCCATTTCCGCAGTGGTTCTCTCTTTTGGTGAAAACAGCATTCATTTCAAATTTCATTAAAATCAGTTGAGATTTTTATGAGTAATTAGAACTCGGCATTCCTGAAACTTCTAGAATCTTTAGAGCCCATGATACTAGAATCAATTTATAAAAGCTACTCTTCATTGGTATACAGTATGAGTACTAAATATTAACTCATTCCGAAGGTTAAAACTCAAAATTTCGAAGCATTTATTTAAAATTCTTTCGACATAAAAATACTGTTCCTCTTTTTCAAAATATAATTGTATTCCTTTGCATTTTCCATAAATTTAAATTGCTTAAGATTTGAACTTCGAATTCATAAATAGAAATAAAATCATCTTTTCTTTTAGGGATACCTTGTCAACTATTCGTATTTTACAATATAAATCTCTCCTCTTTTCATTAGTCCATAAATAATCCTTAAATACAGACTTCCATTTCCGTAATTTATTAAAAATCCAAACTAATTTATCTTAAATTATTCACAAAAGTTTTGTATTAATGCACATTTTTGAAATTCTTATGTACATTATTCAAAATTGATTGAAAATTTTGTTATGTCTGAAAAATATTTAATTTTTTTTTATTTCTTATTTTGTAATAAATTCATTTTTTTATTTCTATTATTAAATATATTTATTCTTCTCATATTTAAGTGTTTTTATATTTTGATATTTATTTTATTATTTATTTTTTTTGTATATTAAAATACAAAATGATGAAAAATCACCTACAATTGCATTATTGACAGTTGTCATAATCATTTGAATGCAAGAACACAGTTGGGTTTCGTCGTCGCTTATAACGTTATGTTATTGCCGTCTATACGTTAATGCTAAAAAAGATAAAAAAAAAACAAAATTGTAACTTCGTTTTGTAATAAATTATGATAATTTAGTATTGTATCTATTTCCATGTAATATTGATTCAAGGACTTTTTATCGAAAATGAAAATCTTAAAAATGAAAAACATATAATGAATTTTAGTAACTGTTTGTTTTGAGCATCTTTGGATCATTTTCTTAAGCTAGACTTAGAAGCGTTATGTCATGTTATGTTGCTAATAAATTATGTTCTGAAGACGAAGTTAATTAACTAATACAACTTCAGACTTATTGTAGAATTGTAAGTTTTGATAAAGAGTTTTGCAATTAAATTGTAGATTTGTTGTAAAGTTTTGTAATTAACGTAGAATTTTGTAACGGATACACTGATTGATGTACTGAAGAAAAAAATTAAAGTGCACATAGGCTTCATAGAGAAAATTTGAAAGTCTGAAACTCGCAGATAGTAAACTGACAATTTTTACCTGCGTCAGATTTTTTTACTAGTTAATGATTATTTCATTTAGTAGCCATTTGTGACTCTTCCCTATAGCCACTTAGCACATCAAAATATGATAATATATTTGAAATTCTTTCTGAAAAATCGCTCGATCGCTACCTGTGACGCCTTACCGTGTGACGCCTTGACGTTTGACGCTTTACTGTTTATAGTCGAATTTTTAATTTGATTCACTTACTTATAATTTGATTTAAGATTTTAACTTTATACTATAAGTTATTTAAACTGTAATTACTAAGTGAATTTAATATAGTGAATTTTAATACTTTTTTATTTTACGTGAAACAAATTGTTATTTTTTTTTTACAAAAACATTTAAAATGGAATTTGAGACACTATATACAAATGACAAATGAAATAAAAAAGTGAAAAAAAAACAACAAAATTTTTAAATTTAAAATGCGTCAAAAACAAATTTGTTTAATATTATTTTTTTTGTTTTTTATCTTGTTTTGTTACACATATTTAAAAGTATCGTAATGTCATTTTTAGTACTTAAGATTTTAATTTTTTTTTTTAAATTTTGATGTTTTTTTTTTGAATGCATCAACGTGTGATGACAATTTATTATATTTCAAAGAAAATGAAATGAGAAACGTTTACAACAAAAATAATAATAAGAAAAATATAAAAATAAAAAATAAAATTTACTTTCATTTATGAAATTTCCGTGGAAAAAAACGAACCAAATCATATGAAAATTAATGCAATTTGATAGTTTTTGTATTTTAGTCCTCTTTACAATGTTTCCCCTTTCATCTGTTTTTTTCCTGTGTATTACAACGGTATGGGAAATGGAATTAATGATTGACAGACACATTATTTAAGTTGTCCCTTGGAGAAAAAAAACACTATCCATTTCGATTAGATTTAAGAAAAAATATGTGATAAAAAAATCAAGGGTTTTTATAAAAGCACATTTCAAAAATTACACAATATTTCATACTGAGTTTGTGGTAATATATATGTATATAAATAAATTGGTAATATTATAATATATTTATTTCATTAATTAATTATTAATTATGAATAATAATGAAATCAATATTTAAAATATAAGCACAATGCATACAATAACACCTGTAAACATATGCCGAAACATAGTGTTAGAGTTTCAATGTTTCAACATCGCCTATGTTACGAATTTTTAAAAGTAGGAATTTTTTCAGTTCTAACAGGTCTTGATTAAAGAACGAACCGCATTTAGTTAGACACTTTTTTCTAAGCAAACTGATGCTGGCTGTCAAGAAACTAATCCACCTCTCCCCGCCCAAACTTTTCAGGTTCAAGAACTTAAATTATCACTTGCACCAATATTTGAATACTTTCTTAGAATTTTAATATAAGTTAATTTACCTTGAGTAAATTTGTTTATTCTTATTATAATTCTTGTGCCCAAGGCAGCCTCACCATTGGGTATACGAAGAAATATGGCTTGATCACAAGTTAAAAATAATAAGATAAGTGGTTCTTTTGAGAATCTACTTTATTCTGCCTTTAATAACTAATTTACAGGTTATGTATAGTAATTTAATGATTACAAAGCAAATTTTAGTTTTAATACAAAATTAATGCAAAAAAAATGAATAACAGGAATTTTACTTAAAAATTAGAAATTCTCACGGGAAAATTTACTGATGCAATTTGACACCCGCACTTTGGTTGCGCGTGTTGTTAAATTGTTGTTTACTTATACGATTAATTGACCTGTGTTAACTTATATAAGCAAAAATGGTTTACAATTAAGAGACACTTTGTTCAATTTCTAAGAAGTTTTTTTTGCCAACCCACGGGCGGACGGATAGAGTGAAACTATATAGGCACATTTTTACAAAATTTTTTGAAAATTCCCTTAACAAAAAAATCTGTTCTATCGAAAATTTGAATGTTAAGGAATTGATATTTTAAGAGATGTATCATAATTTCAGATTTTTTCATTTTGGAGACTCCAAATTTGACACATTCATATGTGAGTCTGAATATGGGATCATATTTGATTCAGAGTGCATTAAATAAGAAATCTAAGAACAAGAAATATTCAAAAAAAAATAAAACGTACACATCATGCATTAAAGGACTATAACCATTGTTTGATTGTTACATTAAACAATGATAACCTGTTGGGTTATGAGATGATTATTGTATCATTTTAAATTTTTTTTATTTCTTATATTGTTCTTCTGTCAGATTTTTTTTTTTAAAATGATACCAAACCATTGCTTGTGGTCTGAATTGAAAAATGGATTTTTAAAATGTATATTAATTTGTTTTTCAGAATTGTTGGAGTCTAATTTGAAATTTAATCGTATTCAGGAAAAAAAAAATGGGAATTATTATGAAAATATAACAATGAATATTATATTATGAAAATTATTTTTTTATTTTTTATTGTGTGTTGAAAAAAATTTTTTTTAATGATTTTTAGGTTGGAAATTGGAATAAGAATGAAAAATTGGGAGCAAAAATTTGGATAAAGAATGAAAAATTGAAAGTTATTTGTATAAAATATTTAGGTAAAAAATTTTTTAAAAATGATATATTCATTCATTTTTGTTCTATTATTATGATGGGTAAGAATATTTTTTTTGGATTTTTGTACTTGACCCACATATTAATTCAAATATACCTAATATATTGTTCTAAGAATTTTAAAGTTTTAGTAAACAGATTAAAATTCCTTAAGGTTTTTCCCATCAAATTTTGGAAATATTACAAGGAATGCGTTGTAAGTAAAAATGGCGAAAAATGAATGAAATAATAGTTTTTTTTTAGGAGGAAATAATATATAGATAATTAGAATAATTTATTTATTTATGAACAGTCCCCTATCACATAAATGTGGTAAGTGATTCAGCCTTTCCTTTTCAGGTGTGACAGGTATAAATTTTATGTTATGATATTACCGATTATTATTAATTTATATTATATACATTATAAATTATATTTTTTTATTGGATATGATCCGACCAGGACTTGAACCCGAGACCATTCGATTGAAAGGCGGACGTCCTAATCACTAAGCCACCAATCGAATTTAAAGTAATATTAATTTTAAGAAAATCATAATTTTTTAACCCTTGAGTCAGTTATCTATACCGATGATAGATAAATATCTTTAAAAGACACCAATTAAAGAATATCTATACTCTCATAAAACGCTGTAAGTATGGGTTCATTATTTATCAAATATGGTCGATGACTGAATACCTTGTTTATCGGTATAACAGAATAAATAATTAAAAACAACAACATTATTAAAGATATATAATTATTAATTATTGATTAAGCCATTAATTTGAACGCAATGGCGAATCCAATGGCTGAGTCGAATCGAAAACCTGAAAAGTTTTTTTCATTTTCACTTGAATTCGAACCCGGGCCTTTCGCATGAAAAATCGGCACTTCAATCCCTGTGCCATCTAGCCGTAATTGACTTAGTTAAATATAGGTGTTGAATAAACTGAAGTTTTAGCTTTTCATCTGTTTCAATACTTTTGAAGAAAAGGTTATAAGTTCCTACGGTGAAAAGAGAAACATATAATTTCTTCTGTCCTAACCTATAAAATTTTTCTGTATGTGGGCGTGTGTGGGTCTATGAGCATGTTAACTCGCGAAAATTTCAACCGATTTTGATGAATTTGGCTATGAATGGTTAAGTTCGTAAATAAATTTTAATTTTAAGAAATATATCAAATTCTGTTACTAATATACAGTGTTTAATTAAAGCTATAGTTAAAATACCCTAAAACACTAAATTCCCATCCACAATATTATTATAAAATCTTAAAAAGTCAATTGAACTTCAGATTGCCCTCAATATATATATACATATATATTTCCGATATTTTCCTTTCAATTATTCTTAAAGTAACCATTTATCAATTTATTTTCCACAATAGAAATGAATCTTTAAAAAAAACTCCTTCAATTTAAAACAAAAACCAAACCAAGGAAAACCACTACAAACTTTTCTTTTAAAAAGAAACATACATTTAAATTATTTTTTCCCCGACGCCTATACAACTGCACTGAGTGCTGTTACATACATATACTTTAGCACCAAAATAGCAAATCAAAAATAATTAATGCATATAAAACCTACAAACATACTTCTATATTAATCTACAAAACAACTTTATTCAATGAATTTCTTATTCATAAGTAAAAATTATACATATACAAATACTGAAAAACTCTATTCACCAGATTTCTTGAACCACAACTTGAACTTTAAGTGAAGAAAACTTTACTGACATTTTCATTAAAATATATATCGAATATTAAGTTTATTTTCTTCTGTTCTTTTCCTGTTCCCAGTTCCCACCAAAAAAAATTCCATCCCATATTTCAACCCTCTTTAAAGACTCTGTAAAAATATTTTTTGAAAAACTCCGCTACACTTTTAAATACAAAAAAAAAAAAAACATAAAATATAAAATAAAACTTTATTCAATATTAAATTTCACCTGTGATACACTAAAAAATTCCATACTAAAAACAACAAAACAACCATTATTCTCACTGTTAAATAATTTCCAATGGTGCCCTACATTTTCTCAATTCTCCATTCCATTATTTCCACCCCCTACTACTTCGCCCTCCAATTCTATCTTTATAAACCCCGACTCAAACATCACATTACAACTCCTCTGTTACACATAAAAAGTTGAATTATAATTGATTGACAGTTAAATACATAGGAAACCAGCAAAAAACAAAAAAACGAAGAAGAAAAAATGCTGGTGGAAGTACCTGTGAATGAGTGAATGAATGAAGGAAACATTTTGCATTCAAGAATTTTAAAAAAAAAAAGATAAAGAAAACAAAGATGCCAGAAAAAGAAAATGTAAAAAGAAAATTTTCTTCTCATGGGATAAAATAAAAAACTTTAAGATGTTATAAATGGTGCTGGAGGTAGAAGGAGATTGGGAAGCCACGCAGCATAATATTGTTCAATAACAAATTTTTATTATTTCAGTTTGTTTTTAATATATACGTTTTGTTTCGTATTTGGCTTCATCTTAGCTATTGTCAGAAACAAATAAAAGGCATACAAATGAATTTATTCATAAAATTAATATTTTTAACATTACAGGGTCTAGAAAATATGTTATTATGTTCTGAATTATAGAAATTGTTCGAATGATTTGTTATTACACTTTAACTTTTTATTATAAAAATGGAAAGTATTCATTCACAAATTCTGTAGTTCTAAAAATGCCTAAGATAGCTCTAACAATCGAAGAATTTTTTCAAAAAATTTAAATTTAGGAGTTCTATTAGGAGCTCTTACTCATTTTTCATTTACCTTACTCATTCATTAAAATCTTAATTCCAATTTCGAAAAACTTGAAGAATTTATTTAGAATGTAATTTTAAAGAAAGTTCAGGTCGTGGGCGAGTTATTAAAGGAACCAAATTCGATTCTCAATCATTATCGAAAATAAGTTGTTAATCAATAATTAAATCTTTATTAAACTGCTTTAATCAATATAATCAAAATCGGTGCTCGATGTAATGATGAACAAATAATAATGAGTAATGGAAAAGGTATTAATTTTACAGAAATTTCGAAAAAAATAGTATTAAATTGCAGAATTCGATTTTCGAAAACGTCATTTTATTCGAGATAATTTTTTAACGAATAAAAATTTTAAAAAAAGTTTCCACGGGTTGATATGATATTTATTCATATATTAAAGTACAGGTTGTTTCAGAAAAATAAAACATTATTTTTAATTTTCAATAAATAAATAAAATACATACCAAATACAACAGCCTCAAAAATAAAACAATCCTTAGTTTAGATAATATCTTCGAGATTAATATTATTCCAATTAATTTTAGATATGCAGGATATCCAAATATCAGTGATTCATTGATTGGGACGGGATAAAAGGGTGACCGAACGAAGAAAATAATTATGCACGTAATGGTGTCTAGGTGGCATTATCCACAAAATTGTGGTCATACCGTGAAGTATGAACTAATAACAGTTAGCTACGCAAACTCTAATTATAAGAATTCTATTGCTATTAACATACTATTCAATTTATACATTCTAGTATTTTTATTCATTCAAAAGAGATTGTGTTTTAATTGTAATTTTCGTTGATTGGAAGATACCATAGGTTACTCGATATTTTCGATTTAATTCGAAACATCACATTAGTTATAGAATTTTTCTGACCTACTTGATATTAAAGGGTTACCCTAAAGCATTTCGACTTTGCATTCAAATAGGTTACCACAGATTTTTAATTATTTCGAATATTGTTTTTGAAAAGTTCGAAATACCCGACCCGATCGAAATATTTCCCTCTGCAAACAGTTAAATTGAATACAAAAATATGAATAAATTTGTAATTATAGTCAGTCCTCTCTCTGAAGCCATTATTATTGCAAAAAGTAAAAGAAATGAAAATCAATATGAACAATAAAAATCTATAAAAGTACAAAAAAACAAAGAAAACAAATGGAACTTAACTGAAGCAACAAACAATATTATGAAGAAAAATGAAATTAACAAAATATCAAATAATAATAAAAACAACAACAAATTTAACAAGGACGAAATGGGAAATACCAGAGCAAAGTGAATTGAAATAAAAATAAAAAAAAACAAATGAACACAAATAAATATGAAAGAGACAGAAATAGAAAAAAAAAATAAAAATCTTCACAAATTGATATATACGGCTTTAGAATCCTATATTCGGTATTAAAAAAATACCGTTATATTCTATTCTTTACAGTTATAACAACAATAAAAATAAAAAAAAAATAAAAAAAATTACAAAATAAATAAAACAAAACATTATTTGATTCCGTTATAAATGTCTATTTAATATGTATGTAAATATATATTTACATGGTTTTTTTTTATTTTGTTGTTGTTTTGTGAATCGGTATTTTGTGGGTGCTTTTAAAGCTCTTCACTGAGTTTGGTATGCTCTTTAAATAATTTTTTTTCTTATTTTTTATTTTCTATGTCCTTTTGTTTTTCTTTTCTGTTTAATATTTTCTTTCTCTTTCTTTCATATTTTGTTGTTCTTGTATGAGAAGTAGACATTAAATAGAAAAGAATGTATAGGATTTTAACATTTGTATATTTCTTATCCTGTAATTTTTTTTTTTTTGCTCCTTTGAATGATTTGTATTTAAATAGATACATTTGTGTATTAGAAAATTTATAATGGTATATAAAAACATATTTGATTAAATATATGTAAATATATGTATATTTTTTTATATAATAAATGTAAATTTATTATATAGTAAGAGTGTAAGTGTTTTTATGACGTTAACAACAAACAGAGTATATAATAGTATTAGTAACTGCTGCATGCAACTGAAATGGAATTTATTAATAAAATTTTTTTAAATTTTCTGAACGAACACAATGGCTGACTTGAACTTTGGTGGTCAGTTTTTTTTAATAATTAAATTTTTCCATGGTTTGAACCAATTCCTTATATTATAAATTCAATTGCAATTGAATTAGATTTCAATTTAAGATGAAACAGAGGATTCTACGAACGAATTATTTCAAGAGTTTCTAAATATAAATTGATTATTACATGTGGGTAAATTTTAAAAGTGTAAGGGTAATAGATTGGTAATAGGTTCTCCCCTTAATCTGTTCAGAAAACGATAAACTCCTGAAGAAATCACTTTTAAATAAAATATGAACTAAGAACACAATCTTTATTGTAAATCTTCATAAAAGTGGATCTATTAAAAGTAAGGTATGAGGGGTTTTTAAAAGCAAATGAATAACTTAATAAAATTTAATAATTAACATCCATTTCTTGAGAAGATTAATAAAGCAGAATCAAAACATTTCCTTCTCACTAACCCTTTAACCAAGAAGAAAAAATCCGAATGAATAAAAATGTCAGAAAGAACTTTGAACATGAATCCGCACTTCTTTAGAAAATTTTGAAGAAATGCAAGAAATTAAAAAAATACTAAGAAGTACTTTATCGTTTACATCATCTAAATCTTTTTGTATTTATCTTGAAGTTTCGAATCCTCGTATAATTCTCTTATTTACCAAACTATTTTGCATAGCACATTTTTATCTTTAGCGCTCTCCATATGGCAAATCATTTTACAGTATCGAAGGTTTTCTTAAAGTTCACGATTAGCAAGTAGAGATAAAATCACCATAACTAGTAAATCAAAAATGATCGTTATTTTATTGATGACTCACCACTGTGCACAAAGCGCCATCACAATAATTTACTTAATTTCTTTTCCTTTTCTAACATTTTGTTAAGACAAAAAAAACATTAGTGCTATTTTTTTTTATATTTATTATTTTTTTTATATTTTTGTTTTGTTTTATTTTTTTTATTTTGGGCGGCAAAAGTGAATATCTGAAACATTCCAAGTTGTCGAGAGTGATTTAACGTTTTGCTGAATTGTTTTTTGTTTTTTTTTTTTTTAAGTATCTAAAATCTTTGTTTTTATTTTCTATGTCCTCTTTTACAGATCCCCCGATTTGTGGGCTCTTTGATATCACCTCTCTTACTTTAATTTCCTTGCAATTTAAGTAAAGATTACAATACACACTATGATATTTTTGTTTTTATTTATATTATATCCTGGAAATAGGCTATTTACAATTTTAGTTTTATTTATGTGTTTTTCTTTTAGAAAATTTTTGCATATACTGGTTTTACATAATATTAAGTATATTATATACATTCATGATATATACGCTATTCTTTTGTAATTGGGTAGTTTTTCATTCGTTTGGTTCGTGAGACAAGAATAAAATATGAAAATAAAACTTTTATTCTTCTCTAAAAAAAAAAAAAACTTTATATTTTAAGCTTGAAAAAATTCTGTTTGGGTATATACATATATAAATAGCCATGAATATGTATTAAACTATTTATGTATATATAGTTATGTAATGAAATTGACCTCATTTTTTTAGTTTTGACTTTGCTTTACACCCGTCGAATGTTACATTTTTTGTACTATACTAAAAACTCAGTTTATATATATATGAATATATTTTTAATGCACATCTACATACATAACATATAAATATGTATGTAAAAAAGTATGTCCACATAACTTAATAAATACATAATGAAAATATCATCCCTCACGTATTCTAAACCACTTTATACTAAAAATTTTCCTACTTCTTTATTTTATTATTGTTTTTCATTTTTCTTTTTATGAGCGTTTTAAGAGGACGTTCGTAAATTCTATGATGGCTTATACATATTCTATATTTTATCTCATACATAATTAAATTCCATGACCAACATTGAAAACATAGAAAAACAAAAAAAAACATAGAAAGAATTTTCCTTAATGTACTCTGCTGTGTGTATTTTTCATTCTCTTGAGGCTACAATAAAAAATTAAATAAGTGTATAGTATAGTGAAGTGATGATAATACATATGAGTCCCTTAAAGTAATTTTTAAAGAGAATGAAGTCATCATCACTTTAATAGCACACTAAACAAAAATAAAATCAATCAATATTTTTATTGTTAGTCAGTCTTACACATAATTTAATCAAAACTCCAAAATTTAGCTTATAAACTTAATTAAATTTTTCTAATATTTGAATATTTTCTATAAGTAATACCTGGACTACAAGACATAGAGATAACTTTGGATCTGTACTGTATGTTTTGAAACTTTTATCAGTGAAACATAGTCCTACCTAATGTTACCCATTTGGTTAACTCGAATTTCGAAACTGTCCATATTAACGGAAAATACAGGCTTCGAGGAACTACCGTTATGTTTTCGTTAATTTGATTCCAGACTCCTTTAACTCATATTACGATGAATTTCTAAACGTTTTTATTTTTAGAAAATCTCATATTATAAAAATACTGCAGAAAAAATATTTTATGGATAATAACATGTTTATTGTTATGTGGGGGTTTATGTGTCTATTAGTGAATGTATAGTTTAAAAAAATCTTTAGATTCTTGAATTTTAAATTAAGTTACGCAAAACCATTTTTCTATTTTTTTTTTCATTTTTCACTAAAGTCTGTTAGCGAATTAATGAAAGTGTTGAGTTTCAGTGTTTTTTTTTTATTTTCAAAAAAAAAATTATAAAATAAAAGTTTCAATTTTTTTTAATATTATTTTTTTTTGTGTTTTTTGTGTTTGAAAAAAAAAAATAAAGTTTTTGCATAAATTATTTAAAAAAAACTATTTTTCAACAGATATGAATGAAAATTTTTATTATATTTGAATCCTTTTTAGATACTATGTAGGTACAACTAAGAAAATATTGAGGTCATAATATAATTTTCTAAATTCTTAATGAGCTTTTCTTAAATTTTGTATAATTTTTTAAAGCAATGAATTTATGAATAAAACTAAGAGTTTATTATAAATGGTTTGTTGAATTAATTTGAGTAAAAAGAACTTAATTAAAATGTTAAATATTTTTTTTAATTTTGGAATTTACTATTGACCAATCTACATTAATTAAAATTACCTTAAGAATAATTTTAGTGTGAAATAAGTTAAGTTGTCTAAAACTATAAAACTGGAAGTAATTTAGAAACCATTATATAAAATGTTTTATTTAAGAGGACATAAAAAAGCTATAAGTTTACTTAACATTTACTTTTGACTTACTTCTTCTTACAAAAGACAAAATTATGTTTTTTGAACTAAACTATTTAGAGCACATGATGGTAGAATTTATGAATAGGTAATGCATTAAATAATAAACTTAAAAATTATTGAGTGGTATAAGTGGCTAAGAATATAACAGTCATGAAATTTAAGTAATTCAAATTCGGTTTTCTACAAAATTTCAATTTTCAAAATAAAAAAGTTACAATTCAAACTTTGGGTTTATTTTTAAAAATTTTTGAATTCTAAAACTACTACATAATGATTATGCTGGGAACTCCAAATTAAAAATCCGGACTCGCAAAATTTTAACATTTAAATGATATTATTCTGTAAGAAGCTTATAACTTTGATTTTGAATTCAACTCTAACATCCCTTCAAAGTCAGAATATTTAAAAGGCATATATAAGTATTTATATATGTGTGTGTGTGTGTGTCTATGAGTGGCTGTGAACACGATTACTCGTGTAAACTTCCAAACGATTTTGATGAAATTTGGTATAAATACTTTCATCGTCAATAGTGAGTTTTGGTTCGTAAATGGGTCAAGTCGGACCTAGGAATCGGGATACTTCCATACAAAAACACCAGACTTTTGAGAAATCTCGACCTCTAACGAATGAGTTCAAATTTGAAACATAAACTATTAGTGGGAATTCAAGGAGAGCGTCTAAAAATTCAAATTGGATAACGGAATCAAAGGCACCTATATAAAATACTGGCTACTTTACAAGAACCTGAATAAATAATTTTGATCATTTACATAAGAAATATTTAATTGAAATTTGATTTTACAATTCAATTGTTACAAGTTTAAACGTACACCTCTTGAAAATATCTAATTATCGAGATTCTGAATAAAGAAGGGTGAGTCGAATTCTAAATCAGATTACCATGAAGTTGGAAATTAAAAAATTTAAAAAAAAAACAATCCAACCTTTTAAAACAAGAGGAGTTTGTGATTTCTTCAAAGGGTTTTGAATTTGAAGTTTCTGGATTTAGAGATTTGAGGTTGTATTGGATTATCAAATCTCATTAAAAAAGTGGCAATTTTACGTTTGATTTTATTTTTTTTCATTTGCATTTAATTCTATCATCTCCCACCAGACATTGTTCAAACTTTTGAAACAAAAATTATTCCAGACATAACAACAATGTAAGGTAAAAAACTATTCTGAAGAGATTATATAAAACTATTTTGAATTATACAATTATACATTTTAAACTAACTAATGTATAATTAATCGATTCTCCAAATAAACACCAAAAATTAAAGTTTCAAACATTTTCCAAAGAAATTCAAAAGTCTTTTACTTTCATTACTATTTGATGAAGTAATTGATGACAATTTTTCAAAATAATTGGAATAAAAAACTAAAAAGAATCATGGAACCCTAAGAAAATATATAGAAAATATATAGAAAAGTATGCACTTCTTAATATGCACCATTCCTCTTCTAGTCTTTCGATCAACCACACATCTAATATTATTCATCATTTCACTTTGGATTTTTTGAATTTTTCGATCAAAGTCAAAAATCTAAAACTTTGCACCTGAAAGATTAATTACCTAATAAAATGTCATCATATATATATTTAACATATATACTTATGTATTTGTCTTTTTCTATCACTTTTTTGTGCAACGACTTATTTCGATTTTGTTTCAGGTGAATTTTAAATAATTTATTACTATATTGCATATGGAATAGTACAAGCAACGGCATCTACCGTGAATATAACGTTTGAAGTATAAAATTCCACAAAAAACAAAAAAATCATTGATGCACTGAGTTTTATACACATTCGGTTTTATTAATGATAAATAGAGTGGAAAGTAATAACTTAATTTATTTTCTTAAAACTATACAGTGGTTTGATGTTTTAGTAGTTACTGTTTCCCAATGCTTAGGGAATGCAAACTGAAAAACGTATAAAAAAATCCAAGATGGATTATATAAGCTTTTCTTCTTGCATAATGTGGTTCGTATTTTAAAGTCTGTGAAATCTGTTAATATTTCTTGTGAAGTCTGTGAGGCCTCCTTGATCCTGTGGTTCAATTTTGCCCATCTGTGCCCAACATGAAATTCCCAAAACTCCATAATACTAGAATTAATTTTTTTGAAACTACTCTTCATTAGAACCAATCGTATATATAACAAATTTAAACTTATTCCGAACGTTAAAAATTGAGATTTCTCGAAAAGCGCGGTTTGTTTGGAAATTTATGGAACTCGTGATCCAATTTATTTCACACATAAAAAAATATATTAATTATTCCAATTAGTTAAACCTGGGTGCTACCGACAACTTATCACTAATCAAATAATCAAATAATTATATATTTTGTAAATTTTTGTTGCACGAGAAACCATATGAAACCAATGAGACCATGATGGTGGGCAATGATGATTAGAAAAAAACACTTTCAGATTATTTAATTAGTGATGATTTGTGATTGATGATTAGTGCAATAGGGCCGTGATATTAAATATCACCTTAATAAATTATCAATAAACCGTGCCTTTACCTTACATAATCCGTAAATTTTAGTCCCCAATCCTTTAATTCCGATCTTCAAAACCAAACTGCCAACTTGTATAGAAAACCTAAGACAACTTTTTAGAGGATTTCAAACCCAAAAAGAATTCTCGGACTTGGTTAAGCTTTTGACACTTACTTAGCTTAAATTTTTTAATACATTTTTAAGGTTAAGTGCATTTTTTAATCAATAAACTTGAGAATCATATATGGAATCAACGTGTACCTTAAGTTTATCATCTCTAATTTATGAAAAATGCAAACAAGTTTTAAAATATGCATATATATGTATAAGATGTGATTCTTTAATAAAAAACTTTTAAATATTTTTTTTTATTATTTTAGTTTTCATTTAAACTAAAACCAAGTAACATAAAATTTATTAAAAACTTATAAAAATTTATTATTAAGTAAAAAGGTTTTTCAGAAGAATTTTTTGGAAAATAAACAAAAATTTTTAATTTATTTAATAATGAAAATTTTTTTAAATTTAAAACAGCTTTTTAAAGAAAAACTAGGTTATAAATATTTAAATTTAAAAATATTGCAGAACAGAACTAAAAAAGTAATTACTTGCACTTTTATTTTATTTGAATATTAAATTTTAGTTTAATTTTATTTACCTAGTACATTTTAATTATAGTAATAATACTAATTGATAGATATCATCTTGCAGGGACTAACAACACCTGTTCTAAGGAAATTAAGCAATTAATGCCTCCAGTCAATATTTTCCAGTAGGAAACAAGGGGGGCAGCAGATGCTCATCCTTGCATAATTGAGTTAACCAGATGGTGCAACACGGTTAATCG
Source organism: Dolichopus griseipennis (assembly GCA_963082915.1). NCBI lineage: Eukaryota > Metazoa > Arthropoda > Insecta > Diptera > Dolichopodidae > Dolichopus > Dolichopus griseipennis. The sequence continues at coordinate 76,867,003 of OY720443.1, forward strand.
AAATTCGTTAGTTTATGCGTTTTCGGAACCATATTCCATCTAATTTTCTCCATAATCCTGAAATCCTATATTTCTCCAAAACTTATTCCTAATAATCGTTTCACATCCTTGTAATTTAATCATAATGTTTATTTATATTACAGGTTCCATCTTAAAGTTTGGTTCAAAAAGGGTTGTAGTTTTGGAGTGTTAAACTTACCTATAAAGAACCACGCACAGCTCCAACAGGTGTCTTTCTAAGTTTTAAGAATTCAGGTATTTTTTAGGATTAACGATCCCCTACTATTGCTAGGAGTAAGATGCTTATCATCATTGTTGCAATGTCTTGCGTCAGATTTTTAGCTCCCAGAAAAAAAATATATTATAATAATTTGGTATTTGAGTTAAACGATACTTCTGTATCTGTGATTTCTAATATTCAATTAAATTACTTTTTTTGGATTTTTAATTTTTTATTTATTTTTTATTATTGATTGGGTAATTGAGTCAAACTAAATGCTAGATAAAGTGTGATACATCGTCCTTAGCACTATAAAGCCCAGGTATTTTTCTTGACTTAGTCTGAACTGAACCCTTAAAAACATGAAAATAGACTTTTTAATAATGGTATGAACATAAAAAACCTCAAGTTAAAACTATCAATTTTTACTACTAAGCTTGTAAGAGCTAATGCGGAGTAGGGTTATAATTACTATTTTCATCAGGGTTATGGGTGCCAAATCTTGAATTTCATACTTCTGTAACACCAATAAAACTCTCTAGGCATATATTGTTAGCAGCATAGATCTGTAGATTATTCTTCAGATAAACTCTGTACAAAATACAGAAAGTACAATTACTATCCGATATACAATGAAGTAAAAGTCTTAAGCTCCATTCAAGTTTCTCAAATCTGATTTTTTAAACTGAGTAATCGCCTAAATGTAATTAATAAGATTCATTTTAAGTACACGATAATTTTTGTTGGTTTTTTTCAATTTTCATGAAAGTTTACTTCAAAACAAAATGAAACAAAACTTATAACATCAAAAATAATTTGATTGATGTATTTCAAAACAATTTCTTTCTTCAAAAGTTTTCACAAAAATTCATACAAAATTATATAATTAGATGTGTTCAGGTATTTAATGTGTATTGGATTGGAATGCATTATTTAATGATTAAGATGAACATTAGTTATTTATGAAATAATAAATTTTGATAAATTAGAAAAGTTTTTTTTGGAAATATAATATTACATAAATGTATGATTATAATTTTGATGAAAAGTTTTTTGAAAATTACTTAAGATGTTATAAATTTTTAACTACAAATAAATATACAAAAATCCTGAACATAAAGTTGAAGATGATTATATAAGTTTTTGTATAGGTATTCATTGTATTAATAGAAAAGTTTTACTTAGAAGTGTTCGTATAATTTTATCTGATATTGGAAGCCCAGAATAGCATATTGCTATGATTTTAATCTCAAAATATAACATTAATATAAAATATTTAATTGAAATAATAGCAAATTGCGATATTTAACTGTACGATAGTTTTGAAGATTATCAATTTTCAAAGAATTTGAGGTTCTTGTTAAAAAGTAGTTAAATGCTTTAAACTTTATTAGTTAATTCATCTTTAACTGAAAACAGTCACAGATTTTAATTTGATTTAATAAATTTTGCTATCATAAAAAACGCGCGTTTCTAAAGAGAATCAATCCATTTTTCTATTGTTATTTCATGTGGTAGAAATTAATTTCACATTAACCAACACTTCACATAATTTTTTCAAAAATACAGGTTTCCGATTGCAGTAGATCGAATGCGTTTCTAGGCAATTGTATTTATGTCATTTCTAAAAATAATAAAAGACAAACTGCTGCTGTTTAGCGTGCCCTATAAATGTTATGTTAAGTGTTATTCATACAAGTAATATAATTCTAATTACAACTTACTTACATAACAGAAATCTAAATATACACCCCAATTTTTGAAGCCGTTGCATTCGATGAGTATCACAAAAGTGATGATTGGCTATTCTTGAAGTGATTTTGACGCCATGTTGTAAATTTGACGTGATATCAGTTTGCAAAATCATCACATTCAAACAAAACTTGGTTTTTACACAAAGTCCTCTCTCTAATCTACAACATAAAGCATGCATTACCCCTAACTATAATAGTCATATGATATCATATGATTCTGTACGATTGTATGACTTTTATATATATCATTACATATCATTAACTATAATACTCATAGCCATCATTCGATATCATTAAGAAATCATTCGTCAAGTCATAGGCATACGAAACGAAGCGTACATATCATATGATATCATACATACAAGTTCAAGCTAGTCACAAGCAAACTAAAAAGAACTTAAACTTTGTGAGTTTAAGTAATTTAACTTAAAGTTTGCGAGTCATCAGCAAACTAAATTGAAAAGAAACTAAAAATAACTTAAACTAAAATTAAAACGAAAAAAAAAAATTTCAAAATCAAACATAACAAGTTAAATACATAAATTTTTAATAATTAAATGTTTATGTTTGACATTTTATGCGTATGATTGGTTATGTATGACTATTATAGTAAGGGTTATGATTTTTTAGTTCATAGTTAATCATATCGAATGTTTATCGAAAATTCATATGACATCATATGTCTAGTTAGGGGTATTATAGAAATCAGAGATGTGTCATTAGTCGTTTATACTTTATACTACGAAGTAAGAATAAAAAATTTGGTGGTATCCTACTTCATACCCATTAAAAAGTTAAGTAGTCCCAAATTCTGAAAATTTTACAAAATATACCTGTCAATCAAAATAACAAATTTTTATTAAATATTGAAAAGAAACAAATTATAATTTTAATTCAATCATAAATTTTTCATTTATTTAGATTTATTTTATATTTTTTTTTTTTTATTTTGTAATTTTTTTATAATTTTTTTTGTAATTTTTTTTTTTTTTTAATTATTTTGACATATTTTCAATTTTCTTTTTTTATAAACAATAATCTCAATCATATAATATATATATATATATATATATATATATATATATATATTTTTATTTCTATTTTTCTGTTATATTTACAATATTAACATAATAATATTTTCATTTTATTAATATTTCATTTTTTATAATATATTAAATACCTTAAATAAATATTATTTTCATTTTTTTTTTTTTGAATTTTTATTTTTTTTTAATTTTATTAAATATTGAATATATAATATATTATATATTTATAATAATTATTATCATTTCAAATAAATATATTTAAAACTAAAAAAAAAAAAATCTCAATTTATTCATTTTATTTAATTATTTATTGTAATTATATTTTTATTAACAAAATATTTAATTTTATTTAATTTTCATAATTTTTTTATTACATTAGTTTAATTTTTTTTTTTTTTAATTATTTTCATTTTTTTCAAATAGAGGCAATTAATTTATTTAAATTTTTTTACTTTATTCGCTTTTAAAATTGTTTTTTTTTTGTTTTTATATTTAGGATGTACATTAAATTTTGTAAATATTAAAATACAGTTATGGACATAAAATTAAATACCATTCTATTATATAATAACTATATAGTTATGTCGTTTACGGTGCAAAAGTAACGCTCAAATGTCATTGTATTTTTTCAAAATGGTGTTGTCACATATTTAGCTATGCATAAATTGTCAAAATTTTAATAAAGCCCGTTAGTGTAATTTTTTATAATTATAATTGTTGATCATTTGTTTTTTTTGACAGTTGACTGGATTAATTTTAGTTGTAATGACAGGAAAAGATGAACTAATTGTCATATTATGATTACCCAAATCATCATAAAATGCGACTGTCAGCCAAATGTCAATTTAAAACAATCTTGTGTAATATTATAAAATTATATACAAAATTCTATCCAATTTTATGCTCATAACTGTAATTTTTTAAATATTATTTATATAAATATTAATAAATAATAAATATTATAAATATATTTATATTTAATAATATTTGAGATTAAAATAAAAAGTCAATGCAAGTAAAAATTTTAAAATTTATATTAAACAAATAATAATGAAAAGCAATTATTTTAAAATGTTGTTCAGAATAAAATGTTTTTTTTTTTTTTAAATTTATATTTTTTTTTATTTATTTATTAAATGAATTTTTTAGTATTTTTTCATATTTTAAATGCACTCCATTTTACAAATAAATCTTATTTAGAATAAAATTTCTAGTCAATCAAACTTCTATTTAATTTTTATATAATTAAATGATTTATTATGTGATTGTGTGATGGTATACCTAGTGCTCAAGTGAAATTATGAATGCGAATGAATGAAATTGGTATTGTAGATTGCTTTTTTGTTTTTGTTATTTATATCAGTGTTTCTTAAAGTGGAATTTAATTTTTATACCTAATAAAATAGTGTTTAATTTTTATTTCAAAATTAAAGTGATTTAGTACAAATTAAGTAGGATAAAAAAAAAACACAAGTGAGATTTTAATATTAATTTAAAATATTTTATTTTTTTCTTTTTTTAATTTAAGCGAACATTAAATTTTTTTTTATTTTTATAATTTATTTATAATAACCATTAATGCAACATTCAATAATTTATTTATTTTAATTTATATTTTTTTTTTTATAATATAATATATTTTATATTTTAATCCAAATTTCAGTCGAATCAGTCTTAAAAATTATTCTATTAAAAACAAAATAATAATTAAATTAAAAAAACTTAATATATAACTTAAAAAATTAAATAAAAATGATAATTGGACAAAAAAAATAAAACAAAATTTACAAGTTTACAAGTAAAGAAAATTCAATTCCTTGTTGCAAATATTTACAAAAAAAAATAAGTATATAAACATTATTTAATTATTTAAAATTTGTTAATACTCCAATGGTGCAGTGCAATGGGATTTTCAAAGTAATAATATCGGATTCTTAATACTAAGGTTGCAAAGAATATTGTACTAAGTACATAAACTTTTTATTAAGTACTTTTTCAAATGTATGTAGGCGCATAAAATAAAATTGTTTTAAGGCACATAATAAATTAAATTTGGGCGAGTGATATAATGTGACTCTTGGATAGTGTAAAGTAAAAATCCTATATATCCTGATCCTATAAAAGGGAATCCACGTAAATCCGATCATTAAAATTTAAAAATTTATGATTCAAAGCTAAGCGAAAAACCTCAAAATCGCTTAATGGATAATAATTCAAATACAACTGCGGTTCCTTATCTCATTGAACTTATTATACATTTTGAAAACCCCAGTTTTTCAAGCAATAACCAAATTTTAAATAATTTTTTTGAAAATAATTAGTATGAGCATTTTAATTAATAAATAAAGAGAAAATTTACACAAATTAAATTAAATTTATAAATAAATTATAAATTATGTGAATTAATTAATTTTTTTTTTTTTTATATTCAATTAACTTCAAAAATTAATTTCGCATAAAATTATTGTATTTTTTTTTTTTTATTTTTTTTTTTTTTTTAATATCAAGGCATAACCGTAATATCCGAACAATTTCCTTCTCTCAAATTACTATCATTAGAATTATTATTACTATTATTATTACTATTATTAATATTATTATGACTATTACCATTTAAATTATTAATGGAATTTTCTTTTATAACTAAATTTGAACTAATTTTATCATTATAATTATTATCATTTATCAATGATGGTAATGATGTTGAAGATTGTAATGATAATGATGATGATGATAATGATGGTAATGACGGTAATGGACAGGAAATGACAACTTCATCATTATTAGTTTTTGTAATAGTGAACTGTGTACCAATTGTTTCAACATTTAAATTACTATTATTACAATTTTCAATTTCCTCTATTGATGCTACGGCTGATAATGATGGTCGTGGTGATGATGATAATATTATTGATGAAAATGATGTAGATGTTGTATCCTCTATTGAATTTTCATGTTGAAAATTTGTTTCCTTAATCAATAGTTTTTTTGATTTTATTATTGTATTATCTTTATTTTGATTATGACTATGATTAGGAATAAAAACTGATGCTATTATTGCAGGTGAATTAATTTGTTGAAAATTTAAGGATTCTGTCATTTGAAAATCCTGTTCATGTTTATTTGGTTGCTGTTGTTGTTGTAAGTGTTTGAGGCACATTAATTTTTTATCAATATTATTACCATCATATTGATGTTTATGATTTTGTTGATTTTGTTCATTAATAGTTTGAACTTCATTAATGGATATTTGTTGTTGTTGTTGTTGTTGTCCAGAATATTCGGATGGATAATACACTTTAATATCAATTGAGTTGTTATCACTGCAATCAATTACAGTATCATTATTAAGTACAGTTACATTTTGATTTAAATTCAATTGTGATAATTGTTGTTCACTGTTAATAATCAATGAATTACAATTCCTGTTATTATCATTTGATTGATAATGATGTTGATGATTATGATGATGATTTGTTGATAATATTGTACGTATTGAATTTTCTGAAATTGTTGATGTTGGTGTATCATTTATATATATATAACTGAATTCTTTTTGTTTTTGTTCATATTGATTTTGTTCATATGATTGTAAAGATTTTTGATAATGATGTTGATTATGATGTAATAATAAATGATGATGATGCTGATTATTATGATGTGAATGATGTTGATGGTTATTTGAAAAATATAATAATGCTTCATCATAGCTAGGTAAACCAGTTGCAATTGTATAACATGGTGGTGATTCCATTTGATAATAACCAGTTTCATTTGTACCACCTACACCACCATTACATACCGTTATACCGTTATTATTTGGACCATATTGTGCATGATAAAATTCGGTTGAAGTCATTTGTGATCGAATATCTTTGTCTGGAAAAAATTTAAATAAAAACAAAATTATTAGTTTAAAATTTAAAAATGTCTTTAGTTTATTTTCAAAAAAAATTTTCCAAAAATGTGAAAAGTTTTTCATTTAGTGAAAAATTGGAATAAATTTTAGTATGCAATAGAAGTCAGTAGTTTGCAAATTTCAAATAATAGTATTTGCAAAGATTTTGGATTTTTTTTAAATATTTCCTAAAATATTTGCTTTATAACTTTTGAAAATTCCTCTGACTGATATTTAAAAAAAAAAATAAACTTCTTAAAATAATAAAAAAAAAATAAATAAATATAATAAAAATATATCAAAAAAATAAAATAAATGGCAGCTAAATAACGTATAAAAATATTTGAATATCGAAATAAATAAAGTAGAAAAATATATATATAAAAAATCTCGTCCTTCCTTATATCTCTCCGTCTCTTTCATTCTTTCTTTGTGTACATTTTTATTTATTTTTTATTTACTTATAAAAAGGAAATGGCTTGGAAAATTGTAAATAGTGTCCGGTGATGGAAAAAAAAAGTCTTAATATACAAAACAAAAAACAATAACAACAATATTATTTCTCCATTTATTCTCCGAAGTCTTAAAAAACAAGAAAAACAACAAAAGAAGATTGTGACTTTTATAGAATATTTTTTTATTTCGGATTTTCATTTAAATATTTTAACAATTTTCCAAGGATTATTTTTATTTGTTCAATTTTCTTGTTACTGTCTTTTTGTTTTTTTTTTTTTTGGATTTTTCTTTCATACACGTTTGATACGTCTCACATGAAAGAGACAACACAAAAAAAAAAAAACAGCAAAACAAAAGGACACGAAATATGCGAATAAATATCACACACATATTAAAGAATTTGTTTTTTTTTCCTAACATTAGTTTGAATTTTTGGAGAATATGTGGAGAATTTATTACTTATATCATTCAGAAGTAAACAAAAGTGGAATTTATACAGGAATTTATTTTATAGATATTGGGGATTTTAATTTTTTTTGTTTTTGTGTCCTTTAATAAGATTTTGTGGTTCATAATACCCCACCCCAGACGGGTTTATTGTCCATTCAGAGGAAAATATTATATAAGGTTATGTGTAAGTCCAAAAAAAATAAAATAGACTTTTTATATTAATGTACAAAATATGTTAAATTTTAATAATTTTGAATATAATATGAAATTTAAAAATTAATAAAATAAAATGTATAAAATTATTAAGAGAATAAAAGAAAATTAAATATAGAATTCCAAGCGATTTAATTCAAGTTAATGGTAGTTTAAACTGAGTTATTTAAATTAATAACTAAATATTAATACAGTAAGACATATTTAGATAAGAAAATTATTAAAAAAATAAAGATATCAATTTAATTCGAATCATTTAAGGTAAAAATATCATTTTGACCTAAAAGTATGCAATTATACTTATATAATTATACTATAATCTATGTTATATAAAAGAGTGAGAGAAAAATATATTGAAAAAAGCTTGTTTACAAATCATTTGCGTAATAACGATTCGTAGTAAAATTATACATTTTTCCCTATAAGTATGCAATTTTTATGCAAGATTTTATACAATTTTAGAAAGTTGTGTTTCTGTAGAAGAAGAGTATATTGGTGAAAGATAATTTAGAAGTGCTGTATTCATCTATATACAATATTTATATAACATTTTAAATAAAAATAATAAATTTAAACATTTATCATATGTTTTTAAAAATACTTAAATTAATTAAATCAATTTTAAATTAGTCTGTAATTAAACGCAATAATCTCTTCAATTTTCATTTTAATTATACATCATAAAATTTGTATTAAAAAATTTTTTCAATATCATTTTTAATTTTTTATTTTAAAACTTTTTTTTTCAAATAAATGTGAATTTAATGAATTATAAAACATTAAAAAAAAACTCTTTATGCCAAAATGAACATCATTATTATCAGAAATAAAGTTCTTTTTATACTATATTTGCTACTCTTACTACTATAAACCTTTAATTACTATTTAATATTTTCAATTCATAAAATTTAATTTATATGTTCAACAAAAAAAAATCCAAACAGAAAATGTATAAATAAATGCAATAAAAAAAAATTGAAGAAAAATCAATTCACAGCAATTAAAATAGTGAAAAAACGAAAAATATAAAAAAAAATCAATTTTTAATTGCTCAAATTTAACGAATAACAGATATACACAAGTACGAGTATATTTAATGTAATAATCAAGTTTTTTTTTAATGGTCAACAATATTTTTCCCATAAAATTTTATTTTTATGCAATTTTCTTGTTTCATTTTCGCTCTTCTGGACAACTCTACAAATATCATATGTACATATAAACATCTATATATAGATATATTCTATATATATAAAGAAGTGTGTGAATAATAATTAACAAATATAAAATATATATTTTTTTGAAAAGAAGTCCTATAAAAATTCATTCATATTTATTTACTATTGATATAAATCTATATTAAGAGGAGGACAACCGTATATTTATTCATATTTAATTGCATTTTTTCAATCACATCCTATCCAAAATAAAAAATAAAAATTAAATAGAATAAATTATAAAATATTGCATTTTAACATGTAATTAAATAACCAATTCCGAAATAAAAGAATTAAAAAAATACAAAATTTATGAAAAACAATTTAAAATAATAAGAAAAATAAATAAATTAAATAAGTTTACACAGAATGTCCAGAGCAGACCATTTTTTTTTTCAATTTTAATGAATTCCACCTGCTTCCAGTTTTTAATTCTTTTTCATTTTTAACAACATTTTTTTCAGTGCGGTTTTTTTTTTGTTTCTTGGACACATGGTACATTAAAAATAATTAATAGCCGCATACACTAATTTTGATAGAGAAAAAATAAATTCAATGACACTATAATATCTCGGTGGTAGAGTTGATAATAACAGTTATTTAATTCATTTAAGACAAGTTTATAAATTAATTTTTTCCAAGAATTATGAATTTATTTAATTAAATTAATTTAACTCGAGTTTTTAAATTAATTAAAAAGCGTTTAAAAAAAGTCTCCAAAAATCAAAAAACTCTCCAAAATGTTTAAAATCGATTTAAAGATAAATACAAACAATTCCGTTGTATCAATGAATGCCAAACAAACTAATTTATAATATTTTAAAATGATGTCTCCAAACTCTCCAAAATCTTTGAAATCGATTTCAAGAAAAATACCAACAGTGTATACTAATGTATCATTGAATGCCTACAAACTAATTCATAATTTTTGAGGTTAAAAAAAAAGTCTCCAAAATTTTTTAAAGCAATATCCTTGTGTATAGTTGACTTCAGAATATTATAAAGTACTCCAATTTTTTTGTCAAGTAATGTATAATATCATTAGTTTGTATTACACACAATTTAAAACAAAACTTTTTTTTTAAATAAATGAGAAGGAATAATATGAGTAATTATTAACTTTATTTATTTAATTTTTGAAAAAAAAAACAAAATTGTATATAATATACAATCAAAATTCATAATTTAAAAATCCAACACTTAATAAAATTATTATAAAATAAAAAAAAAAATCAATTTAATATAAAATCTCTTTTAATTTGTGGATAAAACAATTTTTTTTAAAAAAAATAAAAATTTTTAAATAAAAAAAAAAATGTGAGTAAAAAATTAACTTAATTCTATTAAAATTAATTAAATAAAGTAAACAATTCAATAAAATGAATTTTAATTATGTTCATTTTATTTTTATTGTATATAGGTATTAATAATTGTGAATATTGATTTTTAGTATATTTATAAGTACATTTTATATTGTGAATACATTTTTTATTTATGAGAATATAAACATAAAAATTCTTTTGTAATTATTATATGAGACAATTATAATGATAAGTAAATATAAAATGTTCGAATAAACTTTTAATATTATAAATAAATATATATAAAAAAATATATATATATATATATATCAAAAATAAATTAATTAATAAAAATTGGTATATTAATTTTAATGACTTTTATTGTTTTTCCAAATTATATATATAGAAAATCATTAGCATATTTAAATTATAATTGGAACTATATTCATTATTACGTTTTGTAGAGTTTTGGATATATTCTCTACGTTTTGGAATGAAGTAGAGAATAGTTTAATATTATAAGGGTTTGATAATTCCATATACGTATAAACTTTATAGTCATTTATTAAATTTTAGTTCAAAATTTAGGTAATAGGGCTTCTAGATGAATTTTTTTCCAAATACACGAATCATATTAATTGATAATACGAAACAATATAGAGTCAGAAATAAATAAGATAAGCAATTTCCAAAAATAAACTTTATCAAAAAATCAATTTATTTTGAAAAAATCCCATTTATTACAACCCATTTTATTTAATAATAAATTAATATAAATATTTAATATTGAACAATTGTTGGTAATTGTTTAATGGATAATAATTACTTATTAGAGTACATGCAATTGCATACAATTATTATTAATTTCCGATAATATATTTATATGCAAATAAAATTAAAAATAAATTATATTCAAAAAATATTAAAATATAATTTTTTTTTAAATTGAATTATTTTAAATTGATATCAATTAAAATAATTAATTATATTCGATTTAGAACAATTAATTACTTAGACAACATGGAAGGATAATTATTTAAATTAATTCAATAATTTTTTTAATTTAAAATTTATTCAACAGAAAGAATATTCACTTATTATGAAAAATATATGGGATAACAAATACTACCTTCCTAATATGAATTTAAATACAAAAGGAACCTAAGAGAATCTATCAAAGGTAAAGTAATTCAAAATCTTATAACTGAATAAATCTGAATTAAGGATTTTCACCTAATAAATAAAGTAAAACACATATCTTGATAACTTATTCCCTGCAACTTAACGATGCAGGGTCAGATCTCATAGCAGTGAGCCATAACTCCCTAAGGGACTCATGACTCATAGCAGTAAGCCATAACTCCCAAAGAGACTATGACTCTGAGAGTTTTGACTTAGCGTAATGGGTTCATAACTCCCTTATACAGTTCTCAGCTTGAAAATTATTAGTAATATTAAAAAAAAATACTAATTTTAATTATATAATATCAGTGACGTGTACACATTTTAAGGTTTAATTCGAAATCAGAGTATTCCCTTTTTCCAAAATTAAGAAAACAACCACAATTTTACAATTAAACTACATTTTGAAAGGCTATTTTGCAAAAAGGTTAATCCTGATTTTGTAACCAAAGTCTCGCGTACATGAATTCATCAATACTCTGGAAAAAGGGTCAACTTTAATTTTTAACAAATCTAAATATGCTTCCTATATAGTATCTCGCATAGTTAAATATATAAATACATATTGTTGTACATCTAATATTTTGCCCTAAAGGGACTTATGACCCACTTGTAAAGAGACTTATGTCCCACATAAATATTTTAAAATGGGTCATAAACCCATTAGGGACTTATTGTATTTTTAAGTCTGATTTCCAAAATTTGTATTTTTTAAAATTGATTTTTATCATTGTCGAAACTCCTTTGTCATTTGGGACAGTGTCTAATGCAAAAGATTTTGAAAAATTCTTAAATCCGAAGTATTCTTAAATTCTTAAGTCATAAGTCCCTAAGAGTCCCTAAGGGACTTATGACCCTGGGAGTTCTGACCCTGCACCAACTTAACATCTTAACTACAGAATCTTAATTCTACTTAACATTTAATTAAATTAAAAAAAAAACTAATCCCACGATTAGCAGACACTATTAATACAAAACTTCTTAACAATTACTTATAAAATAATTCATAAAATTAATTATCAACTTTCTAGTTATTATTAAAAAAAAGTTGATAAGTAACTATGATAAGTAACTGTTATACCAATTAAATATTATTTATAATCATATCTCTAATTAAGTTAACCAAATGATAAAACCCCAAACTATTTAAGTCTTCTTTATGTCAAGTAGATTTTGTTGATGATCCCTATCAATATATAGGGAATAAAATTAAAAAAAAAACAACAATAATAATAATAAAAAAAAAATTATTAAAATTAGATGAAATTGAATGAATGAAAAAAATAGAACTTAAGTATATATAAGTAAGTAAGCCTTCTAATGATAATCATCATGATAATCATCATGATAATAATAATAAGTAATGTTGATGATTTTTTATGATTATGATTATTATCCTGATAATAATTCTATTATAAATACACATATATATAAATGTATGTAGATTTATAAAAGGATTTCAATTTTTTTTTTGTTTAACATACGTATGTATAAGTATGAAAAATCATATATACATACGTATATACTTAGCATGTCTTTTTTTTTTTTGATTCATCATCATTTTTATACAAATTTTTTTTTTTCTTATGGGTTGTTAACACAATTTTCAACTACTTTTCCGAAGTGGTATATGTATATAAATATATATATATATTTATATGTTAGTTAATATGTTTTTTTAATATGTATACATAACATTTATTCTTGAATATATTATGGTTAAAATGCCGAACCGTTTAAATGGAAATTAGGTTATTCTTGATAAGTTAACTAAAATCTTGAATTAAAAATCCTGAAAACTTATCTTGAAAACTTTTCTTAAAATTTTAATTACTAATCATTGGATTTTGGAATTCTAATTTCATAAGAATGAATCAAATATCCAAGCAGAATCTAATTTTTAATCTAACTAATCTAATTAGGAGACAATTTATAACTGCGGTCGAAACTACGACAAAATATAAGGAATTACAGTTATTATTCAACGGGAAACAGATGAATCTTCAATGAAGGGGAGGCTGACCTTCTATCAACTATTGATGAATGAATGATTTTATATGAGTTCCAATTGATTGATTTGTTTCGAAAATGTAAAACAACTAATAATAAGCTAACCATTAGGGCATTTGGAAAGCAATTATCCTTAAAAACTGAGAATTAATTTCGAAATTAAGGTGGATTCAAAATCTTTTGCATCAGCCACTGTCCCGATTGACAAAAGAGTTTCGGCAAAACACAAAATCACCGTTATAAAAAAACAAATTTTGAAAATCACAGTTAAAATGAAAATTGGAACTTCAAATTATTAATAGAAATTGAGAATGGCGGGATCCCTATTTATTACCGAATATAAAAACTTCTAAAGGGTTGAGTACTCCTTAATTGGTTGAGTATTCCTTAATTTTCAAGGTTCAGCAGCCTTTTAGAACTAATTGATGTAGCAATTATATATATGGATTACACAATAAATCAAATCAATACACCCAATTTCCAAAATAACGTATTATAGGTACTCTGAGAAAATTTTAACTGTTTTTTTTTAATCAAACCACATTTGATTCTAAAACTTTTCAATCTACCTTCGTACATTTTTTTTTTTCTGATGATATTCTTATTTTCATTTATCTTTTATTCTTAAAATCATTCATTCAAATTCAAATTGTATTGTTAGCAAGTAATTTTCCTTTTTAAATATGTACATATGTATAAATAAAGTTAAAGCGAAATAATATTTATCAGTTTTTGTTTTTTTTTTTTTTTTTTCTAAGGAGGAAATTTATTCACTCATATGAATTTTCTTTTGTTATACACTTACATACGTACATATATTATCGTAATCTTCATCAAAAATTCGATTCATCATCAAATCCAATACAAACACACAAAATGTTATTTATTTTCAAATATTCAAAATAAAAAAAAAAAAAAAACAAAAAAAAAAAAAACTTTTTTTTTGATAAAAAATGGTGTTGACAAAAAAATAAATTGTGAAAATTGTGTAAAATTTTTTACACTGAATTAAAATGATTTAAAAAAATAAAAAAAAATTTTTTATGAAAACACCAACAAAATAACAAAAAAAAAACTTAAAGTTAATAAAGGGAATTATGCTTTTTCTCTTTCTTTTTTGTTTTTTTTTCCCTTTTCTTTTTTTTTACGGGTTTTTGTCAATTTTATCTTTTGTTCAAAATTATAAAAGTGATTTAAAGATGATAAGTTTGTTGATTGAGCCGATTTGTTAAACGTTTTAATTTTTTTTATATATATAGGTATATGTATAATGTATATGTATATTGTATTTATTTCAATTAATTGATTTTGAATGTAAATTCGAATTTACATGTTTAATTGTTGCACTTCAACATTTTAAATTAAATGGTTTAAAATAAATTCTTATCTTTAAAATAAGTTTTTGGGTATTTAAAATAAGTTCGATTGTTATTATGAAGCAAAGAACAGTTAAATATGATGTGAGAAGTTGTAAATGTTTTCAGAATTTTGGGCCCTAACAGGGAAGCGTTGAAGCATAACTCACAACAAAGGTCTCTTGCCCTCACAGATCGCTTATCAAATAATCATTATTTTGATAAGTTTTTGTTAATCCATATATGACCCTCACCTAGAACTTCAATATAGTACTATTGATTAGCAAAAAGGGGAAACTTATTGAGAATATGATTAATTGATAAGTGATAAGTGATTTGTGTAATGCGACACCGTAAATACTATTTGATAAGTGATAAAGAGAATCAAGGAAGTTTTTTAACATGAATCACAAACAAGCTCTATATTGCACCAATAGTTCGCTAATCAAATAAACATATTTTTGATAAGTTTTTGTAAATCCTTATATGACTCTTACCTAGAACCTCAATATTGTTTTGATAAGTGAAACACTACCACTTATTAAGAATACGATTAATTGATAGAATGATAAGTGTTTTGTGCAATGCCACCCCGCAAATATTGTTTTGAAGATTATAATAACCGCTTATGAAGAATTTGATAATTTGGTAAGTGGTAAGCTGTAATAAGTTGAATTAGGTAAGTTATAAGTTGAATACTAATAAGTACGTCCTGATATTGTTTCATATCAAGAAAAATCCATTTGAATATGAAAGTCTTTGATTGAAAACTTAAGCCCAAGCATTCACATTATCAACTTTACCAGAAATTAGATACAGGCTAACTATCACTAGAAAATATAACTATAATATTTTAAAATATAATTATTATCTACTTACAAATTAACTTCATAATAACACTTATTTTGCTCTTACTTATAAATTAGTAAGTAATAAAACTTAAAAGATATACAATTATCACTATTAAATATATATTTTCTCACCACAGGGTTGTTTTTATTGCTTACTAATTTTATTTAAAAGGAATTTAATTGAAAAAAATGGGAGGAGATGATGAATACTAATAAGTAATAAGCAAAAATACAAAGAATCTCATCATATTATTAACTTCCTGTCTTTTTCCACCTCTTATTTTAACCTATAACTAATGTTATTATTACTGTAATTTTCATCTTAAGATTCAGTTTTTTTTTTTTTTTTTTTTTTCTTTTGTAAATATTAAATGGTGTTAATCACAAATCATAATTTTATGCAAATTTTATGCTACTAAACCTTTTCTTATTATTTTTTATAACAGTTTTTTTTTTCATCAGTATCTCATTTAGTATATTCTATAGATATGTAAACCTATAGTTATTTCATACATATATATACATTTTAAATGATGGGAAAATTTTATATAAATATGTAATTTAAATAATAAAATACTTAATGATTATTTAAAAGTCTCCAACAGTTAAAATTTATTATATGCAATTAAATGATAAATGTGTAATTTTATTTGTATTTACATGCGTTTTATTTATACAATAGCGATTATTATGATAAATTTTTATATTAATAATAATTATTTGTTTTACTCATTTTTTTCATATTTAATTTTTGATATTTTCTAATCTAATCATAATTATCAAATCAAAAAATGAGAAAAAAAAACTTATTTTATTTTTTTTCCTTTCCAAAAAATACAATTTTATAGTCTATTATTATAGGAAGTTAATTTTTTTTTTAATATTTCTTTAAGATCTAAGAAATAATAAAAATGTTTTTCTGTATATTTTTGGCTTCAAAAGCAATTAATTTTACTGACTTGTAATTTTATTTTAAAAATTGACCAAAAAACTGTTCTTTCTTTTTTTTTAACTAGATATGATTAAAAAGAAAACAAGTTCTCATTATCATTAAACAACACTTTTATAATGAAAAACAAGATACGTATAGTCAACCTTAAGAAATAAAGCGGCTGTATAAGAATGATAGAACGTGTTAGATACAACAATAACTTTAAAGGAATGCAATAAAAGTTAAATTCCTTTAAATTAAATTTTTTTTAATCATTTTAAATAATTATAACTATCTTTTTATGTATAAATAATATGTTTACATGTCTACAAAATAAAATTCTACAAAAACAATAATATTAGAAAAAATAGATAAAATTATAACTTAAGATACTATATTTATATATGTCATTTCCTTTTTTTTCAATTCAGTCCCTTTTTTGGCCTTCATTTGTGCCCCCTTACCCAGAAATCGTAATTATTAATTTCTATATATAGGTATATAATAATTGCTTTCTTTAGAATGAACGTTATATCAAACTCTGCTGGTGTTTCAATTCAATGTTTATATCAAAGACACCCTTTTTTTCTTAACTTATTTTTTTGTTTTTTTTTAATACAAAACCATAACCTTTCATTTTATTTCAACATTTTTTTTGACCAATTTTCTTGTCTGTATTTTTTGCCTTTCTTTTAAATTAATTTTTTTTGATAATTATTTTTTCTTATTCTTTTCTTTTTTTAGTTTTTCGTAATAATTTTGTAAATGTTCATGGTCACTATCCCATGACGTTTGTCTTCTTTTTTTTTTTCATTTTAGGTTCCCATTATAATTTCATAATTTTTTATATTTCTTTAATTTTCTTTCTTTTAACAATTCATTTTCATTCCAATTTCATTTTGTTTGTCCGTTTGAGTCTATAATCAGTAGAGTACTACGTTCGTGTCATTTTCCAAAATTTTTATATTTTTCTTTTTTTCTTTATTTTTTCCCGTTAACTAGACATAATTCTTAAGTAACTAACACGGGGTAAATTTATTATAAAGAAACACAACACAGATATATAGATAACATATAAAAGAATAAGATTGTAATAAAATTATAGGGATATATGTAGAAACTATATCTACTATGTCTCGCCATTGATATAAAAATTATTATGAAAAGAAATTATAAAATGAAAAAACAAAATACAAAGTAATCGATTTTATCAATTTAATTAATTTGAAAAGAAAAAAAAAACAAGAAAATTGCAATGTATCCAAAAAATAATACGTAAGGTTTAAGTGGGTTAAGACTAATTAAAAATAAATAAATAAAATAAGTTCGTGTAATAATAATTATTGATAAATTACCATTTAAAGTTATAATTTATATGTTTAATACAGTTTTTTCAAAAAGTCTACACAACTCTCCAATGCTATATAATTATTTAACTAGGTTAAGATCGATTAAAACAAGTATTTGTAATAATTTGTCAAAGAAATAACTTGTAATTAATTCTTGTAAATAATTATCCACATTAATCTCTCATACATTCATTTAATAATTTAATAAAGAATGTTGTTTGGAGACATTTGATATCACGGTCAATTCTTCAATTACAAAACATTTCTCAATTATAAATTACATAACTTTATATACACGTACATATTAAAGTTGTTAAATATTTATTTTGCAATGTTATAAAATTTAATTTTTCAACATTTATACATTTATAAGATACCATATATATTATGTACATAATATATATTTATAAGAAAAATTAAGAGAAGCAAATATAGAAAAGGTAAAGGAAGAAGAGTAGAAGATTTATAGAAACAAAAAAAACTAAGAATATATAGAAGGAGGATACCTATCAAAACAACATGTGGTCAAAAATTATTTACTTTGTTACTTTTCAGTATTTTTGTTTTTCTTTCTGTATATACAAAAATATATATATGTACACAGATATGTATATGTACTTCATAAATCTTATAAGTTGTACAGATTTTTATCAAAAATAAAAAATAGTATAAAATAAGAAAAACATAAATACTTGAAAACTTTCCGGATCTTGTGCAAACAACCTACATACAATTAAATGTACCTACATATATGATGTCTCTTTTTTTTCACATTTCTACACACATATTAAATTTATGTTTCTTTCACTTATTTTTTTGTTTTTTTTTTATTATTATTACATTAAAGATTTTCTTGTGAATAATGCAATTTGTTGTGCAAATAAGTTGTCAGGATGTTGTCAGTTTTTATCCGCTTATTTTATTATGTTTCATTTTTAATTTTTTTTGTTTTTTTCTATATAAAAGTTAAAAAAAAAAACTTATTCCTTTTTTTTTGTATTGTGCATCTTTGTAGGTATCAAAAGTATCTTATATAAGTTGGGTGCTAAGAAATACTTAAATGTATCTTAAGAAGGTTGTTCATGTATTAAAATGTAAAGGAAAACTAAAAGAAAACAAAAAAAAACAAAAACCAAAGTATAAAACAAACAACAGATTCTGTTTTTTCTACAGTTAAATAGAATTTTCTTTCACTTAAATAAGTTTTTCATAGAAAATTAAAGGTAAAATGTCATTTCTTAAATTTTTTAATGGAAAAAATTTTTCCTGTCATAAATATTATTAAAACGAAACTAATTTTAACATTTTAAAAGCACTTTAATGTTTTTGGAGACTTGTGGAGAGTTTTAGTTTTTATTTTAAAATTACTGTACTATATGAATTAGGCGTTTTAATGTATTTATACGCATTGAACATTAGTTAAAACTCCTTGGAGACTTTTGGAGACTTTTTCAAAAATTCTGCAAAAATACAAAACTTTTGAAATTAAATAACTTGTATTTAAAATAAAAAGCAAATACCCTTGAATAATTAACAAATTCACTGAGTAATATAATAAGTACAAATAACATGACAAAGTATTTAATGGATAAAATCTGACAGGAAACGAAAAACAAAAACAATACAATTAAGAAAAAAAATAAAAAATATAAAATTGTAGCCACTTTTTTTTTATATTTTAAAGAAAAAATGTCATACGTGTTAAATGACAAGTTTCTAATTTTTTTTTTCTTTTTACTTATCTTTTCATTCTATTCTATTCTTCAATTTTTATGATTCTTTTTTATCACAATTTACAATAAAACCCTGACAATATTGTCTTTTATACTTTGTACGTACTTTGGCTTCTTTTTTTTTTTTTTGGTTTTCTGTTTTAATTTTTCAAATGACTATACTAGCAGAAAGTAATGCAATTTAAGTAAGTAGTGTATATGTACTTGCAATTCTTTTTTTCTCATGTTCCTTTTATTTTATTTTCTTTTGATTTTAACCATGAGGTCATGTACAAAAAAAAAAACCAACAACCAACTGGAAATAATAGCAAAAATTTGTTAAACATAACAATGAGTGACACATCATAGTTATATTTTATGTTATATGTGGTGTTTGTTAATAATATATATTAAACTTATATAGTACATAACTATATTATGGTGTTGTGATATTATGCTTGAATACCCTCATATTAAAGAAAATATACATTTGATAAGGTAAAATTATAAAATCAACTAGGATAATATTTTTCAGTCTATACATGCATGCACAATTGAATTTTTTCTAAGATTATAAATAAAGTCTCCACTGGGTTTTGTTGACAATCAGATCTACACAAAACATAACAAGAATAAAAAAATATTAATATCCTTGACAGTTTCTTGTTATCAGACCAAAAGGAATAAAAAGGAAATTTTCTTGAATAGTTCATTTCAAATCCAGCTTGAAGCAAAAAAAAATCTCTACAAAAAAAAAACGAAACGCATATCAATTAAAAATTATGACATTTTCACTTCCTGTCTGATACTTCTTTTAGTCTTTTTTTTCATTTTATGTGACTGTATGACTTGTCATTATCAGAACTAACTACCTACTATATATATATATATATACCTACTATATATATATATAGATGAGAATTGAGAGCACATGTAAGTGCATAAATATTATCCAGAACTCTTATATAGATATTATTATTTTATGTGTTTAACCACTTATTTTGTCTGGGAAAAACTATTTTTAAATTTGTAAGAAAAAAAAAAAAAAAAATGGAAATATGTCAAAAAAAATAATTGATAAATTTTATAAAATTGTATATATATGTAACAATTCCTTTTTTAAAATATGCCACATTCAATACAATATTGATGGATTTAAAGTGTTTCTTTTTGAAAGATATGTGGAATTGAACTATACTTATATATATAAATATTTTATTTAAAGTCTTTTAAAAAATTGAAATTGATTTGAATTTATTTTGTTTTTTTTTTTAAAGGTTCAGAAATCTTATCCTTACATTTTCCTATATTAATTTTCATATTTCAGAAGTTCTTTGATCTTTGATTTTTTATACATTTTCATCCGAATAAAAATCCATAAATACAAAGTGAACTATTTTACGGATGATCTCTTCAACTCCTATTATGACTTTTACTTAATTATTACTTTTAACTTTTAAGATACTGTATTAATTCTCATGAAATTAAATTAATTAACAAAATAAAATTCCAAAAGATTTTTTTGAGGTTAGGTTCTTATTCAAAATATTCATTAGAATTCAAAGTACTTATCTAAAAAATATCAGGTTCCTGAGAAATTGTAATTTTCAAAATATAATATTAAAATCAAATTAAATATTTAAATGTGAATTAGAATTTTTAATTTAATTAAAAACCTACACTTTAGAAAAATATTCTATCCTTTTTACAGGGAAATTTATATTTTTTTTTAATTATAATAAGTGCCCTAAGAACCACCTAAAGAAAAAAACTTAAAACAGAATATAATAAAATATCTATGATCGATTTTCTTTAACCTTAAGTTTTTCTATGAAAATTGTTTTTTTTTTTTTTGATTGAAATTAAATAAAAGGAAAAACCAAAGAAAAACTATAAAAAACAAAAATTCGAAATACCCAATTTTTATGCTCCACTTTGCATTAATCATAACAAATTAATGTTTTTTGAGTAGCAAATATTAATATCTATACTATTTAATAGTAGTAGTAATGGTTTTTAATATATAAGAAAATAAAAAAAACTTATGATTACCAAAATATTCAAAATTCAAAAGAAAATAAAAAAAAATAAAAAATAAAATAAATTTAATTAAATTATATTCAATTACTAAATATAGATAAATTTAATTAAATATTTGTCCAAAATAATGAAAAAAATTCCATAACAAGGATAAATGATAATGAAGATGATGATTATAGAAGAAGATGATGAAATATAAAATTGATGAAAATAGATTTGAAAGTGAATACAGTAATGGACAAAATTCATACCAATTATAAAAATTTTAAACTCTATAGTTCTTCATATCCTATTCTAAATTAAAACTAAAGTAGAATATATTAATATAAATCTAAATATATAGGGCTTTAACATTTCAAATTAATTTCTAAAAAATTAACTTATGATGGATAATCCGTGGGACAGTACCAGATCTCCCTTGTCAAATATAAAATGTTTTAAATTTCGGTCGAAATTGAATCTCTCGGAATTTAAGACATTCCTTGAATATCTTGAATTGTTAAGTTCTATATTAATGATTATTATATTTAAACTATAAGATCTAATAAAACAATATAGTTTATATAATTGGCTATCTGTGAATTATAAGTATGAACGAAAATGTTTGATTATATTTTGTTATAAATAGTGGTAATCATATTTTTTTTTAGAATTGGTTCAGTGTTTTTACTTATTATTTTTTATCAATGTGAATCCAATGACATATCGAACCTTAATCAAGTCTAATACTCTGCACACCAATAAGTGATTAGCTCTATAAAGCACTGTGCCATACATTAATATGGTCAGATTTATATTAAAATCCAAAAGCTTCAGTTTATCTTTATAAATCGGAAATTCAATATAAATTATAGAGCAAGGTAAGTTAAAACAATAATTTACTTCTCAGTAGATTAAAAATAAAATTAGAACAAATACGATTTCATAAATTTCTATGAAAAATTATGAGTCAAAACAGAGTCAGAATATATGAGTCAAAGAGTAGAATATATGAGTAGAACTTGGACCGAGAAGTAACAACAACCCAATATATTCAATGTATTAAATTTAAACTTGAATTAATAAAATTTTAAAATAAATTTTGAATTTTGGAAAAAATCATGTACCCCAAATTTTGTTCCCAACTGTATATTTATTAATAATAATATACAATACATAAATAAATATGAATTTCCTTTAGTTTATTCCACTGTAATAAAATCAAAAAGTTCTTGAGATTTTCTTTTTATATTTAAAGGCAAACAATTTTCTTTTTCATATTTTTTTTTTTTTATTTTTATCCAATTTTCCTTATTTTTTTTTTTTTTGATTTTTCATCTTTCATTATTTTTATGATTTTCTTTCGTTTCGTTGTAGTTGTTGATGATTTGCTTTTCCGGAAATATTTTTTTGATTTCTTTATAAGGAATTAAAGGAATAGGAAATCGTTTCTTTCTCTATCTTTAGATTTTGTTTTTCTCAATTCATTTTTTTTTTTTACCGGCATATTAATAGAAGAAAATCATTTTTTTTTTCTCTATGTTCTACTCTCTCTGTCTTTCACAAAACATTTTTATTTATTTTCAAAATTTTCTTATAAAATAATAATTTTCTTTCTTATACAAGAAAATGCAAAAAGGAAAATTTTTGTAAATATTAGAAAAGGAATTTTGTTGTATTTCGCCTTATCCTAAGTGTTTCTTAGTGGAGAGCAGTCATCATATACTTGTACCCAAACATTTTTGTACAATTTTTTGAACATTTAAGCATTAAGCATACTCTGATTGATTTTATGTACCCGTACGCCTCTGATGATAGGTCTTAAGAAATAATTTTCTAAAATACAACAACAAAATATTGTAAATACATTGTAAAAACATTGAATTGGTTGTTGTATTGAAAAATGATGAAGCGAACATTGGGATTGGGAAAAAAACAACTTGAATGGAAGCTTATCGATGATGTGAAAATAAATTTTTCTTTTGTTTTTCTTTTTTTTTTCTTTTTTTTTCATAATATTTCATTTTTCCATCTTATTAAGTTTTTTTTTATATGTTTTTTTGACTTCTTTTAATGTTTTTTTTTCTTTTTTTAAACGAATTTTGATATAAAATTATATTATATACAGTACATAATATAAAATATTTATCAATATATATAGTTTCTATATAATATATATATATAATTATATATATATATACATTTAAACATTATTAATCCTTGAAGCACTTTAAGAATCTAATGTAAGGAAAATGTATATAAAAAACAGTTTTTCATTTTAAGTTTTAAGATTCTCCAAAAAACTCTCCAAAAAAAAAAAATTTGATTTTAATCCGTTTTTAGAAAAAAACTTATGATAAATTCCAATCAAAATGCAAAATCAAATATTATAAAATATACAATGATAAGTACTTAACAGTCCCGTTCTATCCAACTTTTATGAATAGTGGCTTTAGGTTAGTTACTCCTCCTCAATTGATATTGATAAAAGCCACTTAAAATTCTAGATTTAAATCAATGGTTTTGAAAATCGAACTTGAAATAATGACTTATCATCAAAAATCTTATTCATGGTGGTTGAATTTTTTTTATTGAATTGAAACTCCAGACCCACAAAAAAAAATAAAACCAAATTCAGACCAATTATTTATTTATTTTTTTTTTTCAGAATAAATTGGAAATGATTTGGAGTTATTAATTTGTATTTTTTGATTCCTTGGAAATATTAAATAAAAACGAGGAAGAGTGTAGTAGAGTAGACTGTGTCAACTCTGGGATACCCGTATGACCGTAACATATACATTATATCATCCGGTTAATTACTTTTGGCAAAATTTCAAACAATCAGCTTTATTAGGTGTAGAGTAATGCTCATATAAAAGAAGGAGTTGTATGGCAGCTACTTGAACCCTTTGCAGTAGACCAACCAAATTTTGCAGTAACCTTGGCCATTACATTAAACTATTTTTGGCAAAATTTCAGACACCCAGCTTCATTTGGTGTAGTGTAATCCTCATATAAAAGAAGGAGTTGTATGGCAGCTACTCGAACCCTAAGCAGTAGACCAACTAAATTTTGCAGTAACTTTGGCCATTACACTAAACTATTTTTGGCAAAATTTCAGACACCCAGCTTCATCAGGTGTAGTGTAAAGCTCATATAAAAGAAGGAGTTGTATGGCAGCTACTCGAACCCTCTGCAGTAGACCAACCAAATTTTGCAGTAACTTTGGCCATTATACTAAACTACTTTTGGCAAAATTTCAGACACGCAGCTTCCATAGGTATAGAGCAATGCTCATATAAAATTAGAAGTTGTATGGCAGGTACTCGAACCCGCGGACCAAAATGGCTGAATTTAAAACTCGATTCCGTTTTTTGCATAAAAACGAATTTGTGAAAATTTCATAATCCTAGCCCCTTTACTTTTTGAGTTATCGTGATGACGGACGGACGGACGGACGGACATACATCGCTAAATCGATTTATTTTTCGATTCTGATCCGATCCATACACTTGAGTCTATATCTACCCCCCCTCCTTCTCTGCGTCACAAACGTAATGGCAAATTTATTATACCCTTGGACTATATAGTCATACGGGTATAATGATATCATTTTCAAACGCATTACTAAGTATATAATTTACTTTTAATATGAATCATTTTAAAGTCTACCTCCAGATAAGAGTATTGGAATAGGAACTTAATTATAATTAAAAAATTTATTCGAAGTAAAAAAAGTGAAATAAAATCTAAAATTCCAATGAAAATTATTATTAAAAATATTTCAGCCTCCAAAATTCCCAAAAAAAAAAAAAAAATCAAAAAACCAAAAAACTCATTTAAAAACGAAACACCCTGCAAACATCGCATGTCTTTTAAAAATATTTTTCTGACATTGAATCTAATGAAATGACATTTTGGAGGATCCCCAAAAAAAAAAACAAAAAAAAAAACTACAAAATGAGAACCCTAAAACACGATAAAATTAAACCATGTGTAAAATATTCAATGCATATATCTGGGATTATTTTTATGTTTTTTTTAAAAGTAAATTGGTTTTGAAAAAAAACATTGCAAACGTTTTATTGGAATAATGTGATGGTTAGTTTTTGATAAATTAAGTGTATTTAGTAATATTGTATATTATTAATAATGTGTTCTTTAAATAAGTTCGTCCTTATTAATTTTATATAAGTAGTATAGGCTGGGAATTTTGTATCTAATCCTGTTTCATAGCAGTAATGCTTTATAACAGAAGCTTTGTTCGGCAAAATTTGTGAATGCCCTACAATTTTAATAGTTCTAAAGTGGCCTACGAGCTCAAAAGTAGTTAAAACTAAAAAAAAAAACAACAAACTAAGAATAGCATTCTTCTACTTGAATATGAAAACAATTTTGTACTTTAATACTTTGGTTGAATACTTTGGTTACTTGAATACTTTGGATGTACTTTGGTCAATTTTCTGTATGCTATAAATTTTTCAACTACATCTTTATTATATGCAGGAAGAGCCAGAACTTCATTTAAACATAGAATTAACTAAGAAAGTTGCCATGGCAACTAATTACATTAAAAAACTTGGGTATTCATTTAGGAAACTGTATGTCCTGTCTCCGGCTCCAAAACAATGCACTACAAAACTTGTTTTATAATAATAAGATAATATAAAAATATCATTAATAAGATAACTAAGATAAGTTTTAAAAATTTCCCAAAACTGCAGCAATTGATTAAAAATAGTACTTTGGTATTAAAGGAATTCTTTACAGTCTCCTAATCCCTATTTGCATTCATTCCAACCTGGTTTTTCTAAATATTTTAAATAACTTATTTAATCTGAATCCAATTCATAATCAAATTAAAATCATTTAAAACCGAATTATTTGGGTAAAAACATTTCAAACCTTAATTTGGTAGCATAAAACCTATACCTACCCAAAAAACCATACCTAGGTATAATAAATGAAACCTAGTAACTGCAAAATAAATGCTACACAAAACAAATTGAAAAAAACTTCGAAACCTGACCATTCCATTAAAAATGTAAAAATTGAAAAAAAATATTAAAAACAATAACAGCAACAAAACAACAGACAAACACACGAACTTACAACATTTACAAATACAAATAATAACAATAAAATAAAACATTTTTTTATAAAAACCTCAAACACAAAAACCGAATAAAAAAAAATTGAAATTCAAAATTAAAATATTTAAAAAAAAAATTTTTTAATTTTTTTTTTTTTTTATTTTTTGTTTTTTTTTTTTCTGTTATCCTTGTGGAGATTTGAGGAATTTAATTTAAAAATTAAAAAAAAAAATACAAAAATTTTGTACAGTGAAGGGAAAAAATAAAACAACAAAAAAAAAAAGAAATATTAAATATTTTTATATCTTCAAATTTATGGTTTTAATGTATTTTTGTATGAATGTGTGTATAAATTTTATTTTAGTGTTTAAAGTACTTAATTTTTTTTTAAATATTTTTTATTACAAGCCAAAGTGGAATGGATTTGTTGCACACCAGACAATTTTTTTACAAGTCCTTCTCCTCCTCCTTATTTTTAACAATTTGGTTCCAAGCTAACTTAAAAACCATTTTTTTGCCACCAAATAAATGCAAAGAAGGATACATACAATCATAAAATAAAGGAGGATATTCTGTTATTATTTAAAAGAATGGTTTGGTATCCATTTGGAAATTCCACCCTCCCCCCTAAAGCAATTGAATATGAAATCATTTTTATATTTCTTCTTAAGGAAATTGAATTTTTATTTTTTGTTTTTTTGAAAATTGTATTTTTCTGCAATTTAGGCAGTTTTTTTTCTTTTGGATAATTATATGATTACTTTGTATCTTAAGATATTTTTTATAATTTTGCAGTTTGTTTCAAAATTTTTTTTTTTAATTTTATTGTGTTTGTAATGACATTCAAAAAAACAAAATATGAATTAATACCTAAGTTCGTTTCGGTTTTAGAATATACCTAATATACCTATACCTATATTGTTCAAATTAAATGACTTAGTTTTAAGGGGTTCTTCCTCTTTAGGAAGATTAAGTGATTCAAAAACAATCTTAACTATAGGGTAATAAATTAAAAAAAAAAAACAAAATTAATTTGGGAGTTTCTAAGGAATTTAATAAAAATATGATAAAAACTTTTTTAAAAGTTTTTTTATTATTTTACACAGGTATAAAAAAAATTATAATTTAATTTCCTTGTAGCCTTCCCACATTAGTTTTTGGGCTTCCTTAGAATGTGCCTTTTGAAATTTTATGAAATTCTAAGAAATTGTAGAAAAGTTTTAAACCGCAAGTGATATTAATAGGTATATTTTTTTTAAATTAAAAAAGACTTTGAGTAGGTAGGTATTTAGCAAAATTAAACAGGTGTATAATTATAATAGAAGTAGGTGCCTATACAACATGAGTTCCAAGCACATATGATCCCAGATATTTAAGTTATACAAAAATATCAAGTATTAAACTCTATGTGGGTATACGAACCTTTAATACATTATTCTTATACCCCTTTCACGATAGGTTTTGAAATTTAAATTATTAATAATTAATATTTCTTAGGCACAAATAGAGCTTTAAAATAGATTTGGCCTCTATGAAATATCTGAAGCAAGAGGTAGGTTCCAAATTTATGTCAATGTATACAAAGCTCTGTGAAATATAAAATTCAGAGATTAAATTCAAAAATTTTAACATTTAAGAACTTGAATTTGAATCTGAGACATTGATATGTTACTGAAGTTACGTGACACATAGAATTTAGAAATTAACAAGGTATAGGCTTAACATTATATAGCAAAGTAGGTTATAGTCTCAATTCGAAATTAAAAATACATTATAGTTAACTAAAAGTTAGGGGTTTAAGACCACGTAAATGAGATTATGATTTTAAGTAATTAAGTAAGAAATTAGATCATCCCTGACTCTAATTATCTATTATGTAATAGTAATCTTAAGAATAAAATTAATTCCATTTTTCACTAATTTTTATACCCGTGCATATATATATGACATCGGGTATATTAGATTTGCTCCTCCGTTTGTAACGCATCGATCTAGACGAGCTAGATATAGTGTCAAGGGTACGTATCGGCTCAGAATCGAAAAATTAGTCGATCTAGCTATGTGTGTCTGTCCGTCCGTCCGTCCGTCCGTCCGTCCGTCCGTCCGTCCGTCCGTCTGTGTGTCAGCACGATAACTCAAAAACTAAAAGAGCTACACTTTTGAAATTTTCACAAAATATTTTTCAATCAATTTCTAGGTTCCCTATTTTTTTTGGTTAAGATCGGACCAAAACTTCGGGTAGCTCTCGAACAGCTAACTTTTTTAACTCCAATATTTTCATACAAAAATTTGAAATATAGCTATGCACCTTGTAACATGAAATTATATGAATTTTGTTTGTTTTTGTTTTTTTGTTTTTCTGTTTATTTTTTTTTTTGTATTTTTTTTTGTACGATTTCGAGTTAGAATTTCATATGATTTAAATGATGCGTAGTTTATTTAAGATAAGCAAAAAAGAACACAAAGATTTTTTTTAAGTAAATGGCTTCATAAATAATTTATATATGTATATTCATATAATATGTATATGTGTAATATTTTGAATGAATCATTTTATCAATATGATTATATGATGCTTACTTTGCTTAGGTTTAATATATTCGTGAATTAAAAATTAATTAAAAGAGATAGAATTGAAAAATTAGAGCTAGAGTTTTGAAATTCACACAAAACATTTTTTGGACATTTTTAAGGTTCCCTATTCTTTTTGGTTAAGACCAGACCAAGGTTTCGGGGAGCTGTCACACAACTTATTTAAACCAATATAAATTTCTTCAAAAGTAATTATACTAGAAAGACGAAAATTACACACGGTTAGTTTTATAATGAATCAAGCACTTATATGAAGTTTCAAAATTTTACGGCTTCATTTGCGGGGGGCTGCCATACAACTTCTTTGCACCAATATGAATTTCTTGGAAACTGAGTATACTACGAGGATGAAAATTACACACTGTTAGTTATATAATGAATCGAGCACTAATATGGAGTTTCAAAATGTTGCGACCCCATTTTCGGGCAGCTGCCATACAAAGTTGTCAATTCGATAACTGTGAATCTAATGAAGCTACGAGGTTAAAATTAAAACTGGGCAGGTAAAGTAATAGGGCAAGTTAGTTGGCAAAGTTGGACATCGCTCGGGCCAACTTTTGGGGTGGGCTATTTTTTTTTATGGTTATTTTTTTTTATGGTTTTTTTTTTTTTGTTTTTAAGCAAAAATTATGGTATAATGAATTAAAAATTTAATATTTTTTTTTTTTATTTAATTTTTTTTAAGCAAAAATTATGGGATAATAAGCTAAATTTTTTTTTAACTATTTTACTTTCTTATATTTTTTTTGTAATATTTATAATAGCATGTGGAAAATAAATAACGGTTAGTGGGTAAGCACGGGTATCTAAAAGTTGACAAGGGCAACTATAATCTTCCTCGTTTTTTGGAAAATTAAATGGCTATTTTAAAAATTCAATATAATAAAAACAAGATAAAAAAAACTTACTGCATTTTTTCCATTCTTTAAATTTCCGATAAAAATAACATGAAAATATTATAAATATCACTGATAATATTATTAATGATGTAACAACACCAATCCATAAATAATTAATTAAATTTTGCATATTAACATTACCAAATAATATATTTTCTAAATTATTTATATTATCATTATTATCATTTAATAAATTAATATTATTATGATTTTGTTGATTAAAATTATTTAAATTAAATAAATCATCTGCAAATGATGATAAACCACCACTGCCAGCACCACCACCACCATTCAAATCTGAATTATCATAATTTGTTTTTAAATCGGCTAAATTAATAACAGGACTTCCATTTGTATCAAAATGTGTATTAAATAATCGATTATTATCATTATTATCAATTAAATTTGAATGTTGCTGTTGTTGTTGTTGCTGTTGTGCATTATTTATAATACGATGAAATAAATTTGTAAAATTATCTAAATTATTAATTTTTTCTAAATCATTTGATGATGGTATTTCAAATGTTATTTGTTGATCATTCCATAAATCCATAGCAGCAGCAGCAGCTGATGTTCCACTAGTAGTAGCAGCAGCAGCAGCCACTTCAATATTTGCATCATTATTTAATATATTATTAGTATGATGATGAATTGTACTTTCAGCAACAACATTTTTAACAATATCAGATAAACCAGTTGTTGTATATTGTGTTGTTGTTGCAATTATATCATCCATTTCATTATTATTATTATTACTATTAAAAATGTTAAATAACGATGATGATGATGGTGATATTATTAATTGTGATGTAACGGTATTTTCATTATCATTATAATTATTAATAATATAATTTTCAGTTTTTATTTTTAATGATGATTCTGTTGTTGTTGGTGTTGTTGTTTGTGTTGATGATGATGATGAACCAAATAATATTGATAAAATTGTTGAACTTTCCATTTTTTTACCAAATTTTTCACAAAAACAAAAAAAATGTAATATTTTAGTCCCCTAATTAATTTTTTAAAAAAATGTGATTGAAAAATAGTTTCATAATTTAAAAAAAATTTTTTTTTTTTTTAATTTTAATTAAATTGTCTTTGGTACTTTTATTTTAACTTTTGTATTATTATTATTATTAATATTATTACTATTATTATTATTACTATTATTATTATAATTGCAATCTTTTGAAATTCAATTCACTTTTAAATTTTTTAATTATTATTTAATTTTGTTATAATTAAATTTCAATTTTGATAATTTGATATAATATTCAAATTTATCGCACTCCTTTTAAATTAATTGCAATTAAACGCACTGTCGTTTTATTTTAATTTATTAATTTTCAATAATTTCTCACAAATTTAATATTAAATTGGATTTTTTTTTTAATAAGTATTTATATATTTTTTAATTGAAGAATTTATTTTATTATTAAATTTTTTTAAAATCAAAAACAAATAAAATTTTTAGAAAAATAAATGAAAAAAAAATTATTTAATAAAATATTAAATTTAAAATTTAATTCGCTGCTAATTTTAAAAACACGTCTATACGCAACGACCTTCCGATTCTGACTGAAACTTTATTAAAATTGTGTACTTCTCATGAGAGATACGATTATTTTTCCTTTTATTTTTTTTATTTTATAGTAATTTATCAATATGTATTAATATGTATGTTGTATTGTATATACAGTTGTTAAAAGAAAAAACCCAAACCGTATTTTATTATTTAAAAGATTGGTATAACAAATGTGTATCTACTATTCAATTCTGAATTCAATTTTTCAAAAACTACTTTAGAGTGTAGGAAAAAAAAAAGACCGGGCATACAACAAATTTCGGAATGAAATTTTTTGTTTTTAATTTTTATTTTTTATTTTATTTTTGTCATTTCTCTCATTTTCCACATTTTCTTTCTCTTTTCTTTTACTTTTTCTTTTGTTGTTTTTTTTTTGTATTTAAAATACAAAGTAAAGGTAAGGTAACAATAATAATAAATTAATAATATGAGTTCAAGTATAGGTACCCGATATTGCCGACTTATTATATTTTCGACTAGTAGACCATGTGTTTTTTCAATTCTTTTAACAAATTAATAACAATTTTTTTTTTTTTTTTTGTATATGTGTGTTAATGTATGTGCTCATATGTATAAAAGTAACTTTAATGTATATATTATGAAAGTTTGTAATATGTAAGTACATTGGGTTTGTTGTATGTAACTTTGTATGTGATTCTGTTTTAACTGTTTGTTAAATTAAAAATGAATCCTTAAACTTATAGGTATTATAAATTATTATTCATTACTTAAAAATTTTTTTTATAAAAGAATACAAAAAAGGAAATGTTTTTATTTAAACTGAAATTTTGCAGATATTTTTAACGTATGTGTATGTGGGAAAATGTGAAAAATATTACGTCTTCAAGTAAATATAAGGAATATTTTTATTAGGAATAATTGTAGATGATTTCCCCTTAAAGTAGTGATGTCATAGTTTTTGAAGAAAGTGTGTTAAAGAATGCAATGGGTAAACGTTCATTATGTTATTATTAGTTTAGTTTTAACTAATTTTTAGAAAGAATTACAGATAATCTATACTAAAAGTAGAAATTTTTGAATATTAAAATTTAAAATACGCTTTTAGAATTAATTTTAATTAACTAGACTTTTGGGAAACTTAGGAATTCTAAATATCAAGTGATACACCTTTCGCAGCCATTCTGAGTATCTTAATTTAATAAATAATTTGGATAAATAAGTCAAGTTATTCCTTTGCAATGCTCCATTAAATCCTCCATTGCCTCCAATCCTCCACTCCATTGTATCTCGAAATTTCAGAAAGGAGGATAAATAATCGGTAATTATATATTTTTATATGGCTAAAAGTGAATTTCGGCAAATATCGGGAAAATATTTAGAATGGCGCGCATTCGTAATGTATAACTATTATTGAAAAAAAAACTTATGAAAATCGGTTTGTAATAGACCTATAGTAAGATGTACTCAATTTTTTTAATAATTAGATTAAATGTTATGAATTATGATATTCAAATACTTTTTTACCACTCCCCCATGCTAAATTCTCAGTCATTATATTGTGTAAGCAGTTCAGTAGTGCATACTACTTACTATTCAGGTATTGGGAGTTAGTTTTGGCTTGTAGAAGGCTCTCTCTGAAACGGGGATTAAAAACCCTTCTCTTTAAGATTAATAACTAAAGCTATAACGATTTACGATACATTTATTTACCAATATTTTAAAATATTATTTTTAATCAAATTCTTCAACTATAGCAATTGATTAAAAAAACTTCATTCTAAATTTTAGAAAAATTTGTAACAGGCGACAAAAAGCAAGTCCTCAATTAGTAAAAGTATGGTTTTTCTGAAGTTTTAGTAGTATCCGCGTAGGTTTGGTCCTAAATATCTAAAGATATAGCTATATCTAAAAGATATCTGGAATTGTCAGCTTTCAAAAAATATATAGTTTTAATGACGCATATTTTCCTTTAAGGACGAAAAGGATCTTTGAAAGTATTCTTGTTATTTTAGTCTACTTTATAAAAACCGTTTTATCTAGCGATCTGTTTGGTATACTTTTCGTCCTTAAAGGATAATTAATATGCGTCATTAAACCTATATATTTTTTTTAAAGCTATCAATACAGCTATCTTTTAGATATAGTCATTTGGTCCTACGCGGATACTACTTAAAACTCAGAATCCCCAAAAGTATGATATTAACTTTAAACAAAAAACAAATATCTAAAGTCCGATTAATTTCTAAAACGAGTGTTAATACATTTATAAATATTCCTTGGTTTAAAAAAATTAAAATATACTTTTAAATCATTAAAATATTCACTTCCGCATAGAATCTTTAAATTTTTAAAATTTTACAGCAATTTATATTTAATCCCGATGAATTTTCAATACACAAATATTTTAAATCAAATTTGTATTTCCCCTCCTTGTTAAAAATTCATTTTATTATTAAATTTGAGAATAAAAACTAAAAATTCGGAATTAATTCGGAGTAAAATTAATTTTACAGATTTCTTCTGTATAACACAACACAAACAACGCTGATTTACTTAACAAAATACTCACAATTCACATACACATACATAAAATTAATAGAATAATAAACAGCTGATTTTCATTCTTTTATTTTTTCTCTCTATCACTCTATTCTAATTCTACTCACTAGTCACTACTGACTTTTCTCTTATGTCATTTTGCTCTCTCTGCTCTAAAAAACATGTTTTATTTTCATTTGACTTTGTAATTTGTATGAACAGAACATCCAAAATAATTTATTTTCATTTTAGTCCTGACAGTTGATGCAGTCAATTGGATTTTTTTTTTTTGTTTCTTGCACTTATATTTTTTTGTATTTTTTAATAATGAAATTTTATTTTATAACACGTACATCCTTTTTTTTAAAAGGATAATAGAACAATTGAATATTGTACATTTTATATTTCTTGTTAAAAAGAGAAAGAGAATAATTTTAAATTTTTAAAAAATAATACGAAATAGGTACATTTGTACATTTCTTTTAATAAATTTCAATTTTATTCGTAATCGCAATTTGGCAGGACCAAAATAAAGGATATTAAGGATTTTGTTATTTGTTTAATATTATCGTAATAGATTTTAATTCATATTCGTCACGTTCGTATGTGTTTTTAATGCCCAAAATAAAACAAATAAAAAAACAGAAATAGTCAAATACTCAATTCAAGAAATAGATCACATTCGATTTTTTTTCTGTATTTTGAAAACTTTGAAGAAATAAACTTCTTCTAAATCACCTTGGTTTTTCTTTTTTTTTGATATAAAAAAATTGTAATGGTCGGGATCATTGATAAAAGAAAAACATATCATTTTGAAAATCTCATTTTTATATTCTATAATACTATAGAATAGTATGGTATATTGAACATGATTATTACTTTTACTTAGTTGAAAAAAAATATAAGTATTATAGATTATGGATTTTTTTTGCAATTTTTATAGGTCAAGTTAATTCATTTTGAATCCTGATCACCATCAGTTCTTGTTGTCTTTTTTATGAAAATGTTTTATTTTTTTGATAGTCATCATCATGTATCTTATGTAGGAGTTATAAAATTTTTTTTGTTTAAATCTCTTCTCATGAGATTGTTTTAAAAAAGTTTTTATTTCATTTTTCATATACGTATTGGTCATTTGTTCATATTAGTATATAATTTATAGTCTTTTCATGTGTACGGGGACCTTTTGCACACGAAATTTGTATAATTCATATTAATGTGGTTTTTTTTTCAAATTCAAATAGTCCTGAATTTTCGAATTAAATTTGTCTTTTTTTAATTAGACCCATATCTTGGGATTCAGCAATTGGGTTAACATATTGGAAAAAATCCACACACCGATTTGATTGTAGAACCTAAATACAGGGCAAGAAAAAATAAAAAAGGTTAGACTCTTAAGCCTGGACAAAAAAATCTCTTTTCTTTTTTCAGCTTCTACTACAGAATTGGGAACTGTTGGTTTTTTTTGCAGTTATGTTAATACAACTTCTGGATCCCAAAATACGAGTGGCGTTTTTTAAAAAAAAAATACAAAATTTCTATAAAGCATATATTTGACCTAAGATTAAGTTCTTTGAGCTACCTCGATCAATTTAAAAACTACACTTTACGCCTAATAAACAACCCTGTCGAACAAGTAACACTTACTCCATTTAATTCTCGCCTATATATTAAATCGATTTCAATATTTTACAGATATCTTATAGCTTAAAACATTTGCTCTATTGAATTAAAGTCAATTATGCCTCCGCTTAAACAATTCCAACGTAACACCAGAGAAGCAGCAAGTGTTCATATCTACTCTGTGGATGGTTTAAAACTGTCCACTTATAGAATTTATCCTAAGAATTAGAAATTAGAAAAATAACCATTTATAGAAGTGGAACATGCTTCCATCTAATGTGTTCCCTTCTGTCAATAACGTTCAGCACTACAATTTACAAAGATTTATGACGACTATTTTTAGGTTCATTTTCAATTAAGAGTAAATTCTCATTATATACCCAATTTTCCTCCCCTTTTAAAATAAACTCACATATTAACTAAAAATAAATCTATTCCTAGCGTTTAGTTACCGTGTAAAAAAGTTAATTCGAAAATAGACAAATTTCATTTCAAAAAAGACCAAATTTATGCGAAAAGAGTATATAATAAAAGTATATAATAATCAATGCATCATTAAAGGACTTCGTGACAAAAAAACTTTCCATTATTCTTTTTTTTTTTTTCAAAAACCCAAAGAACAAATAGAATAAAATAGCCCCTTTAAAAAACTTTTAGATCTAGATTGTTTCCGGAGAAACACATCAAAAACTTGTTCATTTAATACCCAATGAATGGAAAACTTTTAATATTACTATTTTCGAAAAAAAAAAAAAAAATTGGCAATTAACAATTAGGATTTTTCAAAAAATAAAAAAAAAATTATTTAAAAACCTGACCAAACTTAAGAGAATTCATATTGTATACTATATAAATCCAATCAAATTTAGGTCAATATTAATTTTCTATATTTTATTTGTCTTTATTGGTTGTTTGCCCTGTTTTTTTTGGTTTGAATGCCACTTCATCGTTATTGAAATAGAAAACCCAATTAATTAATCATATTTCTTCCCAAAAAAATAATAAAAAATATTCATTTATAATCATTAAAAGAGTAGATAAATTCTAGAATCTAGAATACCTGTATTAAAACAGAATAAATATATATATATATATATATATAAATAGAAATATAGAACAGACAAACTTATAAAACAACTTTAATAATTACTTCAACAAATTGTTATAGAATCCAAAATGAAAATGGAAAAATATAAGAAGACCCCTTTTTCATTTCTCATTAAATTAATTTTCCTTTCTCTTTTATCACATCATAACATAACACACACAAACACACAAAAAAAAAACTTAAAACTAATGTCCTTTATGGATT
The DNA here is from genome assembly GCA_963082915.1 of Dolichopus griseipennis. Classification (NCBI taxonomy): domain Eukaryota; kingdom Metazoa; phylum Arthropoda; class Insecta; order Diptera; family Dolichopodidae; genus Dolichopus; species Dolichopus griseipennis. Next base: position 76,904,573 of record OY720443.1, read on the forward strand.
CTACTGTACATTAAGAATTCTAAATACTACACAAAACTAAAAACAAAAGAATAAAAAAAAGGACATAAGAACAACAACAACAACAACAAAACAAAACTTTTAATTGGTTTTTACAATTTTCATTCTTTTCATTTGGAATTCAAAGAAAAATTTTCCAGAATTTTTCCTTAATAATAATTTTAAGAACTTTTCTTTTGTGAAACAAAACCAAAAAAAAAACAAAAAAAATAATAAGAAGGAAAAAATATTTTTGATTTTCATTTCCGGTAGATATTTATTAAATAATTTATTAGATAGTCTTAATCAAAAAGTTTTTCATTTTTTTTTTTTTCTTATATTTGATTATTGTTAATTTTAGTATATGCTTATTTTCCTTTTTTTTCTTCTTATTTCTTTCTCTTTCTAATTTAGTCAATCAATATCATTTCTCACTTATACAATGAAAAAAATAAAAAAAAACTGAATGTAGGGACACAAGAACTTTCCTAAATGGATAATAAAACGGATCAAATATAGAACAAATCGGTGAAAGACAGTAGAATCTCAATATTTTGTGGGTAATAATAATATTTGATTAAAGTGGTTAAAAGCTTATAAATTAAAAAGTCTTGAATGGAAACGCTTTAGTTAAATCATATGAAATGGTAGTGGTTTACAAGGTAGTATTGTATTAAATAGAAAGACTGATAAAGTAGCTCTGACAATAGAGGAGACTTCTGACTGAATTTTATGATCTTGTTCATAAGTTTTATTAACAATGAAATAAAATAGATTATACGTTACTAACCGTCTTTAGAAGATGTATTGACATTTATCAATATTATGGGGTACATAGTTTAAACCAAGACCAAGCATTGGAAGACGCTGATTATAAAATCTATAAAACCAAAAGATTATTTTTAGAAGTTATAAAGAGATCATCCCAAGTTAATAGAACACCTACACTAAGGATCTTCAAATTATGTATAAATTCGATATTGGTATATACGGATGTGAACCATTGTTGGTAGAGTAAAATAGAGTTATTTTGGCGATAGAGAATATAAAAACAAGATCTGTGGAATTTGACGAAGCAACATCTCTTATAGCTGAAGCAAGAAAAAGCTAGACCCAAACTCAAAATAGAATTAGACACAATGGCTTTTTAGAAGCCCATATACTATATGAAGCAGTTGAATAGGAAAAAAAATTATCCATTTTATGAAAAGTGATGAAACTTCAGCAGAGTTTAATTACTTTATAGATTCCTTATAATATCCTTCTATTAGGAGGGAAGACAGAGACCACATCTCAGTAATTAATTTAATTTTAATCTAAACTTGTAAAATCGATGTAAGTCTCTTACATAAAATAATAAAATAACTAAAAGAAAAGACTTAGTTAAAGATTTCAAATTTCAGCTCAGTGGTAAAGTGGTAAAGTGGCGGCTTTTTAATCGAAAAGTCTCGAGTTCAAAACCTGGTCGAATCATATCTAATAAAAAAATATAGTGTTTATTACAAAAATTTAATAAAAAGTCTAAATTTCAATTCGGCAAAGAATTAATATTAACCGGCAATATTTACTATTGTCTGATACTATAAATAAATTTAATTTTCAATCAGCTGCTTAACATCATATTTTAAATACTAGCAAATAAATAACAACACCATGTAACTTTAAGATGCAACAATTGAGTGAAAACTTTCTCAAACCCTAAAAAAACCGCAGTACTTGCATCCCCACTTTTCATTTCAATTTTTTTGAGGCGAACTCGATTGATGAAATATTAGTTCTTTTACAAGATATATACATTGGAAGGTTCTCTATAAAGCTAAAAAGAAATCTTCTATTAGGTATTATTAATTCAAAATTTCGATCCAATATTTTAACATTCAACAATGTTTCACTTATTCCACTTCTTCTGTGATATCGAAAAAAATTAACAAATTTCAAAGAATATTTCCTTAATTTTTTATTCTATATCCTAATACATATTCATTTATTATTTAGATTATGAGCTATAATATACAAAAAAAAAACAAATTTACTTGATATTTTCTTTAAAAACCTCAAAAATAAAAAAAGAAACAGAAGAAGCTTAATGACTTTTGACACTCCTTATGCTTATCACCTTATAAAAACATTTTCTTTTTTTAAGTTTATATTAAATACATATGCAGAATTATACGTAAATATATATATATAAATGATGTGTCCTTTTTTATCCTTTTTTTTCTGTTGTCCATTATTAAATGATTTTTTTTTTAACTAGATAAAAAACAAACTTTTTCTTATTTTTTTTTACTTGTATTTCATTTCATATCCTGTCAATACAAAATTTCTTTTCGTAGGTCCTGGTAAAATTTAATAAACTTTTTTTGTTGTTGTTGTTTTTTTTTTTAAAAAAAATTTAAATATTTTTTTAAATGAGAAAAACAAAATTTTGTTTTAAACTTTAAACTTTAAGAATTTTATTCTGTATAAAAAACTTCAGAGTTGGACTTTTAAGTTTTGAATATTTTGATCCTTATAAGGAAGAAAGAAAATAAGACAAAATTCTTAAGAATTTTTGGAATGGAAAAGGTTAAGTTTTTACAGGAATTGTAATTGATAAACAAATTTTAGAATTTTGGTTTTTTTTTTTTGTTTTGTAAGTCATGTAAAACTTTTAATTTCATATGAATATTTACATAAAAAAAATTAATTAATTCCTGAAAGTATGCAATTTTTTTTATATTTTAAAATATTTGTGTTTCGAATCCCAAGTATGTGGAGAATGGCTTATTAAACTGTTTCTGAGGAAATAATACTAAAAACAACCTGGAATCGGTTTTGCTCACACAATTTCCTTTTCTGAGTTTTATATATTTTGCTATTTAATACTAACCAAGTAGTAATGCAGACCGTCTTAATGCAGACCGTCTTATAAAGACATAGAATATGAGATTTAGGGAATTCCTTTCTTTGCTGTACATTTTAATGTTTGAAATTCTTTAATGATAAATTGTGGTTCTTAGAATTAAAAGTTTTTTAAACTAAAATAATTCTGAAAGGTTTTTAGTTCCTTTTTTAAAAAGTGTAAAAGGAAAATGATTTCAACTTGGTTTCTTTCGTGTTGTCTTCAACCATCCTGTTCTATTGTTTATACACCATTTTTTGCACCAAATTTTTGATTCTAAGATCTATTAAAGTTTTTATTTGTTTTTTTTTTTCAAAAGGTTTTTTAGTATTTAAACTCCATTTGGTATCAGTATTTTAGTTTTTTACAATATTCAGTTAAATATTCACTTAGAGTACTTTCATTAACTGATTCAGTCCTTATTTACAAAGAGTGATACATTAGTAAAATAAAGTTACAAATTACAAGGAACATGCTTTTAATTTATAACGGAAGACTCCATTTGTGCATTCAGACTTTAGATATTTGTCACTTTAACTTATGCTCAAAAAACTATTAAAGCTCAAGCTTTAGTGTTGGTTCATGTAATTTTGTAATAAATTTTACAAATCACATTGAATTTCGGAATACCACCATCAGCTACCAGGACCATTTTAGGTTATATTATTAAACTTTTAAGTATTATTATTATTTATTTTGTTATGTATATGTTATTAGAATTGTTTTTGGTCACAAGAAAGATTTATTCAATAAAAATCCATGTCCCAGGCTATGAACACACGTTTTCTCGGATAACAAGCTATATACTTAACCGCTAATACACCGAAGCCGTAGTTTGACCATAAGTAATTTCAATAAGTTCATACATTTCTGATTTAATTTACTCACCTAACTAATTTTAAAATTAGAAGGTCCTATTTATTTAATACTAAACTTTTAAAACAAAGCTTAAATTAAATTTAAATCACTATAAATATTTTTCAAACAAGTTTTAAAATTTAATTTTTCGCAAAAAAATTCGAAGGACGAACGGAAGTAAAAAAAATCGACAAGAAAAAATTTCAAAAATTTCAAAAATTTAATGGAACCATACAAAAAAAAAAACAATTTCATTTCATTTGGTTCAGTTTCATTTTACATTGACTTTAAAATCAAATGAACTGTCAAAGTAAAAATAAGATGAACTTTACCTTTTCAAAAATAAAAACAAAATAAATTAAAATTTTCAGAATTTTCATTTTTGTTCTAAAACCCAAATGAAAAACTACTTTTGTTTTGTCCTAAAAAACAATTCTTTAAAAATTCATCAATATTTTATTATTTATTTGTTCTTTTTTATTTCTTTTTAAAAAAAGAAAAAGTTTTAAAACTAAGGTAAATAATATAAAAATATAAAAAACAAATTATTAACCTTCTAATTTCAATTGGGATTGAAAAATGCCCCCCATGCGAATTCAAAATAAAAACAAAATAAACTGGCAATACTCTTGCTTTGTTTTTTTTTTTTTGTTTCATTTACAAATGTTTCCAATTGTTTATATTTTCTTTTTTTTTTTGTATTTTTGTTTCTTTTTCTGTTTTTTTTTTTTTGTCCCCAATCAATTTTATTAAAAACTTTTACAATGAAAATTTATATTCTTTTAAAATATTTCATACTATGATCTCCATTTCCGGTCCAACAGTAATAAAACAAAAACAAAAAAAAACATCAAAATAGCAAGTAAATGCCAAACTGTTAAAAAAGTTTATTTTGAAAAGTTAAAAAAAAAAAGTTTTTTTTTTTTGTCAAAAAAGTTAAAAGGATGAAATGGAATCTTGCTTTTCTTTTAGAGAAATAAACTTTTCATGAAATATTTTTAATAATTCAATATAAGAAAATATTTAATAAAAAGAATAAATAGAAATTGAATTGACGGGTTGAAAAATAAAGTGACAGAAGTGGTGGGAGGTTTTTTATTTTTAAATAAACAAAATAAACGTCACTCCTGAACGTACTCGTAATATAGTGAATTTGAATTTTATTTTAAATATTGGTGGGGTGGTAATAATATCAATTTTAAATTTTGTAATCGTATAAGATATTAGGTGTGATTATTAGCTAGTTCTAGGACTACCTAGAAAAACTTAGAACGAGAAAGCATAGATTTTTGGCGTTCATTAGTTTTAGAACAACTTTTTTTCCCAAAAGTGTTCTAGATTTGTTTTTATTAAGTTGCTCTAAAATGTTCTATGTTACAAATTTCTGTTCTAGTTTTTTTTTCCAGAACAGTTTTAGACAATTTTTTTTTGTTGTTTTTCTTTTTTAGTGTTTGACGTTTAATGTTTTCCTATTCTGCTGCCCTGTTCTGATCTATCTTCTTCTGAAAAATAATAAATAAACCGATTGTATCAAATGGAGTAGATTTTTGATTGACTCTTGTATTATATGCTAACCGAGGCAGCTACCTAACCTTCAATTTGTTGTTGTTGTTGTTTAGACAGGGGGGGAAAGCAAGTCTCCCTTACACCTAGGCCTTGCGGCCCGTTGTGCACCCCTAATTAAATACTTTCTATTTATTTATAACTACTATATTATTTATTTTGTTTTATATTATATATTTGTATATTTATATTATATTTGGTCACCATGGGGATTCGTAAAGAAAAATTATTTTTCAATAATTTTTTTTTAAATTAAATATTGTATGACCTGACCGGGAATCGAACCCGGACCCCCTCGGTTAATAAGCCAAATGCTTACCCACTGCACCACCGAGGCCCCTAACCATCAATTTAATCGCCATTTCATACATTTATTTCTTTTAAAACGAGGAAGATTATAGTTGCCCTTGTCAACTTTTAGATATCCGTGCGTGTATTAAATAAATAAGAAATTCTTATATTGCAATTGAACTGTTTGGCAGAAAACTCAAAATATTTGTTTTTTTAATATTTAATTATAAAAAAAATTAATAAAAAAAAAATAAATTAAAAAAAAAGATGAATTTAAAAAAAAAATATGCTCTCAACGAGATTCGAACCCACACTGTTCAATTAAAATGTCGACGTCTTAACTACTAAGCCATCGACTTTATGTTCATCTCAATTTTTTTTTTAAATTATTATAGTTGCGATGGTATCAATTGTTTGTTTTGAATAACTGTTTTGAATTTTTTTAAAAATGTATTAAAAAAAATAAATAATTTATAAATGAGAACTTTAAGATGAATTTAAAAAAAAAAAAAATTTTGCCACAGCCAGGAATCGAACCGAAACGTTTTGACTACTAGTCCCATGTCCTATCCACTATACCATAGAACAATCAATAATTTGTCTACAAAACGAGTTTTTATTTATCTCATTATTTTTTTTTTAATAATTGTAGTTGCTAAGGTATCAATTGTTTGTTTTAAATAACAGTTTTAAATAATCGTAGTTTCTATGGTATCAATTGTTTGTTTTAAATAACAGTTTTGAATTTTTTTATAGAAATATTAAAAAAAATTAATAATTTTTAATATAAATGAGAGTCTTCTGTCAAATTTTCTATAAAATAAAATTTTTTCAAACATAAAATAAATACATATATTTTATTAAAAAAAAAATAGATAATAAAAAATGAATTTAAAAAAAAAATAAATTTTCCTTAGCCTGAATTCGAACCGAGACATTTTCGCTACAAGTAACATGTCCTAACCACTACACCATGAATCGATTAATAATTAAACAACAATTTGTTTGTTTTTATATTTGGTTTCTATTTCGTTATTAATTTAGAAAATACTCATAAAATATCGAAAAATTTGTATGGCAGCTACCGGAAGCCTTTCTCCGATTTTAACCAAAAACAATAGTGAACCTACAAATTGTCTAAAAATTACTTTGTGAAAGTTTCAGAACTCTAGCTCTTATAGTATTTGAGTTATCGTGCTGACGGACGGACGGACGGACGGACGGACACACATAGCTAGATCGATTCACTTTTCGATGCTGATGCGATACGTACCCTTGACACTATATCTAGCTCTTATATTTCGATGCGTTACAAACGGAGGAGTAATTTTAATATACCCGATGTTCATATATGTATGCACGGGAATAAAGATATATAAGATATACAATCTATGTTCTTTTAAGCTCTGTACGTTTTCACCATACAAAATGATCTAACGTTTTGTTAGAATACGGCTAGAACACACCGAGTATTTTATTTATTTTATATAAAGGATTACCCATCAAAATGTTGATCTATTTTTTACAACTCACAGTTGATGTTTACAAGTTTTCATATATAAAGCATTGTATTACATTTAAATTTATTTTGGAGTTATCTAGATAGTCCAACGCTAGTATTACATACTGAATTCGAATTATTTACATATTATAACCAAATAAACTTACCAAATTTCGTATATTACGTGGTCAGTTCAGAAATTGAAATAATAAAATTTTATTTAACAAATCTTAATAACACTCGCCATTTTAAACTAAGCACAAAATCCCAGTTCAAAAGCAATTTTTAATATGTTTTAGACCCCTGATCTATCATGTCAGTAATAGTGATCGGAAGTAACCTACTTCTTTGTATAAGATCTTTACCAAATTCTTAAACAGTTTAGTTCTCTGAATATTTTTAATTTCCCCCAAGATTTAGAAAGTACTTTAATTGTCTGGGAATTAAATTTAGGAAGTTTTTAATAAAATAATAATTATTTTTACTCATGTTTTGATCAAGATAAAAAAAAACAACAAATTTATAAAAATTTTAATTAAAGTTCTCTAGAGTCCAGTATCAAATAATTTTACGAGTATATTATAAGTTAACAATGCTAGTTTATTAATAAATCCGACGATCTCACCTGCTTTTTGTAAAAAAATATAAAATCTTCGAATTGAATGTAAAGTCACGTATCAAAATTAACAAGCATACGTAAGATACATTAAATTTTTATTTTTAATTTTAACTTTTTATTGTTCATTTTAGTATAAATGCATTTATAAAATCTTGAAGATTGTATTAATTTTTATATGATTAAATATTTAAAAACTAACACTTTATAATTATGTACATATACTTTTTTTATTCTGAAATATCCCAACGTAGGTATCTTATTCTTGCACATTTTCAAAGAATATTTTTTAATCACATGGTAAGTTTTTTAATCCTTTCTGAATTTTTAATTGCACGTTTCTTCAGTAAAATGTACAAAATGTTTTACTCTGATAAAATTAATGAAACTATTGTAATATAGTGTAATACCAACATTTTTCAAAAAACAATTTTAAGTACAAATTGTTCAGATCATATTGTTGAAAATGGTTCCACATCTGCAGGATACAGTGGTAAATTGTTATTACTAACAAGTAATAAATAGTGTTCCATAAGAACTTAAATCTTTAAAAGTTAAGACTAAACTTTTATTAAAGTATTCCTAGCCCCCTAAAATGTAGAAAATAAAAAATTGATTGTAGATCTTAGGAATTTTTTACTGTTTTAATATGAAAGTTAATTGCTGGTATAAGAAACAGATCTTTTAATAATTGAAAACTTTTGACACAGCATATGGAAAATTGTACTTAACCAAAAATTAATGGTAGATCTTTTGCATTTAAAACTGTTTTAATATAAAAGTAAATTGCTGAACTAAGGTTAATGGAAAAAGGAATTATTTTTAAATATTCTAAACTATTTTAGAATCTTCATTTAAAAAACAAATATACGCACTTAAAGTAAAAAATCTTAATTGAAATAAATAATCAGTTAAATTAAAATTAAAATATAAATGTCTTCCGTTAAAATACAAAACGTTCAGTTGGAATAAAAAACTCCTTCGTTACAGTAATATAGTATGTATATATAAATAAATATTTGAATTGAATAATATAACTCACAGATACAGAAATTATTAATAATTCAAATTTTAAAAGTTTTAACAATACATAATAGCTAGAATTGTATATTTTGAAAGTGTAAGATGCTTCTAAATGTTATAAGGACTAGTACTATTTCGTATATTAATCCGTCCATAAAATGTCCAATACTTTTCCTTTTGTTCGAATATGTATTTATGCTATAGAAAGACTTTAAGCCTTACACGTTTAAAGTTAATACTGAAAAAAATTTTAAATAAAATCTTTCAACCAGCTTAACTTATTCATTATAATTCACTTAACTGAGTCAAATTTCCAATTTACTTAAGAATTCACTTATTTATATCAACCAACCTTATACATCCCCCATTTTCCATTTATACCCATCCAAAACAGTTACTATTTTTTTAAGTAAATAAATTACAAATTCAATTTTCCTCATTTTTGATTATTGCCCAATTCACCAAAAATAAATTGACCAAAATTCCTCTTTACACATTAACAATCTAAACATACACACACCAGAAAAAAAAATTAATTCACTAAAGGCAAATAACAAATCCATGGAATTTATAACTTAATACACTCTATTTGATTTGTTAGTTTTTTATTTGAACAGACAAACGTCGCAAAAAACCAAAAATCCCCAAAATCCCTAAAATCCAAGTTCTGTCCCACAATAAAACATTAAATAAAAAATACAAAAACCATCATATACAATAAGTCATAAGACTCTAATAACAAAAAGTATGAACTTTATTTTTCCACTATAAAAGGTAATTGTTTTCACCCTCTTTACCATATTCTTATTATTTTTGTCGGACTTAATACACTTTATCCTTCTTTAATACGCTGACAATGACATCAAGCGGTAAATTTTTTATAACAATGTTGTTTTTGTTATTGTTGCTGCCTTTCATTGACATTCGCAGGAGTCCAAAAATTTCTCCACTAATTTAAACCATTACTATGCCGGCAATACAAGCCGGGAAATGAGAGGATAGGAAATGGAAAATCAATTGAATTTTTTAGAACAGAAAATGGGGGCAAGGAAAGTTCAGAACAAAAAAAATAGATAGGTCCTTTTATACATACACTTGTTTTTTACTATTATTTATATATATATATATATATATGTGTGTGTCAATAAATTTTGTCAAAATATAAAAAAACCCAACAAAAAAAATTCAAAAAAAAAAACAATGTCCAAATAATAATAAATATCCTATTGAACAGGTACAAAGAAATAAAAATGTTTTTTATCGTTTTATAATCAAGTAGAACAAAAACAAACTTTATATATATATATAAATATATATATCTATATATATATACATAAAAACATAATAATATAATCAGGTGAAATGAGATCGAGGTCAATTTACTATTACACAATCCAATAATCGGTTTGTTATTATTATGTATGGATATATGTATATTAAATTACAAACATACATACAAACATGTTTGTAACATGTTATGTTACAAATACGTGTACATAATGTCCTTTATTTATGCTGTTTTTTTTTTTTTGTATCTTTTTATTTACAGTTTTGTTTTTTATGGAACAATTGATCGACCGGCCTATTTTTGGGTCTAATGATATACCTTCATATATCTTTCATAATATGATTACATATGATGATTATGATAATAATGATTATGGTGATGATGACGATATTTATGAGAATAAAAATAAAGAAAATAAAACATAAAATGACAAAATGGAACCAAATAAAACATTGAGAGAATGAAAGAAAATTAATATGTCAGAACCTTTAAAGAAAATATATATACGATAAAATAGACATATATGATATATTTGATCATATATGAATTTAAAGCGATGTTTCGTGACACTTATGAGATACTTATAATTATTCAACACATTTAATGCTATATGCTATGAGGTGAAGGAACTTGGAAAATTTTTAAGACTTTTTATCGTGTCAATCAGGTCCACTGTAAAGGCCGTAGTAGTTGCAGGGAAAAATATTTTTTAACTTTAAGTCGTGCCAAAAGGGGTTAAAAAATTTTAATTTTGAGATCGTTTCCATTTTTAACTGAGATCGAAAAAATTAAAAAATCTTTAAAAAATCTATGTATCATAATGGTGAAGTCCAAAATCCATGTTCCTATCATATTCCTTTTGCATAGTATCATAAGCCACGAGTTCAAAAATAGATAAGAGCACCGAAAGGGGTTAATGGTCAACTTAACATAAAGGTATTTTTTTATGTCTTAAAGTAACATGACCATCTAACATTAGTCATCCAATAGTCTAAAAACGACATTAAACATAAAATTCAACCTGCTTGAATTAATTCGATAAATATTTTGAAGTTGCGTCTTGTGAGTTGTACGAGGACCATAAGTCCCAAAACTGTTGACATTTTTCTGCAATATCGTTTAAGCTATTAGGCTAATACAATTAGATTTTCTTCCGATTATTTCATACATTCAAAACTTGAAACGACATACATAATAAACCCTCCATTTCATTCTAAACACAGTGAAACCAAAAATAAATTAAAACTGGTTTTCAATTTTACTGTTAGCGATAATTCAAAGGATTTCCATTGTTTCCATTTCATATATTTATTACATGAACGACTTTTGTTTTAACTGTAACCAAACGTCAACGATACACTTAGAACACTCTTATTTTATTTTTTAATATAAAATATACGCCAGGGTAAATTTATAACCCACTCAGGTAAGAAAACAACAATCAAAACAAAAAGAAAGTATTAAAGTTCTATTAGTCTTTTGTTTTTAATAGCCCCGGCCATATTTTATTGTCGTTTGTATTTTTTATGACCAATCAAAAATAAAAACAAAAGAAAAACCGAAATTTGCCCAAAAAATCATACAAAATCTTGAAATCGTTTTTCACCAGACAAAAAAAATATGAAAAGGACTCCGCGTATTTTCATCCATACTTTCACAGGACCCAGCAGGAGATTTTCCAAAAAAAAAAACAAAAACACTAATAAAAAACCAAAATAAAAGTAAAAAATTATTACATTCACAAATTCACCAAATTCATGAAAAAATAAATAAAAAGGATATTCAAATTCTACCAAATACCAAATTCTACATGAAACCAACAAATAAGACCCACAATTTGTATTTTTTGGTTACCTTTAATATATCCACTTAATATCCACTCATATTGTCAACAGTATTTTTGTTTTTGTTTTTATTTTTATTGACTGTGAGATGATGGCAGTTGGCTATAATAAACTTGATGATAGGTAGTTTATTTCTCAGACTCCAGGTTTATATACAGTCTCTCAATTCCAGATGATGTAAGTGAAACTGTTTTTTAATTTGAGGGAATATTTTTTTTTTGAAGGAAAGCGATTTTTATTCAGGGGGTTTTCAGGTGTTATTGGTAAGCAGTGCTGCCCCATTTCTGCGAAATTTAAATTTGGATGAAGTTTTTCCGACGTAAGGAAATTTTTGTTCGAGGGGGTTTAAAATTAATAACTATTACATCTGTGATATTTTTGATAAAATGTGCTCCCTCCAGTTTTCGAAGGGAGGTCCCCGATCTTATTCAGGGGGTTTCGAAAAAAAAAACATTTTATCGTTAATACCGATGTTTTAATTGAAGGCGGATTGTTCGAATGAAAGCAATTTTTATTTCACAGGATTAGAAATAATAACCATTATATCTACTATATGTTTGGTAAGCACAGCTCCCCTTATTTTTACTATTGTTGGGATATAGAAAATTATATTATCACATTCTAAAAAGGTTCATGTATCATTCAACTATTAGGGGAAGAGAGGAGCGGTACATTTAAAAACATAGAAAAGCAGAAAGAAATTTTATGTTTGTCGACCATCAATTCAATTTCTAAAGAAAAAAAATTAATAAAAAATAAATAGCAAAATTGAAAATAAATAAAATACAACAATTTAAAAAAAAGAAGTCAATTTAATATTTATTACAATCAATTTGTAATCATTGATGATTTATTGTAAATGATTTTATTGAAATTCCTGCTATTGTGCATTGAACAGGTGAAACTAATTTAAATGAATATAAATAACAAAAAAAAATGATTACCTTTTCTAGTAATTTATAAAAGAAAATAAATTCCAAATTGTAAAAATTTGGAAAAATTTTGAATATATTTTACATTTAAATTGCTTACAATTAGCAAAGCAATTTATAAAGTAATTTATATTTTTATTTACACTAATTTAAAGGAAACATTTGGTATATTAATTTTAGCTTCAATTACACTCTATAATTACTTACAATATTTCAATATTGTAGGCGATTTTATTAAAAAATTTTCTTTTATTTTTATTACATCCTATAGAATATTTCTATGATTTATGAACCAATGGGTTAAAATTTTCTAATTGAATGCTTTAAAAGTATTTAATTAGTTTCTGAAAATTATTAGTTAAGGAATTCAAGGAATACATTGTGAATCATTAGAATTTATTATTAGGGTAATAACCTGTAAAAGTTTTGAGGAACAGTTTAAACATTGAGTACGTCTGTGTTAAATGTGGCGAATTCTCGAATATGTTCTATTATAGCATCTTTGGGCAGATAATTTAAAATATTTACAACATTTAGTAAATTAAATTAACACCATAGCATAAATAAATGCGATAAGTGCATTAAGAACAAAAAGGTATTTTGCTTCAGAGTTTTAAACTTGGATCTTGTTATAGGTTTTATGAAATCCTATGTATGGTCCGTTCTATTATATGGAGTAGAGACTTAGACCTTGACAGCCATCCCATATGAATAATCTGAAAACCTTTGAAATGTGGCTCTATAGAAGGACACTGAAAATATTGTGTCACAAATATTAAAGTTATTCGAAGAATGAATAAAAGCCGAGAGTTTTTTAAAAATATAAAAAGAAGAAAAATATCATATTTTGAACATGTGATGCGAGGTCGTGAATACAAGCTCTTAAAGCTTATCTTGCAAAGTAAAATTGAAGAGAAGAGAGGAATTGATCGAAAACAAGGTTCTGGGTTATGGAAAATTAGGAACTGTACAGGTTTAGGACACATGATGGTGAACATCCTGTAGAGGATAGGCATCAGAGAGAGACATACGTCTAAGTTCATTTCTAGGTATATTCGAGAAAACTCGTAACTTTGAATTGTCAATTATTTTAAAATTTTCTTTTTTATGTAGTCAGTATCAAACTCAGTTATCCAAGGACTTAATAGATAAGTCAATCCTTGAAAATCAAGCAGGGAAATTTTTAAAATATTAGCAACCTTTAAATGAAGTTTAAGATCTTATGTTTACATATTCATCATTCCATTCACAATAGTCTCAAAAGTTTAAGAAAAGAATTTATTTAAAAGAATTTTTACTTTAAATTTTTTCTTGTATAAAATTTTTACTTCAAATTCTTTTCAAATAACTTTTATTTATTATAAATTATTTAAATAAAATTAAAATACACAATATTTTTCTATAAATTACAAAGTTATTTGTTACGAAAAATGTTCAATGAACTTTGTTCTAAAAAATGTCTAAAAATTTAATTTTTTATTTAAGAAAAATTTCTTTTGAAAAATTATTTGTGAAAAATTCTATCGAAATTTATTTTACCAAAAAAAATTAATTGAAATATTTTTTATTTTAACCTTACATAACCTTTAAAACTTAGTTCACATTTATTATGTTTTATTGTAGATAAAACAGATATTTACTTAATGCAAAATACTATTATCCTTTTAGGTACTTAAATATTATGTATTCAAAAAAAAAAGGACGAAAAGAAAACACAGTTAAAAAAATATATTTTTAAACATTGAGTCTAAAGTAATTTAAATTAGGTAGCGACTTATATTAGTTTCTGTGTTTTAAAACTCACACTTTACCTTTTCGTTTCTAATTAAACTCTACAAATTTCTATAAAATCTATTTTCAGTTGTAAAATATTTGTTGATACGTCCTTATAACTCACATATTATGTTTTAGAATTTAAAAAAAATTAAGAATAAATCAAAAGTTTAAATTAGACGTATTTTTGACGTTATTTCAATACAATACTGCATGTAGGTCGTGTATTCCTAAAAATATGAAACAAAAATTATATAATGGTATTTTTTATACATTTAATTTTTAATAACGGAAAATAGCCGTTCGTACATAATAGGACTAAAGTTCTCAATATTTAGTCAAGTGACCAAAATAATTACTATTTCGAAATTCTAAAAAATTTTGTTTATCCAGCGCCTCAAATAAATTATTAAAAAACCCTGTTGGGGTTCTTAAATCTTGGGTTCTGAAATGGCTTAAAAATCCTAATAAAAAACGAGGAAAAGTGTAGTAGAGTAGACTGTGTCAACTCTGGGATACCCATATGACCGTAATAAAAACATTATATCATCCGGTTAATTACTTTTGGCAAAATTTCAAACATTCAGCTTTATTAGGTGTAGTGAAATGGTCATATAAAAGAAGGAGTTGTATGGCAGCTACTCGAACTCTCTGCAGTAGACCAACCAAATTTTGCAATATTTTTGGCCATTATACTAAACTATTTTTGTAAACTTTAGGCAGCCAGCTCATTAGGTGTATAGTAATGCTCATATAAAAGAAGAAGTTGTATGGCAGCTACTCGAACCCTCTGCAATAGACGAACCAAATTTTGCAGTATTTTTGGCCATTACACTAAACTATTTTTGGCAAAATTTCAGACACCCAGCTTCCATAGGTATAGAGTAATGCTCATTTAAAATAAGAAATTGTGTGGCAGCTACCCGAACCTATGGACCAAAATGGCTGGATTTTAATAGCGATGACAGTTATTAAAAACACGAATCTGCAAAAATTTCATGATCCTGGCTCTTTTAGTTTTTGAGTAATCGTGGAGACGGACGGACGGACATACATAGCTAAATCGATTTACTTTTCGATTCTGATCCGGTCCATACACTTGAGTCTATATCTACCCCTCCTCCTTCTCTGCGTCACAAACGTAATGGCAAATTTATTATACCCTTTGACCAAGAGTCATACGGGTATAAAAACGTTAACTATATAATTTTTTAACAGTTTACTGAAAAAACCCTGACTAGGCTTACATCTTTCCTTGGAAATCCTTATTCAGAGTTCTATGCTATTATTTAAAAATCAATTTTCGAATTGCGAAAAACTCAATAAGAGTTTACTCTACTTATAATGTGCTTATACTTATCGAATTTAATGAACTTCTAATAGCATATTAAGCAGATCCCTCAGTCTTGCAGGTGCAAAACCTCTATAGTACCTTTTAAGGAACACATAGACAGAAAAACAACACAGAGAAACAAAATAACAAACGTTCTCCAACTCTTCTATGTTTTTACTCAAACTATTTCCAGAAATATTTCCACAATTATTATTCATTTCCTTCAATATATCAATGAATCCCACATACAAAATGCAAATACAAAATTTCTGTCCAAAAATCCATTCCTTGAAAATATCCTGGAATATTTTATCCTTTACTTCTACGAAAACATTCTTTTCAAAAATATTACGGTAAATACCAAAATATAAAAAAAAAAAAAATTGTCGTCCTTACAAAGAAAAAATAAAACGATTATCCTTTTATAAAACATATACACGTAAACTATATAAATTATCCTTTCAAAAGCCAAAAAATAATGGAAAAAAATACATCATAATTTTAATGTGTGCGTATGTTTTATCTTTGAATAAATCCTTGGTACCAAGAGTAGGTCTAAAGTAATAAATTGACAAAAATAAAAAAAAAAATATGCATACATTGTCCCATAATTCTATTTCTTGCCTTAAAGGCTATTACCTATGCTCCTTTATCATTTTTTATGTAGGATTTTTTAAACTGGACAAATCCTTATTCTTTAAATATGCAAAGTATAATTTAAACCAAAGAAATATGGAATTAGAAATAATGGAATTTACGCAATATAGAACAAAGAAGGATTTGTTAAATTTTAGGTTTGTCTTTTTTTTTATTTTTCTGGAAAATTGAGATTATTTTTAGAAAATATTTAAAATTTTAAGGTTAATATTCACTCAATTTAATTTCAGGCTTCAATTTATTACTTTAAATATGAAAGAATATATTTGTGAAGATTTTATTCATGAGTTTCTAATAAAATTGGTATATTGCGATAGTATTTGATAGTTTGAAGATAGATTTTATTTTCAATATTTCCTCATTATTTTTAAAAATGATCAATTTTACCATTAACTATAGAGACTCTTCAATTATTACGTCTCTTAGGCTGTTAGATACTGTTTCCCCGTGATTGATGTTAAACAGCTTGACTTAAGAAGTTACAACTTCACAAGAGGCACATTTTTTAGCTGGATTGTATTAAGAATTGTTGGGTTGTCACCATAATGTAATGTTTCACTAAATTGGTTTTGGCTGGGTCTACAAGTTTAGCTTGGAAATCCTTTTTCCAGGTTTCATAATTTTGAAGAAATGCTTGTACTTAACTTTTAAATACTGTAAGGACATCAGTTTCTTAACCATATTGTTATCTTTAGCATAGGACAGTGTTAATTGAACCCACCCTTCTTTAATATAATTTTGAGACCAAATTTAGACATTTAACAATTTATGGGAAATAATACTTTTGTACCAAACTTGAAGATTCCACCTTTATTTGTTTCGTTTGTACATGCTTCGTTCAGAAGTTTGCTAAATCAGATCCATGGTCTGATTCCAGCTATTTAATTCAATTTCGCCGCTTTTCTTTAGTCATTAACAATCATTAGGTCCCATTAAAGAACTCTATTACTATTATTATATTAAACGTTAGAAACCAAAAGCCAGTTAACCGAATTTTTTATTTAAACTAATACCATGTTTTCATATTTTGAAAACCACAATTGAATTATACTTTAGAATTTTTATGGGTCAGTAATTTGCATCTAGCACAAAGAGTGTATTACAAAATTCAAAAAAAAAACCTCAATATAAGAAAATTCTTTAAAATTTTCATTGCACTCTAAAATTTTTTGATCTAATTTTACCACAAAAAAAAACAAAATTAGAGATTGAAATTTTGCAAAGAAAAATTTTCAAAAAAATTTTTCAAAACTACAATCTCTTCAGTCATTTTTTGAACTGTACAAAAATTGAACATTTAAATCTAAAAAAATTATTAAATTTACTATTTTATTAAAAAAATCTCTAAAGTTTATATAAGTAAATCAGTGCATATAGTATTATAAAACTATAAAGTACAACCGATTAACAGAAGACTTCGCATGGCGTGTTATACGCATGGACAATGACAATTATTTTGGATTTGTTAAATCTGTTCTTCTCAACAATGTTTTTAGTTTTTTGGTTTTTCTGGGTAAACAATTCTCTCATTAGAAAATCAAGTCACAGCTGATTTTTGGCAGTTCAACATAAAATATTAACTTCAACAGACTATTATAAAAGCTTCACTTTATTAGCAGAAATATTATATAATGGCAAGAACCGGTTAGGGCTCAATAGTAATTATACATATATTATTGAAAGCAACGAATGAACTTTAAATTTTGATTGCTAAATATATATTACACAAGTTATTATTCTTAGACACATATTCCATTTGAACCTAACTTTATTCTGATACTCGATTTTCCAATGTAATTCACAAAATACTCATTTTCAACAAAAACTAATTAAAAATTTTTAGAAAAATTTCATTTGGTTGAAATTAATCACCTTTTCTGGGAATATTATTTAAATACATTCATCTAATACCCAAAACTCTTTTTTGATGCATCTATCCAATTATAATTCTAAAACATTATTTTGTTACATACGAGTACCTAGGACTTCATCATTTCAGTGACTCTCTATGAAATCAATTAATTTGAAAATTTTCTCAGAATTTTATAATAAGAGACACTTTAACATCATTAAATTTAAATTATTTTACCACTTCTTGTAACAGGGAAATTTTTCAGAAAAACTTTGACCTTCAAATGTCATTGAGTACTTTGGGGTATAAAAATCGTTTTACCTTTTTATGTATAACAGTTTTAATTGGTGAAAATTGCATACTTTTAGGAATATTCATTTGACATATTAAAACTTACGGTAATAACTAATAATATTTTTAAAACAGACCCATGGTATTTAAAATGGAAATCCTTGAAAATATATATCCATTTTTTATAATTAAAATATATTAAATACTAAAAAAAAAAAATTTTACATACAAGCACAGAATTAGTCTAATTAAATGTAAGTGTTCATTTTTTGTTGCACTTAAAACAATTTTTTGAAAGCTTTCCAGGAATTCCTATCAAAAAAGAAGGACATAATTTAATTTTTAAAGTAGATTTTACTTTAAAAGGACTTTTTAAAACATTTACATACTCTGCTAATAAATATCTATATCTGTATATAGTATAATATGAATGTGTGCTGTAATATACATAAGTGCAGAATAGAAAAGTAAATGTAAATGAAAATTAATATTTATGTACTCCAGAATGCAACTTCAACTCACTGTAACTTAACCTTACAATACATTTAAAAGAATTTTTTTTTATATACACTTATACACAATACAATACAAAATAGATAATTGGATAATAAATACCTACAAAAATGTTTATATGTAAATGTATATATGTAGAATACATAGAATTTTATCCTTATGTATCCTTGTTATTGCATATTACATTTAGTTAGTTGCAATTTTATACCCTTGACCCGATTTATGTGTAACTTATGTAATCTTCAAATAGGAAAAAAAAGCAAGAACTGAAGACAATAAAAATTATGTGTAATAGAAACGAGAATTAAGTTAAATTAAAGTTATAGCTTATAATGTAACTCTGGTAATCATGTGGAACTATAGGCAAACGTCAAAATAGAAGGGAGGGTGAGTTTATATTTTTTTAGGAAGTAGCTTTGAAGAGTTCTTAAAAGTTAACACGCAAGAATCTAATACAAATGAATTATTACTGAACGCTTAGAACGCATTTCGGGTATTACAACGAACTTCAGTTATATGTCAGCACTACCTAAAGTGCTTTACAAGCCATTGCCGGCAGTTTTTCAAAAACATGCAGAGATTTAAAGAATAATGAACTCTCTTCCAAAATCACCTCGTCTGCTAATTTGTAAAATGATTTAAGATTCTAAACCTTTAATATCAGCAGTACCCGAAGTGCTTTACATGCCATTGCCAGCAGCATAAAATAAAAATCCGCACAACTACAGAAGTCAAAATAATCCTTTTATTACATTCTTTATTATGTGGACAGTTGGAATGCTTAGAGATTCAAGTCTGTTCCAATATACCAATGGGTTCATTTGTACAGTGATATACGAAGCCTATTTAATATGTTTAACCAATCGGATTGAAATTGTACCAATTTAAATCTGAAAAACTTCAGATCACCTAATTCCTAAACCAACTTAAATTTCAAAATTATTATTACGTTTTCAGTAAGACTGCAATAATTTTTCGCAAAATGTTGTTGTAGTATCGCCTAGTATCTCGACTCTTACCAAATCGTCCGAATTTGAAAATTAACTAAAAACAGATGTTATCGAATTAAATTATCCAGCTAATTACAAATAATAATATTCATTTGTATAGAGAGTCTTAAAGTGTTAAATTTTACTAGAGATTTTTACAACTAATTCCCTTTACAGCAGTGTTACCATACTTCCGCACTTTAGAGACTAGCCAAAAAGTTTAAACGAAAACTGACATATTATGCAAATAATAATATTTTTTTTTTTTTTTAATTTTAAATTTGGCTTAAGTTTTCAGTTCTCAAAGCAACAAAATTTGAGTGTAGGCTTTAGAGAGAAAAACAAAATAAAATGAAAAAAATTGCATTTCTTTTCTCTTGCGTTTTAATAGTACAGAAACTAATTCTTGTTATTTAAACTTTAAAAAATTCTTTTCATATTCATTTTAATATATATATATATATATTTATTTTTTATTTGAATTACAGGAAGGATAATGGTGGGATTTAAAAAGAAATATTAAATACATTGTATGGGTTGAGAATTGAAAAAAAAAATTGCAAAATATATACGTATAATGCATTTTGTAATCTTATGCAACCTACTACAAAATTAAACAAGATAATATTTGATGCAGAATTATCATAGGAATTGTATGCGTAAAATTTTAAACAAATAGTACTAATGACATTTCGTTTTTTTCAAAGAAACAATTTTTATTTTATTCCTTGGCCTTAAATTTATTAAAAGGCCATAACGGGACTATGGTGTATACAAGTATAAAAAATATCAACAAACTTAAAAAAGAATTTGATGTGATCAGTTGCGTCATCGTTTTATCTTAGGATGTGCAAAGTCTTCGAATCTCGCCCTTCTTTTTATCGGAATCCATTTAAACCTAATAATTAATAAGAATCCAATAAACCTAATAAATAATTTCGAAAGTCTAATTCCCTTTTCATTACATTATTTTCGAAAGCAAATGGTTCATTTTGGTAAAGATCCAATCCCAAAAGTTGGCTTAAGCATGGCGAACCAAAAGACTCTTATACTCTCTTTACTATCTTCAATTACTTTTTCATTGTCCCACGTTAAAAAAATGAATTCTAAGTTAATTTCAGAAAATTTAATCTTATATCTTAGTAAATAGTTTACGATAACCATTACCTATTTTTAGTCAGTGTAATCTCGGATCAGCCCATTTTGTAGTTCCAACTCCATTAAAACACTTCCAGCGGCAGAAGCTACTAATCATTACAATGGATTGTATAAACAACTGTAACAACCAATCAAAGGAACCTCTTTACAATAATAAATGTATATCCTACGACACCTGCCTCTTTTAACAGTTATTTGACATTTTGACAATTTGTCGAAATTTTGATTTTTAACTTAACCACAACCATCGTCTGTTCGAAAAGGTGGGTGGTATTGTCTATCAAAATATGGTTTCCAGATTGACTCCAGATTGAATATTTACAAAAAAAATAAATTACATTATAAACGGAGAACTTCTATTAATATACTACCATTTTAAAAATTCTATTACTAATTTAAAAAAAAAACGTTAGTATGGAAAAAACAATGCATTATACACACACACACAAGATATAGAAACAAGTAAATAATATTAAGATCGAGTGGGATTTCACTATACTGATTGTAATTATAATGCAGTAGGTTCTTATTTTTATGGCACTATAAAGGATAATAAAAATGAATTTATTATATATATAAATAAAAAAACAAAACATATACACATTCATAGATAATTATATACATTTATAATAAAAGTATATTATTTAAATAAAAAAAAGAATAGGATGTAATAAAATACAATAAATATTTTTTTTTTGTTATTAATTCTTTTTTTTTTTTAATATAAAATTTAGGTCAAAAATTAAATTCATTTTTTTTTAAATTGTATATTA
Organism: Dolichopus griseipennis; assembly: GCA_963082915.1. Lineage (NCBI taxonomy): Eukaryota > Metazoa > Arthropoda > Insecta > Diptera > Dolichopodidae > Dolichopus > Dolichopus griseipennis. The sequence continues at coordinate 76,926,709 of OY720443.1, forward strand.
TAATAGTTAAATTATAATAAAATGTTAATAAGTTTAAAAATTTCTTATTAAATAATTTTTAACAGACATTTATATTAATTGGCTTGGGTTTTTAGCACATTTTCAAAAAATTTTGTAAAAATGTGCCTATATAGCTTCACTCTGTTCGTCCGTCTGTCCGTCCGTCCGTCCGTCCCTTTTTACCTACGGCTGACTAAAAAATATCAAAAATGGGTAGGTATTGCAATAAAAATAATTTATTGTTAAAACTTTTTTATTTTATTTATTGTTAGAATTTTTTTCTGTAGCTCCAACTGTTACGGGACTACAGCTCCCCAAAGTTGGAAAACGCCCTATATTTAAATTGTTATTACAACAGTTCTGTTGAATGTATTTTCAATCTAAAATAGAGAGCTGCTTTTATAAACTTTACAAAAATACATTGTTTTAATATATAGAGTTGCCATACGGTACTAAAATTTACCATTATGCAAAACTCAATTTTTGCAAAATTTTTGGCCCCACATATCTTCTAAACGGTTCCAACTAGGGTCTTGAAATTTTAAAAAAAGTTAGATCCTTAGAAATTAATAGGAGTCGGCTAACAAAATTTTTTTGTCACGTCTCCTGTTTAGAAGCTAAAAGGGCTCGAAAATTGAAATTTTGCTATTTTAAACAACTGTAACTTGAATAACTGTTCAAATTTTTTTTTACAAATATACAAAATTTACAGCTGCAGCATTATATTTCAACATAAGTTAAAGGTTTTTCTTAAATTTGGTTTAAAAAGGGTTTCATTAAATTGAAGAAAGTGTCTCTTAGTTTTAACCATTTTTGCTTAGATATTATAATTCTAGGTAAAATTTTGGTGGAGTTCACAATTGATTTCCATCATAAGTTTGCTAAGCAAAAATTTGGGAACCTTCCCCATTGAAGGGCTACTAGTTCTTAAAAATTAGAACTTTTATAAAACAGTAACTTATTAACCAGTGTAAGTTTTTCCAAAATCAAACGTTAACATTGGAGCTCTAACATTATATTTCGCACTTATTAACAGGTTTTCTTTAGTGCATTTGCGTTATATTCTAAGTATTTCACTATTAGTCATATAATTAACAAATTAATGAAATAACTAAATTATAATATTATCATTTATTTTTATATATATTTTTATAAAAATAAATGATAAAATACTTAGTAAGAAACCGTATATAATTTTGAAAATGTGTTTTTTAAAAACCCTTGGTTTTTTTCCTCACTTGTTTTGTTTGTATTTAAATTATTTAATAAATGAAAACTTATAAACAAAAGTTTTAAGAAAATATTGTAAAATTCTCTAAAGAATATTTCATAAAAATAAAATAAATATTTTAAATTATTTGAAAGAACTTTTAATAATTATTATGTCACAAATTTAATTCTTCAAAATAAAGTCTATTGAGTATTTGATGCACAAGAGATTATTCTTAATTGATACTTAACTTTTAATTTATATATTAATTGGTTTTTCTTTTGAAAGAATAATAGATAGATTCTGAATTAAATAAAATGTAGAGATAAATATTTATTTAAATTAATCAAGTAATTAAAATATAAAATAATATAATAAAAATTTAAAATAAAAGTGAATAAGAGATTTAAGATATAATAAGCAAGATGTTTTAGAAATACTTAATATATTAAATTAAGTTTCCATGGAAACTAACTAGAAATGCTAAATTTTGTCTATGACTTTGAGTTTTGAAGACTTAAGTAACTTTATGAGAGGTAATATTTCTAATAATTTCACAAGCACTTATATTCAAAATTGGTAGTTTGTGATTGAATGTTTTTTTTTTCGAGCGGCATGGAAAGCTCCAGAAGCCACCTATTAGAGCTTTGCAGTGAATTGAGCGACTTTAATACACAAAAACCACAATTCTTTTTGAACCAAACCCTAGCTTGATTTCGAGGATAATAATATGAAAGGATTATTAAGTAATGGGTTTGGAAAAATATTGGACTCTTGGATTATGGGGGATGGGGAATGTTATCTTTAAATAAATGTTGAGTATTATCCAGTATCAATTTATTTATTTATTCTAATATTACGCATTACAATAATTACGCAATATTAGTAAAGCCTTCGGCTGCCAGGGCCATTGTGCGCCAATATCAATGTTTTCAAATTTCCAAGACAGAAGTTTTTTTTTTCTTTAAACCCAGTTTCATGTTAATATCGTTTATACCTTAAAATAGTTTAAATGCAATCACCATATATGTTCTATATTAGGAAATATGAGTGAAAGATTGTCTGTCCACCGAGCTACTTAGTTGACTATATATAGTTCCTTGTACAATTAGTTCTTCTAAAATCTTTTATTTTGTTAGTAGTACAATGTTAATTTAATTAGAAAATCTGTTTAATGTGATCTCAAATAAATTTCTAGCAATATTCTGAAATTACAATTATAAATTAAATAGATTATATCAATTCTCAACTTTTAAAATATAATACCAATTCATCTGAGAGATAATCTAGAATTTATCACATTATATAAACAGATTACTTCATTTAAATGCTATTTAGAGCTTGTAAAAACTTATAATAACTCTAAAATATCGTACGTAATAAAATAATACACAAATTATAAACATAAATAATACAATCTCTAAAGTAAATCCAATATTTCATTTACAACATTATTATTATTCTTTTATTTATTCTTTTGTTATTTATATTAAAATTTTATTATTTTAAGTTTTTAATATTATTATGTATATTACGTCAAATTTTATTACAACCAAAAATGTTAATAAAAAAAAATTAAACAAAAAACTAGAATGGTAACATAATAACACAGTCTATAAAAATAAACACCAATTGGCCATTAAATAAACCAATTTGATAATTAAATAAATTTAAACTCATTTTAAAAAAAAATTTTATTTCATATGAATAGTATAATTTAAAGTTAAACTAAATTATATATTCAAGTTTTTATTATTGGATTGGAACCTAGACAATATTCATCCTTTATCCCACGCATACAATTTTGAAGCTACCAATCTTTTTGTTTTTAAAAATTAAAATACAAAACACCAAACAAACATATTTATATCAATAAAACATTGGAATATGAGGACATTAAATTTAAATGAAAACATTGTTGCGTTCAACAAAAAAATATCTTTGTATAAAAAATGCCATAAACTGACAATTATTAAAAAATGAGAAAAACCCTTTTCTCGTTTTTTGATTTTAATAGGTAAAAGAATCCGTTTACAATGATATCAAAAAGAATTTATAATAATCCGAATAGTGCTTTTCATATCTTGTTTATGAAGGGGCAATCCTGTTATAATTAAACCATTAGTTAAGTTAAGACTTAAGCGCCAATCAATAAAATTCCAATAACTCAAAACCTGAAAACCAAACCCATTATTCTAATTTACTTCAAATAAAGAACTTAGAAATAGCTTCTATATTATTTTTTAAAAAGTCGATTGTTTAAGCCAGGCTTATTTTAAAAAATTTACAGAACCCTAAAGAACCTACATCATATCATTTCGAGTTATTCTCTGATTTCTTGATTAAATCAACTAGTGGCTGTAATGCTGCCATTTATATCCGACGCTAATATAAATTCCTTTCAGCCATTTTTACTCGTCATTTTTTTAAAAAGAAATATCCCAGAGCCAAGGCAGGTCTAAAATATTTTCAAACACTGGCTTAGTCCTAAAATTGTAATAAAAAAAATATAAAGAGTAACTTTTGTACTTTAAAGTGGGCATCTTATCTCCTGAATAATACGATTAATGCCAAAGCAAGTTTGGACAAAGTTTTAGAAGTCGAACCGAGGGAAAGTCGAACCGAGGGTCTGCGGGTCTGACAGAAGATTAACCTATTTGGAAATGTGTGTTTTACTGGTTCTTAGCCAAATTTTCTGAACTCAAATGAATTATCAAATCAAAATTCATTAAAACCCTATATAGATTATCCGAAAAAAATATGAGATTCAAAAACAAAAACTTTGAAGTTTTAAATGTCAAAAATAAGAAAAAATAGAATTTAAATTTTGATTTGTGGCTATGGCGCCTCGTTTACAATACAAAATAATAATAATAAAAAAATTAAAGTATAAAAATACAAAAAAAAAAAATTTAATAACACAGTTTATTTTTGGCACTTTTGTATCTTTAATTTTTTTATGTACTTTAAATTTTTTTTTTCCAGAATTTTTCTGTTTTTTTTTATATTTTTTTCTCACTTGATTCATTTCCAAGAAATCATCTTCCGTTTAAAATATTTTTTTTTCAATTTTTTCTTTAAGAACCCCACAAAAAAAAAAACTTATCACGTACAACTTCCGTATCTGTTTTGAAGAGGGTGTTTAACAAATATATTTCCTTGTAGTTGTTTAACACCAAAGAAAAAACATAGTATTGTAACCCTTTTATACTTTTAATTGAAGAGCTACTGAAAAAAATTTTTCAAACTAATCACGATTTTGGATCAGTTCTTAAAAGTTTGGAGTGCAATTTGAAAAGAACGTTAAATCTGGGAATATAAAATATTAATTTCTTAAAATCTTAAATGAGTTTAGTGAATTAATAAAATAGAGCTACTTCTAAAGGTCATCTGAGCTGAGGTTTATTGATTTAAAAAGAGCTCTTTTCCTATAAATTCAGAGTAACAGCTGAAAATTTAAATTAACGTTCATTAACTGCTTGCAAAGTAATTTAATAATAATATTGGCAATGCCATAATTAATTCAAGCCTCGGATGTAGAATTAATTTGGCTTTAATTAATTTAATATTGAAATTAAGTTTTAAATCGGCTTTTTCAAAATGAAATTTCAACTAAATTTTTAAGTTTTCAATTCACATGTTATAAAATATCAAAATAATGGTATCTCCTTTCCCATTCATAAGATTTTTTTAATCCATGTTTCCTATGATTGATTTCAAAATAACTCCTCAATGCAACCTATACTTACCATTGCTTAAAATATTTAACAAATGTATGCATCAGTTTACATTGCCAAAAACATTTTTCAAAAATTACATTACATTTTTCAAAAATTTAAACGTAATTTTTGGAATTTATCTTAAGATATAAAATGGTAATTGAAATTTTCAATTTTCCCCCCTAAATTATATTCATTTAAGACTAATGAAGCGCCAGTAATTTCTAAGAAAAAAAAATTTCATTACATTGAACATATTTTGAATTTTAATCAAAATTTAAGGTGTAAAATGGCGTCAAAAAATGTATGTCAAGAAATTCACTATAAATATTTAATAATTAAATACAGAAGTCCTATATTGTAGTACAACACAAGACAGTGTTTATCATTGTAATAATTATGTTCTGAATATAAAATATGTTTTTTTTGAAGATATTTAAATATTGTTCAGTTTTTTTTTTGTTAAATTATTCATGAAAATGTTCATTGTATATTACATATAAGTACAGACATTTGTTACAATTAAAATATAGAAGAAGTAAATAAAAATATAAATTCTAAGAAATAATTTTAATTGAATAGTAGGTATTTTGTACCATAGGAGAATTTAAAAATATTTTACCAATGAAATCTAGAATGAGTTTTATCGGAACTATGGTAACAGGAGACTAAAACAGTACTAATACATAATGTTTTCTTCAAGTGTACCTAACACTAAGTTCTAAGGGGGATGGTCTAGAAATGGTCTATCCATAATAATATAAATTGTTGCTACACTACAGCCAATACGATATCTGCAGCCAGAATGAACATTTTTTCCAACACTTAGTACAGAATTTGAAAACAAATTAGACAGAAAAGATGTTAGTGACTTTTTACAAATTTTTCCGTGAATAGCCGTCCCCTTGTTAAGTACCTGCAAATCTTACTTTTTTTGACTTTGGCTATTTCTTAGCTCTAAGGGCTAATACTCTAAGTCATGAAAATAATATCAAAACGGTATCCCGTTAAAAATTTATACTTTTAGGGCGATGACGTAATACTCGCATCGCTTCTACGATCGCATTGACATTTAAGTAGAATACATTGATTTAAATAAAAATTGACTTAATAAAAAAGCGACGTTAGAGTAGAGATTTTTTCCACTTTCGGTCACGTAATTATGACATTAAATTGTTTAGTTTTTTTTATTTTTAATTTATTTCTTTTATTTTAACAAACTTTATGTTTTTAGTTTGAAAGATGCACATTAATAAAGCGACGCTAGAATTCGACGCTGGTATATATTTTATTTAGAACAAAATGCTTTAAGCCATGCTGTAATCGAATCGACTATTGCGTCAACGCCTTAAGTGCTTTTTAAGATAGAACTATAGAGGGCATTAATAAAAATGTACCAACCTACTACAGAATAATACTCCATTTATTTTGTAGACCGAATATTGATAATTCCAGCTTAAAATCAATAAAAAGTGTTCGTAAACTAACATTAAGTACTACATAGAAATTTTTGCATATTAATAAGTCCTAAATCCGAGAATAATAGCCGAATTGTCCACTCTATAAATATAATTTAATGCATTTTCAAATCTTGAGAAAAAGAGAATTAACTAAAATATTGAAATAAGGTGATTTAAGTACCCACTTAAGAAAACTCATAAAAAAAAATAAAAATATCAAATAAATGTTTATTATGCATCTTTTGTTTTAAAAATCTATTTAAAATTAAATAAAAGTAAAACAAAATCATTGATTTTCTTAAATCAGTTCTCATGCTCTTTAAAATTTTCATTAGGGCACTACTTAAACCGTCATATTTTTTTTTTAAATCAATTAGTTTTATTGGGCTTCTTTATTCACTGGAAACTCCTTTCTACCTACTTAAATTTTATTATAAAATCAGATTTCTTAACCTCCTTTTTAATTTTATATATATAATATATTATAAAATATAAATTACAATATAGCTGAGACATCCTTCTCAATTTTTTTTTAAATGAAAGGACACTTCAATAAATCCATAAATTGAAAAACTAAGACAAGTGTGTGTCATAAGATAAAAATATTTTAAGAATGCGCTTTTAATACAAAAATAGTTTTTAAAGAAATATTTTAGAAGGATTTTTTTATTAAAAAGAGTATAGGATTTTTGTTTTTATGGATAATCTTGTGGATTGGATTTGAGGCAATCCGTTATGGATGCAAATAGAACGACAAAACTTATTAAAAATACCCTTAAGTATATAATGTTAAAGAAATTAAATGTTTTGGGCCTAATCCTAACCATGACAAATATCTATAGGTAAACTTTTCTAAAGAAGAACAAAAACTTTGTGTACTAAACTGTTGAATTGTGGTCTGGTAGGATTACACGATTACTACAGGGTGGCGCAAAACGACAGAAATGGTTTGAATGTTTAATTACATTTTTATTTAATGGTTAATTTTTATTATTATTTTTTTGTTATACAGTATATTAATAGGGAATATTTTTAGCTTATATATCTTTCCTGTACATTTTCCATAACTTTTCGCAAAATTTCCAGTGTTATGGCTTGAATTTCATTGCGAATGTTTTGTTTTAGCTCTGGTATGGTCGCTGGCTTGTTTACGTATACCCTTTCTTTCAAATAACCCCAAAGAAAACAGTCTAGGGCACCAGTAATCGTGACTGGGGCACCATGTGCATTTTCAAAGAAATATGGACCAATGATCCTTTCAGACAATACACCGCTTCAAACATTACACTTAAGCGGGTGTAATTATCGCTGATGAACTGTTCTTGGATTCTTCGTAGTCCATATCCTGCAATTTTGCTTGTTTACGAAACCATTCAATTGGAAATGGACTTCATCGTTCATTATCAAATTAAAATTTCAAAATTAAATTCAACATTAGATTTTCAAAATAAAATTCAACAGTTGTTGATCGCTGTTCTGTTGTGTTCTGTTCCATTCCAATTCCCCAAGTTTTCTTCACAAAATTCTGAAATCAAAATAAAAAAAGGCGCTACCCTGTATTTTAGATCGTCTTTACTATATTACCACTAAATTCAGATTAGATCTTGGGCAGTTTATAGTTGAAAGTGTTTCGTATTGAATTGCTGGACTCGTGGGTAGCTGCAGTGCTATATTTCCCAGACATAATCAAAGTCTTGATTTAAACTTTGATTGATTTTTGAATTCGTATAACACTGCTGCTTTCATCAGTAAGCTGTAGTATTACATTGCCTAAACAACACCTGATTTAATCTTAGATTGATTTTTAACTTCGGACAACTCTGCTGGATTCATCAGTAAGTTATAGTATTACAATGCTAAAAAATACACTTGATATAAACTTTAATCTTTTTACTTATAGGAAAATAAAAAAAAAATTTGCCTAAAATATTCAGTGCTCAAGAACTTCGATCTTCTATTGTTTTACAATCTTCGTCCTTCGATCCAATACTGCAGGACAACATTTAGTACCTAAAACAAAATCTAAAAATCTAAAATTGTTATATTCAAAAACAAGATTACCTCACATTCTCGACCACATCATTTTATCTTCTACTACATATACACATAAATCCAAACTAACCATAAACAACATATAAATAACTATTAATATATAAAAGTTATTTTGAATCCTTGAGACGATGTTGCACAAAATATACTTTAAAAACATTTTACCACGTTTTTTTTTCATCTCCTCTTCACTCAATATTTTTTATTGGATTTTTTTTTTTTTTATAGAAACTGTCAATTGCAATCAATAAAAAACATAAAAACAAAATCATAAAAAAAAAAATAAAAATTAAATAATAATTTTTAAGTAATATAATAAAAAAAAAAAAAACAAAAAACATAATAAAAGGATATTATAAAGGATTTTTTATGAGAAAATTATGAAAAAAAAAAAAAAAAATAAGTGAAGAGAAACATGGAATCTAATATCACCATTATCAATATAACAGATGAACCAGAGGAACAACAAAAGAATGACTCAGCTGGTGGTCATAAAAATTTATTTGTTTATTAAATGGATACACTTAGGACTTTTTTGTTTTAAAATATCAGCATTCTATAAAATAAAAAAAAAAAACAGAAAACAATAGGAATATAATATTCGAGACAAATTTTATTACAAAGATTTTTTTTTAAATTTAAATTCTTTTATTTTTTTATTTAAAATGTATTTCAGTTCCTGTGTGCTGTTAATATTTATACCAAAGTTTTAAAGTAAGTATTTAAAGAAACCTACACAAAATGTTTCAGACTTCTTTAAAACAAAATTAATAGGAAGCGCCACTTTAATATTTGGAGAAACAAATCGAATTAAAAATTGTATTTGGAATTTTATTTAAACTTAACTAAATATTGTCTTTGGGGCTGTGCTTAATATCATTGGAGAGCACCAAGTGGCGTAATACAGCTTAAGAAAATTCGTTTGTCTTAAGATCATCGCGTAATCCATATGCTGTCAAAAATATTCCCAAAAGTTAGTAATACGAAGTAATATGTGTACGAAGAACATTAATATCTTCTCCTAAATATTTTATCTAATGTCCCTCACCTCCTAATCCCAGAATCCTATATTTTCCTAACTCAATTACCAATCATCCTTTCACATCCTTATCCTTAAAATGAAGCTTTAACATTTGTATCACAGATCCATTAACATTTGTATCACATTCTAAAATTTTGGGTCATAAAGGATTTTGGTTTTAGTGTGATAAACTCCGACACTACCTATGGGAACCGCGCACAGATCCAAAAAGTTGCCTATGAAGCTTGTATCCTAGTTCACTTCGAACTTTGTAAATTTTTTGTTTTTTTTATACACGCAAACTCTGGAAATGAATTACTTTATATGTGAATAGATATGCAGGCTTAACTGCATGGCAAAGAAATTGGAAGGAAAATGGTATAGAAGAAAGTTGAGGGGTAGGATAGAAAGGAACTTATATGTATCCCATTTAAAACGCGCAAATTGTATACTGTTCTATTTCTATCAGAGGGATACACAGTGGATACCAGTATGTTCCATATTCTAGTAGTTTTCACAATAAAGAAGTTTCACAACCAGTTTTGAAATACCTAGGAATTTCCACTGTGTAGAAATGAACCCTTGATGCATAACTGACGTAATGGGAGGCATTATTGATTTCAGTTCAATAGAAAATTGCCACTACAAATTCTTAAATTTTATCATAAGAACTTTTCTTCTGAAAATTGGAAAGGATTTTTAGAACGCTTCTCCTATGATTCATTTGGCATAACTTCAGTTAAGGCGTTGATCAAAGCAAACGCCGACTCATAAAAGTAAATTGGTTTCCTTTAAAATTTAAACCTGAACTTATTTGCTAATACAGTTTCAAAAAATTAAATAAACTTTTTATAAACTTTTTTTATGTTTTTACTGAAGAAAAATTTAGAATTACAAAACACACACGTTTTTTACTAATATATACTAAATTCTGAGCCACATCTACATAACAGAACTGACCAAATTATCTGATCCACAAAATATTTTGTATTTTAAGAATATTTTATTTCTCCACCTTTAGAAATTTATTTTTAATATCATTTAAGTTTAAAAAAAAAACAGAAATTGATATATTTTAAGTACGGTCAAGGACGAAATATTTTTGCTTATTTTTCAGAAAAAAAAAATATCCGTTAGGACGAAAGAAACTTTTGTTATTTTTTTGGTTTCTTTTTAATTCTTTAAATCCAAGCATTTTAAATTCAATTTTTATCCGAATCTAAATTATATATTAGGTATATAAAAAAATATCAAATTTTTGAAATTGATCCTACTTTAATCCTTTAGTCAAATCCTTTTCAAAATAACAAATAAAATCAGCAAAAAACAACATTATAAAACAAATATCCTTTTTACTTTACTAATTTAAATGTTCGTACAGCAAAATACAAAATAAAATGTCAACATTCTTATCCATTTATTTATTGAACTTTAAAAATCTAAAGTTTCAATTTTATCTTAAAAAATTAAATCAATATAATATTTAATACAACATATATAAAGGCCAACACACAAAAAAAATCACAATAAAAAGAACCTTGGAAATGTATCTTTTACGTTTACAAATACCGTTATTTTACGAAATATTTTTAAATATCATATGGGATTTTTAGTAGCAAGTTCTAATAAATATTGTTTTATGGGAATGTACTTTTGGCTTTAAATAAATTTCTAAAATTCGTTAAAATTTTCGAAGAATAAAGTCGTACCTATAATTTCGAAAATTCAAACCTCATCATTTCAATTTTAAATGAACTATACGAGCCGTGGGCTAAGAAGAATGTCTATATACCACATGTTTAGGTTGAAGAGAGAACATTCTGGACATTTTTTCCCCTTTTTCCACTTCTTTAGGAAGTATAAGTTTTCACTAAATCTTTTAAACTAGTCTTCAGTTTCTTTAATCGTTATATTCACAAAAAATTTGACTCGGCTGTAGCTATTGTATAAGATTATACACAAATGTCATTTTTATACGCCATCGATTATATTAAAGAAGTATTAATATTATTTAATTAAATATTATATAATATTACGATATAAACTATTACGATATAATTATACAATTTTACAATATTTTTTACTAGATATGATTTAAGCGGGTTTTGAAAACGACACCTTTCGAATGATAGGTTGACATCTTACCACATAACCACTTTGTCATTGGTCAGATTATTCATCTGTGAGTTATAATATTCAATTAAAATATTTTTTACAATTTAAATTTATTATTAAATATTGATTTAGAATTATTAATAATAATTATTGCCATATGAAAGCGAGACTTAGCTTGAGTTTGGAAAAATTCACAGAAACTATGAGGCTTTGTGCCAAAAACAATATCTGAGAATAATATTGCGGGTATTTTGCGAAGTCGATTTATGAATGAAGAGCATTGGCGGATGGTAGCGAAATTGAATCAAATACTAAATAAAGTTTTTAACCTCAGGTGAATGCCGGACCCCACGAATACGAAATCAGTACTCTAATCACTATGTATTTTTAATATTGGTTTTTTTAAATCTTTTTCTAACACTAAATTATGTTTTAAAAATCTGAAGTATAAACAATTTCATTCACATTTATCGTTTTAAAAGTGCTTATAAGAGTTGACATAATTTCGAAATTTTAAAGTAGGAAAAAACTAAAATTTCTATTTTTTCTTAATATGATCCATCCCTTTGATTGAATGTGAAGCGAATATACATTTACAATGTTTACATATTAAATCATCAATAAATAATAACGGATCATTTATTTATATCTCAATGTCAAAGAAATACAGTTTTAAAAAAACAAAACACATCCCTTAAGGTAAATATTACGAATTGAAATTTTTTATCTTATTTTTTTCCAATCAACTTGTTAAATTTTTTGGAACTTTAAAGACACAAAATACCTGAATACATCCATATATAAAATCAATAAAATATTCTTTTGAAGAAGAAATTGAATTTTTGATTTTGTTTTTTATTTTTTATTTTAAATTGCAACTAAACTTTTTATCAAAATTTTTAAAAATGTTTCAGTATATAAACAGTTGCCTACAATTACTGTCCAAATCAAAGTATACGAGTATGTTAATCAAAAATTGGATCGGTGGAAAATAACAAGAGACGGTAAGCGTAGTTGTATGACACATCCCTGAAAAGTGTTTGTGGATGAAAATGGGATTTTTAATTATTTGACCTCGCTTGAGCTAATTCTAAAGCTTCTGCGCTATGCATTAAGATCAATGATTCGTTATCAAAAAAAAAAAAACAAATATTCATTCATTATTTAATTTTTTCTAGCTCTTTATAACTATCGATTGTAGCCAAAATTTAAATTCAATATAAGCGAAGATCTGAGGAAATCCCGTTATAAAAACATTTAAAATATATGGATACAATCCAGGTCAGTATAATAACAACAACAAATATTGTTTTATATTTGATTTTATCGATTTGACGAGTTATTCCATATTTTTGTTTTAAATTATTCAAATACAAGTTATTGACGTCATGGAAAACTATGAAACCATGATCTATGTACTAGATTTGGATTTAATTTGCTGGAATTGGATCTTTAAACGCAATTAATAAACTAATTTAAATATGTGGCAATTTGATTTAATCATAACTCGTTTCTATAGATATGACAAAACAAAGTTCACCGAGTACCCATCTCCCTGAATCCATCATATTCGAAAACTTCACCATCCTACCTGACTTAGCTTTTTTCCATTCATTTTATCCCATTGATCATAGTGTGTTTTCATAGTAAAAATCTTATACTGAAGTTTAATTTTAAATGGGTTGAGGCTAACAAATAGATACAGTCCGAACTTTTAAAATTAGTGGCGTAGAATTTTGGTGGGTGAATTTTCCTATTTCCTACCGATTCCTTTAACGAGAAAACTGCATCAATTCCTTAGAAATTCCAACTAATGTAAGTCACCATTTATTTTATCAAAAATCCCAAGGCTTATCTAAATAAAAATGCTTTTTTAAACAATAATCATTTTAAAAAAATTTGTTTTTTTTATAAATTCAATTTTTAATTTTGAAATTCAATTTTTTGATTTGATGTTTATTGTTTTAACTCCAATAGCCTGCAAAAAAATCACAAATTAAATATCACTAAATCCTTTTAAAGAATTTTTGGGACTTAAGCAAAACTAAAAAAATCAATTTTGAAAACTCACCTTTTTTTTTAATATGATATTTTTGAATCATTCTTAATGCCTGTTCTGTTGACCATTGATGGTAACATTAAAGAAAGAAACAACAAGAAAATGATGGGAAAGCTTTCATTGGAAATTACTTTATTTCCCATTTTTCTTTTAGGTTTTGGTTTTTATTTTACCATTTGGCCATTTTATACTTTTTTTAATTTTTTATTCATTCTAAAAATCTAAACAAAAGTAAAACTTAAAAAAAAAACCAATCCTTTGAAAGGATACTGATGTCCTTCCCATGCAATTTAGTTTTTCATTTTCTTTTTATCCAGACTTCATTTAAAATTTTTTTTTTTTTTGCTTGCCTAAAAAATCCTAAGGTTATTTTAACCAAATTGAAAAATTTTTTTTTCATCGCTATTTTTTTGTTTTTTTTTTTTTTGCATTTTTAAGTTTTAAAATTTTAAAATTCAATGATAAACCAAAGAGGAATTCCCTTTTTTGTAAATTGGTTGAACGAACTTTAATGAATGTTGAAAAAAAGTTCAGAATTAATTTTGGTCAAAGTTTAGAGAACGGAATGTTGAGAAATGAATAAGTGATTGAATAACTTTGTTAATGTTTTTTTTTGGAAATCTGAAGAAGTTTAAAGGTTGTAGAACATGCCAATAGGACATAGAAGCTAGCGACATCTTCGAATAGCCGATATAGCAGCATTTGGTTTTCGCCTCCAATGGTTGATGTCTATTTATCTAATTTTAAAAATTGCTTAATATTCCTGTATAATTATTTAGAATAAGTTATCGGACATATCTTAAATAGGAATGATTTTTTGATATTTCATATACAGTTTTTTCACAATTCTAGTGTCACTTTTCTTTCTTCTTCTTCTGATGCTCATCGACTGCAGGATACTGGTGTTGATTTCAATGTTGGCATATTTCGTTCTATTTGTTGCTGTATCAAATAAGTCTCTAATTGCGCAGAATTCAGCAAACTCAAATAAAATTCCTTGCCATGACAGTTGCTTTCTACTTTCTTCTCATCTTTCTTCTATTCTGTCTTCAGCAATAAGCTGTAGGAATTAATATTTTGTGCCTCGCATTATATAGCCAAAATAGGCTACTTTTTAATTTTAATTATTAGAAGTTATTATCTTTCCTTCTGCAGCCTCTATAGAACTTCCATATTGGATAAGTGATCCATCCAAGATATCTTTAACAAAAGTGTTTTTAGGTCCACATCTCAATTGCTTCCAATTTATTAATCATAGCTACTTTGAGTATCTCGGCCTCTACACCAAATAATAAAACTTACAAGATGATACATTTAAGGAAATGTAATCTTAAGTTAATGTTGACATCACGATTATTTAATATTTTCCTGTACTTTCTAGCGATTTCTATGCTGCATTGGATCTCATTATCAGAATTCCAGTTTAATGCTTCCCATTTAATTTCTAACAATTTTTGTTCTGCATTCGATTTCCTAATCAGAATTCCAGTTTTCTTATAATCGAGAGCCAAAATATTTAAAGTTTTAATTTTTGATATTCTCATGTAAAATAGAATGCTAAAAAATTTATACCCGTCTGATTACGGCTATGCTTTAAAAATAGTTTAAATTAAACCCAAGAAATCAATTTTAAATTGTAAGGGTTTTATTTGTACTAAATATCGAAACAAGCTTTAAACACATCTAAATTTTAATGACAAGTTCCTAAAGTTTCCCATGCATCAATATCAACAAAAGAAACTAATGGATATCTTTTTTCTCTTTTTTTTTATTCTTCTTTTCTTTTGTATACGCTCAATTTGTTGAGGAAGGACTCTTTTGAAACAGTTAAGGTATCAGGAATCTAAAAAAAAGGATTCACATTTTGTGGTCTACTTTTCGTATGTTTTCTTTTATTTTTCTTATTTTTTTTTTTTTAATTTTGTTTTAGCTTTCATTATTTTACCGTTGTCTTTAGTGCTAAAAGTAGGGCGCAAATGTATATGTTGAAAGTATATAAAAATGATAAAAAAAACTTTAATAAGAATTTATTTCCACCTAAGATATATAGATATATTAGGTATATGTTTTTTATTATATGTATTTATTTATATATACTCTTTACACACGAACTTGATCCTTTTTCTCATGAAGTTTATCTGCTTTCAAATCAATTTGATCCTTTTTTAATAATGTTCCCGTTTCTTAGGACCCAGAAGTCGATCTTACAAGATTTAAAGACCCTAGTTCACATTTCTGTAATAGAACCTAAAAATGAAGAAAAAATTAATATAAGACCAAAAAAATTGCATCTAAATATTTGGCCTTTTTGTGGGGCTTAACAGTTGAATTTTTTTAATTTTATTTGCTGTATTTAGGCTCTATACAAAAAAAAATCTGTGACTGTCTTTTCTCAAATATACTTGGACTCGACTAACTGGATCCCAAGAAACCGATTGATTTGAAAATAGACAAATTTCATGTGAAAAAGGACCATGTTAATGTGTAAGGAGTGTATATATTACATACACTGATATAAATATAAAATTTACATTAACCGGATTGAAAAACAGAGGAAAGTTTAAATTTGTATCTTTCAAATATCCTTTTGCTTTTATATTACAGTTATTTTTTTGTCTTGGATTTGTACACCCCTATTATTTTTTTTCTTTGCGTTCCTTAATTTCGACCGAAAACTTTTCCCTAGTATTTTGCTCACACCACATTTAATTTTTTTTTTTCACCAAACTCAGAATTACAGTTATTGTTGTTGTTGTTATTTTGCAATTTTTCACACTTGAAAAACCACAAAAATAGCGAAAAGCAAAAAAAAACAAAATAATTCCAACAAAATTTTACATAGAAAAAGAAAACGGAAATAACATGAAAAAAAAACAAAATAAAAAAAAGAAAAACAAAAGAAAAGTAAAAAAGGAAAATAAAGACAATAAAATGTGATTTGAGGTTTCTTATTATTAGACTTGAAAGTAGAACAAAAACAATTTTATATTTATATATATATATATATATATATATATATATAGGTACGTGTATGCAAAAAGTTTTGGTTTAATTTTAACAGTAAAAAAAATTGTTCAGGATATTTAAAGGATATTTAAGATTATTCAAGGGATTTTAACTTTAAAGAAATTTTGTATTTTCTTTTTTTTTAGATTTTTATTTTCAAAGTTAATTTGTAAAAAACTTTGTATTATGTTCTGGGTTTTTTTTTTGTTTTCCAAATGAAATAAAGATGAATTGTTCTAAACATTATCTAATAACCATCAATGAAAAAACTTTTCCGTTTAGAATTTAACCTTAACATTGATCACGTATTAATATATGATACATTGCTTGGATATTAAAGATTAAAAGAAAATGAAAAATGGCTTATAAAAAAAGTTTTCGAAAAAATTTTTTAAGAAATATCAGATCAACTCCTAAAGTCGCTTCAGTCCTAAAGCGCTCAGAGAAACGGAGGCCTAACCAACATACCTATATTTAAGATTTTCTTCGGTCAATAGAAGAGGAGGTAATAAATTTTTCTGTGAAAAACCGGTTTTGATGAAATTTGGTACGAATTTTTTTTCGCCAATATTAAGGTTCAGTTCGTAGATGGACCGAATTGAACCACAGGATCAGGAGGCACAATAAAACTACCCTAGTTTTTTCTAAAAACCGCGAGCTCTAACCGCCGGAATGACTTTTTTTTTGTACATAAACTGATTTTAATGAAATTTGGTATGAATATTTTTGCTAAAAGAAAGAACAACCTCGTAGATAGATCTATAAGGACCACGGGATCGGACTAAACTAAAAATTGTCAAATAAAAAAATGAATAAGATAATGCATTCTTATATAATTGAAACGCTTATCCTTAGATAATTTTTTTGTGGTTTTCAGTGATACGCCACATAGTGAAATAACTGACTTTATAATAATGTCCTTTAAGCCCTCTCGGTGCCCAAAATTTAAGAACCCCAAGAGGAAGACATGACATGATATTAAGAAACTTCCATAAAAATTATAAAGGGCTAAAAAGTCTTCTCCAGACCAGGGAAATATCAATATGGATTTTAAAAACTGGAGTACAGGAGTAAACGGGTGGCGCAGTGGTTAAAATGCCGACTTTTAATGCAAAAGTCCCCAGTTCAAATCATAGTGAAAGTGAAAAAAAAACGTTTCAAGTTTTCGACTCGACTCAACTACTATTCACCATTGGGTTTTAATTAATGGCTTAATCAATTATTTATAATTATATATCTTTAATAAAAAATACTTTAATATAACAATATAAACCAATGCAAAATATAAACAAATACTTTAATTGAATAATAAAACTCACAGATATAGAATGCCATATAACTTAAATGCAAAATATTACAATATTAACAAAAATAGAATTGTATCTATATTTTTTTTTTTTTTTTTTTTCCTAAAGGAGGAAAAAACCTTCTAAAGGCACCTGGTAACCTAATCCCCCAGGTAGTGTGAGATTTTTACTACACTAAAACAACCTCCCCCCGTAGCCAAAATAATGGGATAAGCACCCCAGCTACTTGCGCAGTATTATGGCTGAAAAGTTACTAATCTATTAAAAATCTAAGAAGTTTCTACATTTTACAAGTCTAGTACTATTTCATGTTTAAATTGTATGTGGAATTCAAAAGGACCGATTCTAATAACACGAATATAATATAACTCCCTGTTCCAACATGATGTACCTATGGTATAGACAAGCTTCTTAGATTAACAATTGGACATATTTATCTTAAGTTTCAACTATCATAAACCAAATTATTTTTCTCAAAAACGGGTTCCAAAAAAAATCATTTCTTTTTCAAAGCTCTTGTATGAAAGGTATTCAACCCCATAACTTGATCAAAGAAACAGCTGAACTAACTGACTAACAAATTAGTTTTTCAACATTAAGCTGTATCTCCAAAACATTCCATCCAACAGAAATTAAAGTAACCTTAAAATTCGTCAGTTGAGGTGGTTATAATGAGGCCTTCATTTTATATTTAAGTGAACAAAAGAATTACAAGACCAAAGAATATCAATCAATCAAGAGAACCTTTATTTAAATTACTATGTTATTAAAAATTTCACATAATAAAATTCTATTAAAAAAAACCTGAACCCTACAATTAATTTTTTTTTTTATTTTTAATTTTGTGCTAATCACTAAATTGCAATTAAATTACAATTCAAATTTTTTTAAATAAACCTTTAATTATCAACACGCTCATAACCTCATTATATAAATTTTCATTTCAAAGTTGTGTAAGTAAATCTTTAAAAAATCATGCAATTCTTCATGGAAATATTTTGTGTTTTCATTTTTTTTTTTATTTTATTTTTCGTAATTTAGTCGGATTTTTAAGTAATTATGTTCGTTATTTTTATTACTTTAAGAAGTTATTTTAATTCTTAATTCTTTTTTTATGTATTTCGGGTTCTTATTTTATTTTTTTTCTTGACTTTTACAGCCCTACTCAAGGACATAATTATTAAAAGTTCTTGCAAAAATGAAAATGGATTGAAAAAATAACAAACAAAAAATATTATTTTTATTTTCTTCTTATTTACAGGATTAGATTGGAAACAAAACAACCATCATAATGAAAATAAAAGACAAAAAGCTAATAAAAGGTTTTTCTTAATTTTTTTTATTTCTTGTAATAAAATTACGATGAAAAGGTCATGAATTTCTGTTTTGTTTTTATTTTGTTTCTCTCATAAAACACAACATTTTTTTCCATTTCATCCTTCCTTAATAAAATATTACTACAACATTATCGCATCTCTTTTCATATGAAAACGCTTTAATTTAAATGAGCTTTCATCATACCAGCAACATAAATATTCAGCAACAGCAACAAAACAAAAAAAAAAATTATAATAATTAAATCTGAACAAAAAGGCAACAAAATGAAAATGAACAACCAAAATGTGTAGGTCCTTAAAATTAACTTTTCTTCTCATTTGTTTTTTTGTTATTGTTGTTTTTTGGGCAGGAGGGAAAAAGGTCTAGAACAATAAGTCCTAATAGGTTTAATTACACAACTGAGTTGAGAAATAAGACCTACCTTTGAAATTTCTATCTAGGTCCTATTTCTCATTCAAAAAAGAATTAAAACTTCTATTGCTTTGAAGTCACTTTAGAAATATTTTATTTTTATATTATTGCAATTCCAAATTTGTAGCTAACTTTAAAATTCGAATATTTCCAACATATTTCAAACTATATTAAAACCATTTTTCACTTCACAACTTCCATCGCACTTTGCTTAAAAAAGAAGGGAGCTAATGCTTTTGCTACCTTTGACCGCGCACTGCACCACTTACTTACTTACTTTTACTTTATCGACTTAACAAATTATTATTTTTCAACCGAGTCCAAAGCCTTCCTCCATTGACATCTATCTTGCGCAGCTTCTCTCCAACTTTCAACAATATTCAGCATTCTTACGTCTGACTGAACACCGTCTTTTCATTGAAGACGTGGTCGACCTCTTCTGCGTCTACCCTCCGGAATGAAGTCAAAAACTACGTGACTTAACCAGCGCAATCGTTGGATTTTATTCAAAGTTACGAGATCAGTATCGTCGCACAGCTCATACAGCTCGAGATTGTGTCGCTGTCTCCAAACTCTATTGATGTTGATCGAACCAAAAAATTTTACGTACAATCTTTCTTTCAAAAGACCCTATCAGATTTTCATCGTGTTGGATATGGTCCATGATTCTGCACCATATGTTAGAACTGGTACGATTAGTGTGATATTTGTCTTTTTACTCAGACTTCTTGACCTCATGTAACAACGGTTGGCTGGCACTATTCTACGCTTAATTTCAAGGCTTCTGTGTTCTTTTGACAACCGCGATATACAAAATCTTTCACGACCTCAAAGTTGTAGTCGTAACGTTTTCAGCTACATGGCGGCGGAAGGCATCATTGTTTGTTGCCACCATGTATGCAGTCTTCTTCTCATTTCCAAGCCCTCTCCTCAATATCAACAAAAGCTTCGCAAGTATCCCTTTTGTGATTTACCGATTATATTGCATCACTACCGTACTTTATGTCGTGTCTATGTCCGCAGTCACTTTATGAATTTTATTATTGTTAATGACAAAATAAAGCTCGTTCTACATATGTCACTATTTGGAGTGATGTTATAGTCGGTTGCCAAATCAAGTTTGCAACTTTTGCAGAATATTTACAGTTATATTTTTACATTCGCAAAATTTAGCGATTTAGTTTTATTTCTCTTTCCAAAGTGAAATAATACCTATTAGGTTTTATATCCTCCTGCCGTTTTTTTGCATTTTTTTTATTACACAAAACATACAAGGAAAAAAACTTTTGTCTACTGAAAAAAGTCGTTAATAAAGCAAAGACATCTAAGTTTTTTTTTTCGGAAACTTTTGAACAACATCCAAATGAAAAGGAAATTATAATAATGTTTTCTTCCAAAAGAATAATAATAAAAATTGAATACAAGTTTATGTACATACATTCATACATACATACAAGGAATAATCCTTCGAAATCACTTAATTAACTGAAAATCCAAAAAGGGAACAATAATAACAACAACAACAACAACAAAATTTAATACATAAACAAAATAATAAAAATAAAGTTTCATAAAGTGTATAATTAAAAGTTAACGAACTAAAAAAACAAGAAAAACAAAATTAATAAACAACATAACAAAACAAAAAAAACTAAAAATTACCTCCATTTTTTTTCGCCAAACTCTCAACACATCACTTAATACATTACAATATTTATTACAATTTCAATAAGTACCGTTATACCTAATTTATATTTTAATATATTTTATTGTAAAAACATTGACTAAGATTTTAATTTATTTTCAGAATATACTGTATATACATACAAATTTAAATCATACATGCATATTCACATACATATTGATTTATATATATTAATTTTACATTTAAAATATTTCCAAGGATAATTTAAAAACTTTTCTAAAAACAAAATTCTAAAAATCTATGACAAACAAAAGCATCAAAACAAGGAAAATTCTGAATAAAATCAATCATTATCATTCTGTGACTAACAAACATATCAACTTTTATATTACGTCATAATCAATATCATCAGTTTTTTAATTTAGATGTTTCCGTTATATTAACTTCTCTTATGCATATAGATAATTAAAAGACTGACTAACACAAGTATATAATATTAAAATCATATACATACCACAATTTCATTTATCTACATTCTACACAATTCATACAAACATATACATACGCACAACTTACGTTCAAACTTCTATATTAAAATGTATAACAAACTGTCATTTAGAAAGTCAACAATTTCAGTATTCAGTAATTTATTTTTTGTTATTTTGTTAGTTAACCTTAAAAACACAAATGTGTGAATATATAAAATATATATATATATATATACAAAAAATTTTGCAAATTTCACCTAAACAATTTCACCTCATCACTTCAACATTGTGTTTTTTCAAAATAAAAGAACTACAAAAACAATTTCATTCCACTGTTATCTTCTATCCGTCATTTGAATGTTATCATCTAATTTACCTGTCCTATATAGTATATATATATATATATGTATTTTGCATGTTTGTATAAATGTTTATTACTAATATGATGATTCTGTCATCACACGCGTTTTCATTCAAAAACAAGTACAAAATTGATGAAATCCAACAAACAAACACCTAAGGTGAGAAAGGTTTTTTCCAGAAAAAAAAACAACTATAAAAAAATAAAAACAAGAGAAAAAAAAATGAAATTATCTCAATAAAATTTAATGAAAATTATTTTTTGTTTGTTATTTTCTGATTATCCTCTTGTCATATTTTTTTTTTTTTTTTTTTTTTCAGTTTTAACCTCAATATTCTTGTTCAAAGGATAATTTAGGAAATTCCTAAAATTCTTTTCTACCACTAAAAAACAAAAACAATAACAACTATAAAAACACCAAAATATTCCAAAAGTTTTATGAATTTCTTTTTTTTTCGTGCTTAATTTTGAAATTGGGTGGTGTGTCTCTTGTATTTATTCTAACATTTGTTAGATAAGGGCTGCCAGATGCCATTTTTCATCAGTATGGGGTAAAAAGTTGTCAATTACATTTTTTCCATGTGAGCGATTATAGCAACTTATGTGTAAACTGATTGAAACACAAAATCAAAATGAAATAATTATCAAAAATTGATTCATAACTACTGATGAAATGTTCAGAAAATTTATTATCAATCCAAAAAATCTTAAATTAATTTATTTGAAATATTTTAATTAAAATTAAAAAATCTGGAGCTAAATTTATTTTCAAAAATCATTTAATTGTTGAATTAACACTTTTCTTAAATTTTATAAGCCCTTGATGCAAAAGAAATGAAAACAAAACTTTCGTGTAGGAATTTCAAGGAATTTCAATGAAAGCCAAAGCTATCGCCTCAATAAAAACTTGTGTTAAGTGATTATGTATAGAACTATTACTAATTTAATGAGTCATCATTTACAGACAATATTTAGATATGTTATTAATAATAACAAAAATTAATCAAATTAAACATTACGAGGACCATTCTTCCAACTGCAGTATGCAGATTATGGTAACAGATTTTATAGGTAGAACTTTTTTTTATAAATAATACAATATCAACAACATCAGGGAATATCAACTTTTACACAAAGGTAGGCTGGTAGACAAGCAGAAAAAAAGAATAGTTGAATAGAGAATTGGCAACCAAACTTAAAAACGCAATGCAAAAGAAAACCTAAGTAAGAAAATTAAAAATGTGGTAACATAAAATTTTTAAAATAAATTAATAATATCTAATTGGGTTTAAAATGAAATATGGGAGCTGAGTTTAAAGAAATCAAAAATATTCACAATAAAAGATTATTAATGGATACCCAATATTTAATACACTAACAACATTGATAATACAACTAAAGAAATTCTTTTCTAGTTTTCCATCTTCCACCATCTCAAATTTACATCTATTGCAAGACATTTTTGACCACCACTTTTTTCCAAACCACCACCACCCTCCACCAATTGCAAGAAAACCACTAATAATATAATTTTAACATTCGATAAAAAAAAAAAAATTAGCATCCAATAACATATAAACTAAAAACAGTTGGTAACCTTTTCTTTTGACATTTGTAGCTGTCACTTGCTCCTTTAACCTTTTGCATATTGTAAGAAATCCCCTGAATAATAGAATTAAATCTTTTGATAACTAAAGAAAAATTGACTTCACCTTACATATAAACTAAATACATCTGGTAACCTTTTTTGCAAAAATATTTAATTGTGGTACTTTTTTTTTCATTTTCTTACTTTGCTCATTTTTTGACAGAAAAGGTTAATTATTATTGACATCATAATAATGATTATATCCTTCGTACAAAAAATATTCTTTAATTATGGGTTTCTTTGAAAACAACAAAAAAAAAACAAAAAAAGATATTTAAAATGACATCATAAAATTTTACATCCCAAGGACATCACATCTCAAATTTTTAAAAAGAACACCCAAAAAAAAAAATTAAAATTTTTTTTATGATCAGCTAATAAAATAATTAAAATTTGTTTTTATTATATTATAAAAAATAAAAAGATATTTATTAAATAAGCGTGCAAAACGTAGGTAGAACAACTAAATTTTGTTGTTTATCAAAGGACCTTGAAAGTTATATTACATTGAAGGTATCAGACGTTAAATAGGAGACAATTTTTTTCATCATTATTTTGTTCAATTTTTTTTATCTCATGTCCTTTTTCCTTGAATACAATTATATTTGTTGAACACATTATGACATTGATATAAATAATAATTTGATAAGTACGTAAAGAGAAAATTCGTAAAACAATTTAGTGACTATTTACTTCTAGCTGACTTCTTCTTAAAATATTTGATTTATGAAGGTTGTATATTATCAATTTATTGCAACAACACTTCATTTCGATTCTAAGAAAATGTCAAAAAAAAATTTTATAACCATTTTAAGATTTTTCTTCTAAAATTTCTTTCTTACTATGCTAGAGGCACTCTTAAGTGTGGTTAGAACATAAATTTTATTCAAAAATAAACATATTACTATGACAAATAAACAAATATTATCACCTTTTAACATTATTATCTAAATATTATCTTTTTCAACATAAACAAATTCTCTTGAAATTTATTGAATTTCTTTTCCATTTCACTCAAAAAAATTTTGCAAAATTTAAAACATTGACAAAAGCAAGGACAAACCTAAGGATGTGTTTTTTTTTAAGAAATTTGGTTATAGGTTTGGAATGTTTTTTTTTAAAGATAAACTTGTGAGTCATTGTGCTTTAAATTTAAGTGGAAAAATTGAAGCTCGTTTATTACAAATTTATTATAATCTTCAAAATTAATTTTAATCAAGAAAAATTTCAAAAATTTTTTATTAGCGGAATGAATTTGATAAGAGTATTAAATGATTATATATTATCTTGTAACATGCAGGATTTCGAAATATCTTTATTCTAACTTGTAGAAATATATTTCGTATTTTATTAAAATATATTTTAAATAATGAAGCCTAAGCATTCTTGAGTAAACAATTTTATTACTACCACGGTCCTATTCTGGGAAGATCAATAATACATAATACTTTTCATAATATTGAATATACCTGGAAGAATGATATGTATTTACACCTACTCCTTCATAATTCAATATTATCTAAGTAGTCGAGAGTTCCTAATATATGTTTAAAAGAGAAAACGTTAATTCATTGCCATACCACATAATATGAAGCAGACTAAAATTAAAATTCGCCAGAAAACCTTAGATCTGATATTTTATATTCGTAGAAATTTAAATTTGGAATAGATGTCTCAAAAAAAGAATAAGTGGAACAACTTTTAGCACAGCTCAACACAGTTCAAGCTAAGGGCTTAATATTTTAGAGAGAACTGAGATTCTTAGAAATAAGTATGAGTTCCACATAATGAAAAAAAATCCATTGTAAACTAAAAAGAACTTTAGAGTTTGATACCAAATTAGTATTGTATCTTTTTAGTTTATTTTTTTTATTCTTATTAGTTTTTCAAAAACATTTATATACTAGTGTTTCCTAATTAAGTGCACATAAGATAAATTTGTGTATGCAAGCTAAGCTAGGCCTTTTGTAGTTTCCAAAATATGAGGCAAAAATGAAATTTAAAAATTTTTTTTTAGTTTTAATAATTTAACTTTTAATTCTGTTTCTAGGCTACTTATTAAAATTTTACATAATGTATTTGAAAGTTGAAATAATCCGCTTTTAAAAAGTACCTATTTTCTATCTTTTACAGTTTTAAAACTGCGAGCTTCTAAATTTAAAAATGTTGAAATTATAATAGTTCATTTTGAAAAAACTACATTTACATGAAAAAGTTTCACAAAATAAATCTTTATCTTCTCATAAGTATCTATACAATGGCACATAGCAGTGCACTTAATTATGACTGCTAATTATACATCCTGTATATACGTATTAGTTTCGATCATTTTTTGTATGAAAGAGATTTGCCGAATTTAAATCCCATTTTTTTTTTATTTTAGTATTAAGTGCGAAATTCAGCTTAAATAAATAAATTAGTGGAGATTCGGAGGTGTGGGAGCCTCCAACATCAAAATAAATAATTTTGTCGTCAATTTTATTACAATTAATTTAATTACAATTTTATCTTATCGTCAATTTTATATTAATTAAAATTTTTGAAACTTACTTATTATTAATTTACATAATTATATTTCAATATTTTCATAATATTAATTATATATATAATATAATTATATTCAATATTTTCTTTGCACAAAACTAAGTATATAAAAATATACTTTTTTTAAAATCCTTGGGTCTTTAATAAACTTTGATTATCTTAAGACTTCTGTCAGTTCGAAACATCTAGAGTGAACTTTTTTCTGACTAAATGCTTGCCTCAATGTCCAGAATAAGTTTCCCAATAGCTCCAAACCATCCTATCAGGAAATAAATCAACCTATCTGTAATTCGGAAAATTCAATCCATTAATGTAATATATTAAAGACTTTTACAAATTAACTAATTAATTGTTTTCTGGTTACACAATACCCCATACTTCACAACAATTAATTTCCGCAAATAAATTGGAATAAAAATTTTAATATTAGAATTATTAATTTAGTATACAATTCCACCATTATTCAAATAAATAAGTTTTCATATTTTTTATTAATTAATCGTATACCCACTGCACCAAAATTATATTTTTATTTGAATTTCTAATTAAAAAAATGTCAAAATTAATTAAATATAAAAAAATTTATTATTCTACAAATTTTATTAAACAAACAGATCTTTTTCTAGTATATAAATTAATTACGTGTCATTAAAAATTTTCAAAATGACAACCATTATAACAACAACAAATTAAAAACTTGCAAAATTACCAAAAAATAAAAAACCAAATAAATAAAACAAAAATATAATAAATATTTTTAAAGAAAACTAATTAAAGAAAGAATTCATAAAAAAAAATAAAGCATATACAATTAGTGCATAATGCCCTCACAATTCACTTCTAATGAATTTCTAACGAATAATTAAGAAAAAAAATTTAGCCCACACATTTGTTGAATCTTTCAATATTTTGTGTACGACTTACCAACCATGTGTCAAAATATGCATAAAAATAATTCAGTGTGACAATATATAATATCTAATGTGTTTATATAGAGATGGGACGATGTCATGAATGCTAATACACTGCATATATGCATACATTTAAATGGTTTTATCACAGACTAATATACTATAGTATATTAGTCTGTGGTTTTATGCTAAGTGACATAAAAAACAAAAAAACATCAACTGTCAAATGAAATGACCACAATGTAAAAATCAGATATCAATCACTTGAGAAAATATATTTTATTTTAATTTTTAAAAAATATAATGAAAATGTAGATATAAAATCGCGAAAATTTAGTTAAAGTTTTTATATTTTCGGTGAGTTGGTGGGCAGTGTCTAAAAACTGTGTAGTGTATGTGTGTGTAAATGTGTGTGCACTTCTGTAAAAATATCAAATGTGACATTTTGTTTTATTTCCTTAAAATATTTTTTAAAGTTATTTTAAAAATTTTTAATAATAAATATATTGTATATAGAGAAGTATCAAAATAATGGAGATCATACATTTCAAAAAAATACGTTTGTAATATTTTTAAATTTTTAAAGATGTTAAACTTTACCAAAACAACTCGTATAACGAGTGTAAGTAAGAATAAGTAATATAATTTTGGTTAATATTTGTTTAAGGTTTCTAAACTTGATCAAAGACTATTTTAATAATCACTATTCTATTTGTTTTCCAATTAACTTAAAATATTCCAATAAGTATAAAAACATACTATAAGTATACTAAAATATTCTCTAATAAGTCTTCTATTTTAAAATATTAGAAATGTCAAATTTTTTTAGAGCTGTTTCCATTACTAGCAATTTGGTTTATAGTCTAGAAGTACCTGACTACCAGACCTTCGTCATTTTATAAAAGCTAAAAGTTTCTCATTACATACTTCCAACACAGTTAAGAACGATTTGGCTAGTATATAGTATGGACAATAGTGGCTTTGACAGATAATAAGTAGCAAACTTCAATAAACTGTAACTGTACTTATGTTATAGTATTAAAGCTGAAATTTATACATGTTAGATGTTATTTCTATATTAGAAGATATTTCCTCAATAACCAGAAGATTTCGATACTTCTAACCCCTAGCCAGCCGCATTTTTACAATATCCAAATCAAACCTTATAATCAATCAGATCAACTCTAGAACAGTATGTTTTTTGTCTTTCTTACAATCTGTTCACAATATTCTTTAAAAATAAAGCAATTAAAATATTTTTCAAATAATAAATAGGAAAATTTTCTTCAATTTTATTTTTTTTTTACATTTAATTCAAAAACAGAACTAAAAGTGAGAAAAACATACAAGTAAAGAAGAAAAGTTATAAATCATTCGAATTACTAACATGCCAGCCATAAAATTATTTCGCCTTTCGCATTTCACTGTAATAATTTAACTTTTAAAATGTAATTAAAAATAAACAAAAATAAACGAATAATTTTTTTTTCCTTTAAAAATTATTGCTACAGTGCTGTGAAATATTCATTGAGTGCATATTAATTATAATCTATTGAGTGTAGGTATTTTAAATTAAAAAAAAATGCTGTAAAGAAAACGAGTATTTTGGCAAGAATGTGACTTAAAAATAAAAGTCAGTTAGATAAAAGATTTTATTTTCTTACTTTTATATTCATTCAGTTGTGGATGTTTTTATTCACCCCTTTAAGGAGTACACGACATCTATAACAATTATTTAAATATGGCAAAAATATATTATATTATATGTATTATATATTATATATACTACATTGTAAGCAAAGGGCCCTCTGGTTTGAAGGACACTCTAGGCATTTCTTTTCGCATTGAATTTAAATAAAAAATTGCATAATGCACATCTTAGAAAATTCTTTCGAGCAGTCTTAATACTGTTACTTTATACACTTATGTATTGGCAACCATACAGAACGAGTGTATTCAAGAATCGGTCGAGCTAGATAACGGCTTTAGGATATATGGATTATGAATAATGTGTTTGTGATATATTATCTGCATGAAAGCTTCTCTTGATGTGTCTGACTATTTTTTTACTTTTCACATCCATGAACTTTTAGTTTATTCAAGTTTTCTGCAACGTTAAGATATTATATCGTGCAATTGATGTGACTTCCGTTTCAACCAATTTGAAAATTTTAATTAAATTAATCTTGTCATTCGCCTTATTAATAAAATAATTAAACAACTCAATGAATGTACAAAATAAATTGGCACGATACTGTACTGTCAATTATTGTTTAAGGAGCAGAGTAATAAAAAATTAAATAAAATTGTATAAATTTTTTTTTCTCGCCGATCTTCTAATTAGACAACTCAATTTTTATATACATATTTTTATTTATTTTCATACTTTACCAGTGTCAGTATCAGTACTTCTTAAATTTTTCTTCTACTTTTAAATTTTTTTTTATTTTTAGTGCACTCTTCCAGTTAAAAAATTTTTACATTCATTCGTTCTGACTCTTTTACTCTTATTAAAATTTTATTACAAAAAATTAAAAACTAGAAAGCTGACCATGTCAACTCTAGGATAACCGCATGAAGGTAATTTAACAATTACATCACCCGGTAAATTACTTTTGGCAAAATTTTAAATACAAAACTTAGTAGGCTTTCAGTTATGAACATAAGAAAATATAAGTTAAAAGCCAGCTCTTCGAACTACTTCCACTACACCGACTATATTTTAGTCAAACGTTGGCCTTTAAACTTGACTCCTATTGACAAAATGTCAAATATTCAGCTTTATTATGTATAAAGTAAAGCTCATGTGAAATATGGATTTGTATAGCAACTACTCGAACCCACAGCACTATTCCAAATAAATTTTGCAGAAACTTTGGTCATAAAACTAAACTAATTTTGGAAAAATTTTACTTTAGGAACTCAGCTTAAATAATTATAGCGTTCTTTTTTTATAAAAAAAAAATTGTATGGGGGCTGCTCCAACCCAGATTAAAATCGTACATCCTTTAAAGATGAAATCAGAATCCTAGCTCCTTTATTTTTATCATTCATACCCATAACTACGATTAACTTTTCGATTCTGATCCGATCCCTACCTTTAGGTCTATATCTATTCCCCCTCTTTTACACCATTACAAACGGTTTGGCAAATTTAGCATACCCTTTGAGCTACGTTCATACGGATATAAATATATATATAAGAGAGTAAATACATCTAGTACGTATAGTAAGTACGTACATGAAAATGACAACTAGAGATTGTAATGAAATAAAAAATACAAAAATACATATACAATTTTCAAATAGAAGAAACAGTGGAAAATTATGAAAATTATCTTCAAGTAAACATCTGGAAATGAAAAATTCTAAGCAATAAATATTTATGTATATTATAGTTTTAAATTAAAAATGAAGGAAAAAAAAAATAATATTGAATTGTTTTTGTTATTTTTTTTTTTGAAAAAATTTTATGCTCCAATTTAAATTTTTTTTTTTTATTTTAATCTATCTCTTTGCATTCTACATCCCGTACCCTATCAGAATTGCTTTAGGGTATAATAAAGATGATGAACACCCATTTTTTTTTTAAAGATACAGTAGGATACAGAAGGCACCTCTTCTTCTGCTGAAAATTGCAGTGTTTCCAACTACTCGCATTGAATTAATTTCAGTAGAATACTATTTTTCTGATGGTGGCATTGCATGCATCAGTTCCCTTCTATATTATGCAACAAATATTATTGCACGAGATTTTATTTTTTTATTTTATTGCACTCTTTGCACTCCTTCTTGTACAAAGTTCTCTGTGCATTTTGTTATTCCAACATTTTTCATTTTATTTTATTTTTATAATGAAAATGTCATGATTTTTATATTTTATTTTGATGGACGCGGTCATAAAAATATAAAAAAAAAAAAAAAAAAAAAAAAAAAAGTGAAAAGAAACCTAAAACAACGATATTTACTAGATTTGCTCTTATAATAATGGGGTAAACTTTAACGCTTTTAAGTGTTAATAAAATTAAATCGCGTTTCAACTAAATAAAGAAAAAAAAAATTGTTGCATGGAACTGGAATTGGAGTGATGTTAGGTTGATTGGACTAAAATAAAGTATAGTGTATGGAATATATTATAATAATTTATATAGAGTAGAATTTTATAAAAGTTTTATTGGTTCCGTGGCAGATTTTTTTCTTTTATTATAAATTAAAAAAAAAAAAATTTTTTTATATTTTCGTATTATTTTTTAGCATACCCAGACGTTATGGACTATTAGAAATAGATGAAGATAAATTTTTATTTTTGTAAGTGACACTTTTTTTTTAAAAAAGAATGAAAAGTACAAAAACCATTATAAAATAAAATAATAAAAAAATGAAAAAGGAAATTAAATAATAAAATAATATAATGAAGAACTATTTTATTACATTAAATTGTGCTTTTAAATAGAAAAAATAGGGTATAAAAATTAAAATTTTAAAATTAAATTTAATGTTTAAATAAAATGCTGTTTTAATTTAAACAAATCATAGAGTGATAGATTTGAGCATCACTTTATTCTGTAATACGGTAATTCATAGTTTAGTTATTCTAACATTATATAAATTAATTATAATTAATCAAAAGATTTCTATTTTTAAAGAATTTTTCATTCATATTTATTTTTATTCATGATCATACTTAAAATCCAGGCCAGCCAACAATAGTGAAAAATTTCACATTAATTTCTTTCATTTTTTCGGATTGTTTTTAAATTTTCTAATTAAAATACAATTTCTAGAGGCAAACAAATTAAATGTCTATTTGTGAACGGTATAACACTAAAAGGAAAAGTGTCTGTTCTAGAAGCGTAGTCCTACAAAGCTGTATATTTGATTTAGTTGCAATTGAATTAATGTATTACATTTAAACATCTAAGCAAAGCTATAAGCGAAGTGAAAATTAGGTCGTCACCTGAATATCCCAACTACAATAAATACTGTCTTTATGTCCTTTATACAGGTAGCTGCTGTCAAACGTTAAAGTTAAAGTATAAGTTAATAAATGAAAGTATCTACAATACAATTCTTGGGGTACATGAAATAAAGCCATATTAAACTTTTTTATTTTAATATCAAATTTTTACACCCACCTTCTAGAGCTTCCGTTTTCGAAAAATATTTATATATATGTACATACTAGATTATGAAATAGTAGAGATTTTAGAGTTGAATTCGAAATCAGAGTAAATTTTTAAGAATCAATATTTGGAATAAGGGGATCTACCGAACATGATTCGAACATGTTTATAAATTATAAATGTTCTGGAAAAATGGAATGCACTGATTTTGAATCCAACTTAAAAATAATGCCATTAAATTCAGAAAATCGTATTGAATTGCTGTCAAATAAAAAACTTAATTATATTTGATTTCGTTAAGGCATATTTGGGTTCATTGCACGTTCCGCAATTTTTATTTCGCGTTACCATAAAAAGGTTTCAACATCTTTCAATTAAGCTTGCTTAGCATGTTCAAATGTCAAAAAATTTAATGTCATTTTTATGCATAACTTAAAGAGTGCGTAATGACTCAAACATTGTGTATACTTACTTACTTAGGTGGCGCTACAGACCATGAAGGTCCTGGGCCTGACGTAGCGTTCCTCTCCACCTCGTTCGGTCCCGCGCAGATTCTCTCCAGTTAGAGATTTGGAGCCTTCTGATGTCTGTCGAAATCTCGTCTCTCCAACGAAGGTTTGGGCGACCTCTGCGACGTGTTCCCTCTGGCCTGGCTTCGAGTATCTTTTTAGCTGGAGCATTGTTGTCCATTCGCTCAACGTGACCTAGCCATTGCAGCCTTTTGATCTTAATTTTTTGAACCAGGTCTACGGCAATGTCCAGCATTCTGCTCCATATAGTAGCACCGGAAGTATGAGCGTTTTGTACAGTTACACTTTGGAACTGCGCGAGAGGAGTTTTGAACCCAGTTGTTTTGACAAACATTGTGTATACAACGCATAATATTGTTAAAAAATTTTAATGCTGTTTTTAATGCTGAAAAGCTGAAATGCATTATGAATGCAAAAATCACGTATAAAATAATCAAAGAGTTAAAACACATTATAAATTTAATAAATTCACTAAAAATTAAAAATAATTCAAATGAATAACAAAAACTACACTTCATATTAAGCACCTACATCCACGTGAAATAATTCTCCAAATAAAATTTCTCCGAAATAATTCATAAATTTTATTAAATTTCTCCGAATTTTCTATTCTACTTTTTTTTAAAAAAAAACAAAATTTATTATTTTCAACGTGTTCATATCTTTTGTTCTTGGCCATTATTATCATGTAGGTCCTTTATTCTAATTCCATTGAATTAAAATCATAAATAGCATGTCATACATAATATTTTATTATGTTTTTTATATAAAAAAGTATATATATATTCATACATCATTTCTTATTCTATATTAAATTTCTAAAAAGATATTTTGTTATTTTACTTTCACTTGGATTTTTAATAAAAACGATATCTTGATTTTAATATGAAGATTACTTTGGTTAACTACAATATTATTATTATTATTCTTTGACTTTTCTACCGTTAATATTATTTTCCACTTTTTCATTATTATTCAGTGAATTGGAATACAAAAAATTAACTTCAGCAGCTCAATTGCACAATATGAATAACAAACCAAAGAAAGAAAATGAGCAATAATACACAAATCATAACAAAAGGTATAAGAGAATGTTACAAAATCAGCCAACCACCATTGTTTTGATTTGTTTTTTCTTTTTTATTATTTTATAATTATTTTTATTATATTTTTTTCCATTAAAAATAAGAAAAAAAAGGATATTACTATAAAATACAGGTAAGCCATCATTTAATATTTGTAATAGTCAATTGCATATAAAAACGCAGCCCCATTTCATAAATATTTCAGATTTAATATATAGATTGGCTATTAATCATAACCAAGCTGGATATTTTGCCCTTTAAGGGTTTAAATTTGATGCGGTTTTGATTAAAAAATATGAAATTTTATATTAATGAGTGTTATGGAATTGGAATTTCGTTTATGATAAAAGGACACAATTAGTAATAGAGGCTACCTGGGTATCGAATGTTTCATCAAATAATTTTTGAAGTTCAAAAAGGATTGTTTCCTGCCAGGAAACACAAAAGGAAATGAAGGTGGATTGAACACACATTAAGGAAGATGGAGAATGCAGGATAAGGAAGACTCTAATCTGGAATCATCTAGACTCCAGGTCAAGAGGTATAGATAGATAAAAATTCAAACTAGGAAGAAGCCAATGTAAGAATTGCAAATATACTGAGAATATTATGTTATTCTTATATTGAAATAATCTTAGCTAATTTGGCATTCATAATTACTACTTGAGACATAAATAGTATATCGCATTTTATATTTAAACTGGCTTAAATGCCAATGATTAAAATTCAAAATTTAACCGGCAGAATTCCTTGGCTGTGCACTTTCTTCTACCTTCCAAATTTCCGTACTGAAAGAGAGATAAAAAAGTATCCAATATTGATTTTTTTATTACAGAATCTAACAACTTTGTTTCAACTTTTTGTCTATGACCACAAAAATAAAATTAAAAAAAAAATTTGAACAGTTCCCACCATTTTCTCCGTAAAATAAGTTGTTGTGGAAAAATTATTGCCGGGTGGCGCAAAACGACCGATAGGATTTGAATGTTTAATAACATTATTATTTAATGGTTAATTATTATTATTATTTTTTTGTTATACAGTATATTAATTTTATAAATTATAAAAATTTTTAGCTTAAGTAGAAAAATTATATCCCGGAAGTGGTGACCATTTTCGGTTTCGCAATTTCGTTCTCTTTCCAGTACATTTTCCATAACTTTTCGTAATTTTTTATAGCTGTTCTGTTGTGTACTGTTCCATTTCCAATTCCCCAAGTTTTCTTCACAAAATTCTGAAATAAAAATAAAAAATTTAATTAAATTTAAAAAGTCATTAAACATTCAAACCATATCGGTAGTTTTGCGCTACCCTATAAACAAAATAGAATTGTATCTATTGAAAATATA
This sequence comes from Dolichopus griseipennis, assembly GCA_963082915.1. Classification (NCBI taxonomy): domain Eukaryota; kingdom Metazoa; phylum Arthropoda; class Insecta; order Diptera; family Dolichopodidae; genus Dolichopus; species Dolichopus griseipennis. The sequence continues at coordinate 76,962,088 of OY720443.1, forward strand.
AGACGTTTCTACATGTTCTAAGGCCTTGTACTATCTCATATTTAAATTGTATGTGGAATTCAGTAAGATCAATTCTAACAACACGAATATAATATGACCCCCTGTTCCACCATGTACCTATGGTAAAGACAGGCTTATTAGCCTAACAACTGAAAAATTAACACTTAAAAAAAATATGTTTAAATTCTTTGCATTTTAAGTAAAAATTAGACCAGATTTCTTACAGCATCATTGGTTCAAATCTTTTTATTTTCAGGAATAACTAAAAAAAATATTAACTATAAATTTTTATATATAATATTATATATTTATTTGATTTTACCATAACTTGTTATACCACCATTACCACCACGCTCTTGATTTGATTCTTAGTTATTTAACGGTATTACAATGAAGTGTAAGAAAATAATAAAACCAAAAACTTTATAAACAGTTCTATTGTTTCTACTTTCCCTTTGTTCCCGGTTTTTATTTTTTATTTTTTATTCTTGATTACTTTTTTTCACTTGTTTTATCCTTTTATTTTCATCCTTTTATCATCCTACAATTCACAGTTAAATCAAGTACAAAAACAATATTATAGGCTATTCTTTATAAAATGCAGTAAATATTCACTTTGAATAGGTGAATAGGTGAATCCATTAAAATCGGAAAGTAGATTCATATACAATTACCTTTATATTTTGTTTTATTTTTTTTTCTGATTATTTTATTGTTTTATTCATTCACTCTCCATTATTATAATATTATGTAGGTTTACTGTTTTCTCTTTCTTTTTTCATTTCATTATTCGCTGTTACTTTTTCTTTTGTTTTTTTTTTTAACGTTCAACCTGTTGCGATTTGGATATAAAGTTTTTATTATTAAATGTTGAATACAAAAGAAAATAAAAGTTAAAATCAAAAAAAGATCAGATCTAATTCAAACTGCGGGTTAAATATTAGAGTGACCATTTGTATATTTTGTAATCATACATAATTTTATAACACCCCTAAGGACTCCTTTGTAGTTTCAAATTTTCGCTAAAGTGGAATGAGGTCGTTCTGAAACGCAATACGCACTTGCTCTGTTCCATGATTATACTAAATTATCGGGTTAAATTTTTAAATCAGTTAAAAAAATCAGTAATAAATTTTTAGAAGTCATCGTAACTCGGGAATCTCATTCATTGTAAAAGCTAGTGTAATCAGAGTTGCATTTTTACAAATAATGAAATATGATGTGACAGTTGCGTTATATTCGAACGCTTTTTATATGTTAGTAAAAAAATTTTATATTTCAAAATAGGTCGATATCAATGAATGAAAGTGCGGTAGGTGCGGAAGCAGCTCAATTACATCAAAAAATTGACGGTTAATGAAACGGTCGCTGAAACCAATGTAGTGAATCTAAGTTCCTAACTAAATATTGTATTATGTTATTCGAGCTCCACTGGACTCAACCTTTGTGTATTACATTTTGACATTCATTAGATTTATTCCACTAAAAAGTTAAAGTACAGAAATTCAAATGACTGGTCACTTTTTTTGAATAAAAACAAATATAAAAAGCAAAAGATAAAGAACCTAAAAGAACTAGGAAAATAATCAATAAAAGTAATAAAGAAATCTCAGATGAATTTAAGAGATGAAATTTTTTTATATTTTGTATTGTTTAGATTCGTAAAAATAAATTACAAATAATAAAATACAATAATAATAATAAATGAAAACAATAGGATCTGAAGGATATAAAATACAAGTAGGCTGACAGGTAAACTATGGAAAGAATAGGTACATTGGATATTTATTTTGATATTTTTTGTTTTTATTATTAAAATTGTAATAAAAGATATTTAATGCGTTTTTTATTTACATTTAGAATTAAATATAAAAAACAAAATACAAAAATTGAAAAATTAATAGAATCTTGTGGTGATAATGGTATAGTGATGGGTATTATGGGTTTTATTTTAATATAATAAAATAGGATAACCTAGGCTTTAAAGATAATGGGTACATTTTATAAAATTCCATTATTATATATATATATATATATATATATATATATATTATTTCTTTGGTTTAGATTTATTGTAATAAAGAGGTTATTGGATTATACGAATCAAAATAGAAAATCCTTTAATAAACACTAAACGACTATAAAATCAAATTGTAATTTAGTTAGAAGACATTAGAAGATTTGGAAATTGTTCAATTTGAAATTAGAATAATGCAGATGAATAAAGCAACTGTTTAAAAGAATTGAATCAGTTCAGTTGAAACAATCGATATCATGGTGTTAGGAGTCTAAAATATAATGAAATTTTTTAAATGTGACCACATGATATTTATTTGAATAATATGAAAACAAATATGTAAAATAAATAATAAATGTGGAAGGAAGATGGAATTGTGAACGCTAGGAAACGGATTATATATTGATTAATAAACAATTTTGGAATTAAATGTATCTTAAAATAAAAAATTTCGATATTCTATTTCTTTTGATTATCATTTTAATTGTGTTGTTTTGTTCTACAAGCACACTTTATCACCTACCAATTATTGCAAGTTCACTGGGTCAATATTTTTTATATGAACCATTCAAGTTATCCTAAAGCTTAATGAATATGTTGTAAACTTAAATAGTAAATCAGGAAGAGATGTAGAAGAACGGCTTAAAATGATAAATCATCTAAGCATTGGGTTTTTTATTGTATATCATTGGTCACCAAGATCTAATCCATATGAGATTTAGAATTACAACTTGCACTATTTTATTCAATATGCTTTCTTAACACACCACACACCAACACATGAAATATAATTAATAACTAAGAATAACAACTTTTAAGGAATAATTGTAAAAACTTTGGTTCATTAATATAATTGCTTTTCTTTAATAAAAATTAGATTCTTCGCCTTAATGTATAAATTATGCTAAAAACTAATTAAGTAATTGAACATTACATTATACTAACGCATATTGTTGATGTGATGTGAAATCACATGCCTAGACTCAAAGAAGCTGTGCATAACACGTTTAGAAACGAATAATCCAATTTTAGACTAGGTAAAAGTTGTCTTGATCAAGCCAACTCATTGAGGATAATAGTCGAGCAGTCGCACGAGCGCTCACTGGTCTTCGTTTACTTCAAAAAATCATTAACAAGGAAAGCCAAATAGAAAGACCTTGAGAACTGAAATATACCAAGTAAAGTCATATATACAATTCGTGCTCTCTACGATAACGCTGAACTCGTAGTGTCGCCAAGTGAAAATATTAGTCATATTAACAAATGCAGCAACCAAAAAAGAGTGCCATCTATGTCATCACTACTTTCCACTCTAATCTTGGATGAAATAATTAACGAACTTAGTAACACTTTGTATGGTATTAATTGGTTAGATAATAGGAATCTCTCGGATCTTAACTAGGCAGACGACTTATTAAAATTTTCAAAATACTAAAGTCCATTTATTCAGCATCTCTTTAAACTCCAACATTAAATAGAAAATAAAATATATATAAAACTATTTTGCACTTTTAAAAACAGTTTTCGCTAACGACAAAATAAAAGGAAGGAAGCAAATCAAAAAGCATAGCATAATTTCTCACAAAAAAAAGGTGACATTATAATTGTTTAAATTTTAATAGCAAATAATATTCGCTTAAAAACTCATTCAAAACAAACAGAAAACAAAATACAATAAAAAAAACTTTTACTTTAAACTCTAAAAACTTCTTTTTGCAGTTGTTTTTAATATTGTTACTGTTTCTGTTTGGCGTTTTGTAGTTGTTAAATGTTTTTTCAAATTTCTTTATGATTTTTAGCGAATTTTTCAAAAAATTTTGTACAAAATGTGCTTGTATAGTTTCATTCTGTCCTTCAATTCGTGTGCTTGCAAAACTTTTACCACGTTTGAAATAAAAAATTGAAATTTTTATTTACAACCAAAAAAATAATTTCATGTATGAATTTTTTCTGTAGCCCCACTCGTTACAGAGCTGCAGCCCCACAAAGTCCAGGAAACTTCTATATTTAAATTGTTATGACAAAAGTTCTATAAGTCTATTTTCAAAATGGGAACATCAAATTATAGCTTTTTTATAAATATTTGACACAAATGAATAAAGAGTTTCCATACGGTTCTTTAATTTACCGTTATGTGAAACTTAATTTTTGTAAGATTCTTGACTACTTATATCTTCCAAACGTTTTAAGTTAGAAATTTGAAGTTTTCAGAGGAGTTAGATCATAAGTATTTCTTTGCAGACTCTTACTTATTTTATAGATCGGTGTATAGTTTGTTTTGACATTTCGTTTGACGTTAGTTGACATTTAGTGTTAGTATTCAAGTGTTAGAATTTATTTGGATTTTTAACTTTGCATTTTGACAATTTTATATTTTGCGCTATAGGTCGCTTACGTAAAACGTATTTTTGAACATTTCTCTATTTTGAAAATGTGCTTTTTAGCACATTTTCAAAAAATTTTGTAAAAATGTGCCTATATAGCTTCACTCTGTCCGTCCGTCCGTCCGTATGTTTACAAAAACTTTTACACCGTTTGAAATAGAGTAAACAAATTTTAACCATGGGTAGTTTTTGCAAAAAAAATAATTTCGTAGAAGAATTTTTTTCTGTAGCCCCCCCTGTTACGGCGCTACAGCCCCCCAAAGTTGGAAAAAGCCCTATATTTAAATTGTTATAACAAGAGTTCTGTTACATATATTTTCAATCTGAAAACGGCAAATGATAGCTGGTTTCATAAGCTTTATAAATTTTTACAAGGCAAATGTTTAGGGTTGCCATACGGTACTAAAATTTAACATTACGCAAAACTCAATTTTCGCAAATTTTTTGGCCACACATATCTTCTGAACGGTTCAAGCTAGGGTCTTGAAATTTGGGAGAAGTTAGATACTCAGAAATTAGTAGGAGTCGGTTAACAAAATTTTTTTGCAAAGCCCCCTATTTAGGAGCTATAAGGGCTCGAAAATTGAAATTTTGCTATTTTTAAACACCTGTAACTTGAATACCTGTGCAAATTTTTTTTTAGTGATAGACAAAATTCAAAGCTCTATAATTTTATTTCAACATGTGTCAAAGGTTTTTCTTAATTTTGAAGGGTGACGAAGTTACAGCCCCTGAAAATTCCAAAAAAGCCCTATATTTAAATTGATATAACAAAAGTTCTGTTAGGTTTATTTTCAATCGAAAAACGGTATTAGAGAGCTGATTTCTAGGCTTTACAAGAATATGTCGCATAAATGTATAAGGTTGCCATACGGTACTAAAATTTACCATTATATAAAACTCAATTTTTGCAAAATTTTTGGCCCCACATATCTTCTAAACGGTTCAAGCTAGGATATTGAAATTTTGGGAGAAGTTAGATCCTAAAAAACTAGTAGGAGTCAGTTAACAAAATTTTTTTGTCAAGCCCCCTGTTTAGGAGCTATAAGGGCCCGAAAATTGAAATTATGCTATTTTTAAGCACCTGTAACTTGAATACCTGTCCAATTTTTTTTTTTATTAATATACAAAATTTGAAGGCTTAACATTATATTTTAACATATGTTAAAGGTTTTTCTTAAATTTAAAAGGGGTTCCTTAAATTGAAGAAAGTGTCTCTTAGTTTTACCCATTTTTGCTTAGATAATAAAATTCTAAGTAAAATTCCAAATTTTTGTGTAATTCACAATTTAATTCCTAGAACCTGAAAAACTAGAGGATGGGGGGGGGGGGAGTTGAAGTTAGAGACTTGAGAAATTTGGCAACCTTCCCTATTGAAGGGCTATAACAACTTTTAAATAAAAAATTTACTGTTAGCAGTAAATTTTATAAGTCAGTAGTAACTATTTCCAAGTAAATATTTCCAAAGTTAAACTCAGTATGTAATACAATATAATTTTGAAAATGTGCTTTTTTAAAAACCCTAGGTTTTTTTTCATCACTTGTTTTAAAAACCCTTGGTTCTTTTCATTACTTGTTTTGTGTTATATTTATTTCTATACATTTTTTTTTTGTATTTTTGACTAGCAAATATTTGTCGCACGTTAAATTTTTTCTGTAAATATTTATTTAACTTCATGTTGTCTGTCATGTTTTAAATGTTCACATTATATAAATGCTTCATTTTTTTATTTTGGCCCAGAGAATTAATTTTTATTTTTTTGTTTTTCAACATGTTGTTAGCGTTTTATTTATAAAATGCTTATTTAGTGTCTTCAAAAAAAATGTTCCAGAACACAAAAACAGAAGAACAGAAGTAAAAGTAGAAAAAAAATTTTTAATTTATTTTTCTAGTGTCACTTGTGATGACTTCTAAGTGGAAATATAAACAATTTTCTTATTTCATTTGATAGGATCATTTGCATTGGCAACCTCCTATGAACAATATTTATGTAAATATGGTGTGAGGAAAGCAGAATATCAAAGAAATTGAAGACAATGAAGCAGAAGAAGAGGAGGAAGAGGAAAAAGTAAAAAAATAAATAATGTTGAAATTTTTTTTAGAATGGCATCCATCCTATTTATTTTCATATCCAAGGTGGTACTCTATGATTTCACAAGTATACAAATTCATTCCATATAGGTGCTATATTAAACGGTTGTGCACTATTTCTTAAAAAAATACGAAAAAAAAAAACACTGATAATGATATCATCATCATCTTCACTTCTTATGATAATACCATATATATATTCCATATATACCAATTAGTTGTGAAAATTAATTTAATTTTGTTTAGCGAACGGATGAAGTTGTAAGTTGTAAATTTATTTATTTCTGCGTTATGTGTTTGTTTTTTTTTTCGTGTTCTATTTGGTGTGTTTCATGTTCGGTGTGTGTTATTTTCAGAAGAGTTTATGTTGTATAGTAAATTTTTATAATATATGAGAACTGGTGAGATATTTTTGCAATTTGTCTTCAGTACATAATATTATTCATTTTTATTTGATTTGTACTTAAGAACTGTACAAGTTTTTATATAATATGAGTAATAAGGAATGGAATGGAATGGTATAGGATAAAATTTACACGAAAAACATGTCTCTTACATTGATGTGAACAAATTACAAAGTGACATAATTAAAAAAAAAATTTGCAAAATGAAAAATTATTTTAAATTTTATGGAAAATGAAATTTTTTAAAATATATTTTAGATAGAATTTTTTTGAAATATACAAATATATATTAAAAGTTAATATGAAATTATTCTAACACGTAATTGCCATTATGGTATGTACCAGGGTTGTTTCGACACAACTCATCGCTCAACTCAAAATTTGCGTCCGCTCAATATTTGAGTCCGCTCAACATTTGAGTCCACTCAACCTGTGAACGCATGTGCATAGCTCATAGTATGAACGATTCATCATTTGAGTTGAACTATGAGATAAGTTTGGCATTTAAGTCCGCTCATTTACAACCCTGGTATGTACCTATTCTTAGTAAACAAGTTTGTTTTGATTTTTTTAAAATTGCAATTCTTATCCAATCTTATATCTTATTATTGGGACTTATCTTATTTTTAATATTATATTGAAAGTATTTTTTCTAGCTCCAAAAACTGTGGGTGTTGGCTGAATGAAGATTGGCCTTGTGAACAACAAATACGATATCTAATTGAAATGACGAGAAGTGCATTTATTATGCATACAAGTGATGAAAAAAATTAAAGGTTTTTAAAAAAGCACATTTTCAAAATTATATAGTGTTTCATACTGAGTATTTTATCATTTTTTTCATAAAAATATTATAATTTAGTTATTTCATCAATTCATTATTAATTATGAATAATAGTGAAATCAATACTTCCCCATGCACTCAAGGAAACCTGTTAGCGAGTATCGAAATATAATGTTGGACCTTCAATGTTAACGTTTAATTTAGAAAATATATACACTGGTGACTAAGTTACTGCTTACTTATAAAATTTTTTATTTATTTTAATTTTTAAGTCCTAATAGCCCCTCAATTTCAAATTGCTCCAGGATTTTTTTAAGATTGAAAAATACCTATTAGCAGGTATCGAACCGTTGATATAGCAATTTAAAGAACCTTTGACAGAACCGTTGACAGTTTAGCGAGACAGAACCGTTGTTATAATAATTTAAATATAGGGCTTTTTCCGAAAAGTTCTTCTATGGAATTTTTTTTTTGCAATACCTGTCCGTGTTTAAAATTTCTTTTCTCTATTTCAAACGATGTAAAAGTTTTTGTAAACATACGGACGGACAGAGTGAAACTATATAGGAACATTTTTACAAAATCTTTGCTGCAGAGATTTAAACTGATTTATAAAATCCTCAAACTAAAACCTCATCTATGACTTATAAAATGCTATGTATGGTTCGTCATATTATAAGGAGTAAAGACTTGGACATTAAGATAGGCTATTATAAGAAGTAAAAACTTGGACATTAAGATAGGCTATACACGGTTTATATTAGTTTTGTAGATCATCTAAACTCTGTGTTCAATGCTTCAAAACTAAAAACTGAAATCTAAAGTTTGTAATGCTAAATAAATATTTAGCAAAACAGAGTTCAATGAACACTACTTAATTATAAAAAACTTTTAAATCATCCAACTAATGAAATGAAGCAAAAATATATTAAATAATTAAAATAATTTATTAAAAATACTAAAAATAAAACTAAATATTTTAATTCCCTGATATTACATTTAAATTGAAAATTCCCTTGAAGCAATTTCGTAAATTTTTAACACAACATATAGAAATATTATATTATGTGGTATTCACTGAAAATATATATAACATACTAATAAAACTAATAATCTTACTTTAAATCAAATAAATTTAAATAATCATTAAAATGTCATCAACTATATATGCTATTAGCAATTTAACCCCAATTTACAGGGCATATCTATATTGCGTTTTTTTTCCATAGCTTGTTGCAAATTGCAACGAATTTAACAATTTCATATTTTCACTAAAATTTGCATCAAATTTGTCTTCAATTTCGGTAAAAGCAAAATTATAATTTTCCTGCAAAAAAAAAAGTAATAAAATTAAAATTCGAAAAACTTGGCTTTCTATAATCATTGACATATCCAACATAATCATTTTCATCCATATATCTTTTACACAGGAATATTCAATTTCCTTCGCGCTCAATTACACATACATTGCTTTTACTATATATCACTTCATATCCACCCATATCATATTCACCATATCATCCTGATTATAATATATGCATGCATATGTATGTATTTGATTCAATTTAACAATGAAAAAAAATCAGTTATTTCCGGTTCATATCATAACAGTTTACTCTACTTTTACTGTTATATTACTCAGTTGCTATATAGTGCTGGAATCATTGAAATGATTTCCTCAAGAAAAAATCTCCGCAGAGCAAATAGAAAATTTACATGGAAATGATAATAAATTGAAGTGGAACAAGGGAATAGGAAATAATTTTCTTGTGCACATTTTTCCACTTACATGCATTTTAATGTTGAGCATAATTTTTTTATGACTTTAATATTTTTGTACTTATTGGAAAAAAACAAAACCTGTAGCAGTTATTTTAATTATAAAATCAATTGAGGAAGAAATCTATAAGAGCAAAATCTCATATTAAGTATCTATTAGATAATTATTTAATATGTAGTATACGGAATTAAATGCTGAAATTTAAAAATTCGTAGAATCTTAGTTTAATTTTCAGCACTTTAATAATAATGAAATACCTCTGAAAAAATTCGTTTTCCATAATACGTATTCCACGCGTATAAAAAAAAAAAAACTAAACGCAATTCGTAAGTTGATTCCTAATTTGGAAAATTTTTAATTTGGACTTAAATTCAAGAAACTTTAACAACTATTGGATCGATTTTAGATAAAGCTAAATAAATTTTCTTTCATCCAAAATACTTTAGAAGGAAGTGAACTCTTTCAAATGTTTCAATTCCTTACTTAATATTTCAACGGTCAGTACGATTTTTCTATGTGCAACAAAATGCAACCCCTAAGGATTTGTTGCTCACCAGAATATACTTTACCACGTGCAATGGAGTTGAATAACCTTAAGCTACACATTATTCCAAAATTTTCAATTGATATACATTAAAAAAAATTTACTTTATTGGCATACCTTATCAATTCTTTGATTACACCCCATGACAGCTCCTTGATTTTATCCCACCACAGCATCTGCATATATCTGTACTTTAATTTTTATTTTTCTATGGGTTCATATAAAATATTTACATTGGCAACGAAATCAATAACACCACACCGGTACCGAACCGTTATTTTAAAATCGTCTTCAACGATATATGATGAAATTTGCCATTTTCATCTTTCCGATGTCGTGGAATGTCGTAAAAACTGACCTTTTTATGCTCAAAACTAACAGAATAGTTTAAAAGAAGTAAAGGAAGTTTTAACTATTTAAATTCCTTAAAGAAAACTAATTTATGAAATCTACCTTGGTAGTTAAGATGAATAATAACTTAGAGTTAACTAAATTATGCAATTAAAATATTTATTCCCCCCGCCCTTCTAGTCATTGTTTTATTTTCCATATCACTCAGCGAGGGAGCATGGGGCTTCTATTTTGCATTTCCATGATTTCCTGCTACTGGTTTTACATTCTCCTGTGTGAGGTTGCATTGGTTAAATTCATTTAGTACTGTACGTCTCCAGGTATTTTTTGGACGTGTCTTCTACTTCCTTGATGTTTTCATTTTAAAGCATACGACTGATGTTGCTGTGATCTTTTTTCAATATGGCTTCTCCTCCTGTAATTCTCCATATATTTCTTCGTTATTTATTCTAGTCATATTTTATTTAAAATTCCTTTTTAAACTTTCTTAAGAGGATAAAAAACAACATAATTTCTAAAATTAAATTTATCAATTACCCTATAATCTATATTTTTAAATCAATATATATATATTGCATGCTTGTATATCATATTTACTTACATTTATCCCATTAAAAACTACTTATAATTTTCTTCTTCATTTTTCAATTTATATACGAATAAGTGCATCAATTTAAAATAAATTCAATCAATCATTATTTTTTTCTGATATAACCTTGATTTCATTTAATTATCCTTCAGATAATATTAAGAAAAAAGAAATATTATTTTTAATATTTATAGAATTTTCTAAACATTTTCTATATTTTCCAAGGAATTTTTCAATAGTTTTTAATAATAGCATCGTTTATAGTATAATTGTCATCATTTTTCAGTTTATTTATGTCGTTATTAATCTTAGAAGTTACAATTGCATTGACTGGGGGTGTGAATTATAAAAAGTACTTAAATTTTTCTAATAAAAGGATATATAAGGGTAACATATTCAAAGTTATTATTCGAAGGACAGATATAGACCTCAATGAGTTTTTGTAAAACTTTTATAAGTTTTAACATTAAACAAAGATTCAAGGTTCATTTTATAATTTATTTATTGATTTGCTACAATTATAAAAAAAATTTAAAAGAGTCTTCAAGAGAATTTCGAAATGAATAATTCTAATAATTTTTTCATAATATGGTGTATGGTGATAGGCTATAAAATTTAAGTCATGAAAAACCGTTATAATTTGATACTTTTCCATTAAATAGTGCTAACTGATAAGCTACAAATGCGAGTAAGGAAATACCGTTATAATCCAATGTAATATTAATGTTATGTTAATAAAACTATCATTTACGGAGAAATTATGGTTTTCAATAGCCGAGTGGATTACTAAATGGCTTGTCAAGCTCGAGAGATTAAATGCAACACAAATCTCCAAGAAATTTTGATGACTTGTGATTATGGTTGATGGATTAGGTCAGTTTTAGTTTAAACAGAAGTCCAAGGTTTATATATAATAAACTGAAATGCTATAACAATATTATGTACCGTTGTAGTTTAATTAAATATCAAACAAAATAAAAGAATATTTATCCTTGTTTGCGCTTCAAACACAACTTTATTAAGTCCTTCTAATGCCAACATTTTAGTCTAGACCAATTTCTTCAAAATTAATTTAACTGAAACTAATATTAAATTTTAAATTAAAACCGTTATTTTCTATATTTTAATCTAAATACTGAGGCATTCTACCAGATGTCATATAAATATGAAAAATTAGAAAAAAAAAATTATCTTTTTTACACAATTTATTTATTTAAAGGTATTGTTAATATTAGTGTACCGTGGGTGCTCGTTATACCATATACACAATATATCGTGTGAAATATTTCGTATTCTGTTTTTTTTATTTTGTGAAAAAATGATAAATGATTTTTGAATGGAACGGAAATTATACATATTTTAAATGGGAAACTAATCCAATTTTTCAATTTTTATTTTGTTTTTGTTTTTTTTTTTTTTTGTTTTCCCATCTATATTCTTTTTCTCCATATTTAATTATTATTGATCTTTTGTGAAAAATATGGAATATTTTTTTTTATTCTATATTTTATTTTTCCGTTGGATTTTGTAAAATGAAAAATGATTGATTTCTGACACATTTCCACAAAGATCTTTAAATTTAGATTTGAAAATCTATATTTTTTCCATTTTTAATAAAAATAAAACGTTGAAAAATAGTGATGAGTGTTTTATATATCAAGGTAAAAAAAAACAAAAGATTTATATTAATATTATATACTAGTATAGTAAGTTGAAAATGTCAAGTTCTTTTAATATTTCAATTAAAATTTAAATATTTCAATAAAAATATTAAATCGATACAAAAAGTCGATTAATATTTCATCATACAAGTTCTTCAAACAAAACATGTTAGATTTTAAATCATTAATTTGCACTGAAATACAGATCGGATATGTTATGAAGTTTTTTCGAAAAAATACTATTTTCAAATAGTAACAGACTGCCTACTAGTTTTACTCATTCATCTGAAAATTGAGTAATTTAACCAAATTGTGAATTTAGCTTGAAGTCTTAATATCTGAATAAAACCTATAACAAATTTAAACAGACTTGTTCTTAAATATTTCAACTTTTGTTCTAAAAATACTAAGTTAAACACAGATCTGTTTTAAACTACGCCCAGCTATTCATATTTAGATCCATTTTCCACTGAACTCTATTTTTATAGAATACTTTTAATTTGATCATCAATATTAATTTTATAATAAAAAGACATGCACATTTCAAGTACCAGAACAATTACCATTCCGTTACCTGATAATTATTACTTTATTCAGTACCAGTATTCTTAATACTTAAGTTTTTATTGGTACTTAGTGACTCGAAAATACTCAAGTATCAAAAAAAGAATTACAAAGGTAATTTAACTCAAAATTTAAATCCTTTTTGGGGATAAAGAGTATTTTTACTCGATTCTTTACCTTTAACTTAAATTTCGTTACCATCGAAATCTAAGGAATATTGGTACTTGAGAAAGTAATGAATAATGGTAATGGTACTTACAACTGTACTTAAGTATTATACAGGGTTTCCAGTTATACCCGATTTAGTTAATGAAAGGTATCCTAATTGAACTGTAACTGAAAGAGCACTGTTTTATTCAACTAATTGATGATGTTAATTCTATTCGTCACCTCTTAGTTAATACAATATATTATAATTTAGTTTTGTAGTTAAGAATTCCATTAACATTTTGATTAAATTATATTATTTACAAATTTGGAAAAATAGATACTTATTTATTTTATTCTCTTTGTCTACATGTCTGTCGACCTATCTGGCGGTCTGTGGTCAGGATGCTTACAAATCTTCTACACTCTTTGATTCTGAAAACACTTAACGACAGATACTTTTTACAGTACAGTGTTTCATTATACGGTAAATTAATTGTCAGTTATATTGAACTTCAACTTATGTCTCTACTCAAGATTTTGAAAACGGAAACAAGGAGGACAACAGATGACCATCCCTACACAGTTGACATAGCCAGATGGCATAATACGGCTTATAGAAATTCATTTTTAATGCGTTCATAAAGTTTAAGGAACCATATTCAACTAAATATCTTCCCCAAAGTTGATAATGTATATATGTACGATTAGGACAAATTTAAGAATAAAATTAGCATCTTTCTTCTAAATATCCCATCCAATTTCCCTCATGCCCCATAATCCAGAAATCACAAATAACTTCCACCATAATCCCAAATCCTTCTTTGAACACAGGTTTACTCCTAAACTTTGGTTCAATAAGAGTGTGGTTAGAAACATCGCTGTTGCAATGGGTGGCTTTCCAGCTTTCTATTCCCTTGTAAAAAACAAAAAAAAAACATTGGTTCAAAAGTATTAAAATTTTAATTATTTTTTAAAATCTAAAATGAATTTTTGGAATCCGCTTGTTTAAAAAGCTATCATTTGTTTACATTACATGTTTTTAAATAATTTAACTTCTTAACTGGATATTTCGATTCAAATAAATTCTCATTTACTCTTCCAAGACCAAAGTAATCTTATAACATAATTGTACTTAATTAACCTTAACAGACAATTTAAGGTAAAACAAATCTTCATTTCATACATCTTCCAAACGTTGTTCTTCTATATTAATTTTTATTATTTCACTTAAATTAATTACTTTCTATAAAAGGTACTCTCAGGGTTCATTGTATTTAATTATCAAATTAAATATGTATTAACATAAATATTTGTTAAAAAAAATTAACAAAATTTTTTCCATTTACCTATAATTAGATTCCATTGAAATTCTTCAAGTTTTCCACTTAATCTAAATAGATAGAAAAACTTCTAAGGAATATACATATATATAAAAAGTTTTTATTTTTAATTCTGACACATAACAAATATTTATTATAATAATGAAATTTCTTCATTTATTTTCATTTCAGAATAACTAATTTTATTTATTTCCATTTTATGTATTCCCTCATGTTTGAAGAGTAAAGGAAGAGTGAAAATTTTTCGAATGAGAATAAAATACTGGACAAACAAACAAACTTTGATTCTTTATTCTCAGTGGTATAACACTTGCCTCAATACTATGTGATGAACCTTAGAACATAAAAAAAAAATCCTGTATTATTAGGAATATAATATCAAAATCAACTGTCGTAATGAATATTTGTTTCAAGATCTAATAATAAATTAATAAAATTAGATTGAGGACAGAAATGTATAAGCAATATAGGAAAATTGCCAGTTCCTAAGATTTCTATTCATATGAAAATGATACGAATTTAATTTCATTTCCCAAATGACTATCAATTCTTTTTTACTCAGGTGAATATACAAGATAGATACAAGCTAATATTAAAATAGACCTACGTATATATAAAATATAAGTATGTTATAACCAAGTTGATTTATATGTTAATTTTATTTATTTGCTTATTTATTTGCTTTTGAGTTGAATTTTATTGTGTAATCATTTCATATTATGAAATAGAGAATGATCATTTGGAAGAGTTTCATTTTATTCTTCCGAGCTTTGAGTCCCAGTAAAAATTAAAACAAAAAACTTTTATTTGAATTTCAACTATATTCAGTTACCATTTGCCAATGGGCTCAAATTAATGGCATCCTTAATAATTAATCATTAACAATCATTTCCATAATAATATAAACAATTTAATTGAATAACATAATTCACAGATACAGAAATACGATTTAAATTCAATACAACAATGCATATAACAATGTATAATAAAGTCATAAATTATTTTGAACCATAATTTCTACTGTAACTGATAATTTTATTAACGTAAAATAAATATTACATAGCACTATAACGGCATTTCCTTACTCGCATTTTATAGCTTTTCGGATAACCCCATGTCATTGAAGACTACCAAATTATAACGGTATTTTCTCTTTCACATTTTATAGTTATAATTTTTAAATTAAAAATTAAAGACATTAACAAATTGGAAGAATTTGAAATGTGGGTCTACAGAAAATGCAAAAAATCTCATGGACTAAACACTTTTCAAATAAGGATGTCCTCAGTATAATTGGTGCAAATAGAGAATTGCTTCTAAGAATTAAACGTCAGAAAACATCATATTTTGGTCATATTATGCGCGGAAGCAAATATAAATTGCTTCAACTAATTGTCCAAAGCAAAATTGAAGGAGAAGGGGCATTTGTAGGAAACCAATGTGATGGTTAAGAAACATCAGACAGTGGACAGGCGTTTCAGATATAGAAGAGCTAATGTACATAGCCAGGGATCGCATTAGTCAACAACAGTTGATCAACAGTATCATATGATCGCTAACATCCAATAATGGATATGCAGCAAAAAAAGAAGAGAAAAAGATTTTATAGCCTGTCGGTTAATATGAAGTTATGAGAAAAGTATTAAAATGATTCATTTCGAAATTCTCTTGAAGACTCATTACGATCATTTCTAATAATAAGAATATAATATGTCCTGTAACTTTCCTCATGCTTCAAAATGTATCTACGATACAGGCAAACTTGTAAGCCTGGCAGTTGATTTCTGTAAATAAAATTCATTAATTAGATTAAAAATTTTATTCCAAATTAACAAGTTTACATGCTTTTCTCCAAAAAAATTTCAATACCTTCTTCTTCTCTAATCATTATTGAAATAATTAAATTAAATTTACAAAATAAAATTTAAACACTCTGTTTATTAATTTTCATAATTCCTTGCTTATTTTATAAACTTTTATTCAATTTATAAAATATTTCTAAAATATCCATAAAACACAGCATTCTCATTTGTGATTTCAATTTTAAATTTCTATAAAAATTGAAATCCTACCTAAACTAAAAACACCTTACCTCTAACCTATAAAAATTTTTATACTTAATTTAATTTTAAAACACACAATAGAAAATGTATATATTTTGACACATGTCAACTTCTTTAATGTCAATATTGGAAAAATTAAATTTATTATAAAAAAAAAAGGAATAAAAAAATAAATATTTCTTATATCTATAAAAAGTTATTTTCTATTTATTACTGTTCACTTTATATCAGTCCACCATTCAATAATTGCCATCTCTTTTCCATCTTTTCATTTTTTCCTTTCCCCACCTAACGAAATTTT
Organism: Dolichopus griseipennis; assembly: GCA_963082915.1. Classification (NCBI taxonomy): domain Eukaryota; kingdom Metazoa; phylum Arthropoda; class Insecta; order Diptera; family Dolichopodidae; genus Dolichopus; species Dolichopus griseipennis. The sequence goes on from OY720443.1 coordinate 76,979,112, forward strand.
TCCTACACAATTTAGTGTAGGTTAAAAATTCAATACAAATAAACATTTAAGTTGCAAATCAAATCGGTAAATAAATCGGCAATCAAATCTTTCAAATTTAATCTAGCATGAATTTTTATTTAAGTACGCCTTAAAGTAGGCAACTGGAAAATTTTTAAATCCCACCATAGTTCTCTCTTTTTCAATCCAATTGATTCCAATTCTACATTCGTTTAAAAAAACAAATTCTAGATGGTTGTATTTTAGAAGAGTAAATATTAACCTCTTCTCCTCAAGTCAATATAAAAATAATATTTTGTATTTATTTCTTTTGTTTTTATTTTTGTTTTTTTGAAACGACAGTGACAATTAATTGATTGACAAACATTTATTTAAAGAATCAAAAAACAAAAATAAAAAACAAAATGTTAAAATAGATCGAAAGAAAAAAATAAAAAATAAAATATTGAAAAACAAATTCCTATGGAACAAATTGCAAAAAGAAATGATGACTGCTTGCGCCACAGTTTTCCACCATTTTACAAAAAAAAATAAACGACTAACTGTTAAAAGAAAAATTAAAATGAAAAACATCAATAATACTATTATATTTATAAGTAAATATATGTAAATTAAAGGTTGCCAGTTGATTTAAATTTTGAATGAAAAAGAATGATATCATTATACTAGTCGAAATGATAAAAAAAAATTAGCTCTTCTCTAAAGTTAAGTTATTGTTGGAAGCCTCTAATACCTTCTACGCTTGACTTTATTTAATAAATTAACCCCTCGAATATGTCACACCTAAAACTTTTAATAGCCGAATAATATAATTTTTTTAAGGCTGTACAAAATAAATCCCAACGAAATAAATACTACCATCATATAAAATTCCCGCTACTAAAAAAATCATGAAATAATTGCAACTTGCATATGAAATACCTCCCATTCATTGTGAGATTTATTGCATTATGAAAAAACTTCAACTAAAAGGAAATTAAATATACCCTGAAAAGCGGAAGCTGCCGCGATAGTCTCCACGTGTTGCTATTTATTTCATTAAAGAATAACTTCACGCTTTACAGAAATAAAACAAGTGGGATTTATTTCATAAATATGGGTGAGAGTTATTTCGTTGGGAATTATTTCGTACAGAATTTTTTTAAATATTACAAGACATATTTATTCATATATTTTAAAAATTTTACTAAATGTTAATATTCCGCTTCTTTTTCAAATAAAATATAATAAATAAAGCTAAAGGAGCTAATACGAGATGGGATTTCCCTTTTTCTCACCAACTCTTATATTTACACTTTAACTACAGTTTATAACTCTGATCCCAATTTTTTGAACCTTTTTTTGAATAAAATTATTATTCATAAATTAAACTATCTTCCGCATAAATTCAATATCTTTGGCAACCCTAAATCACATATTCAACTAAATATACATATTTAGTTAATTTGAAAAATTGTGCAAATAATTCAAGAAAATTTTAAATTAGCACACATTTATTAGTAAATAGATAACTTGGAATATTTTGTAATATGAAGAAAAACTTAAAAACAAGATGGATGTGAATGAAATAAATGAATGAATTTTCGAAATGGAAAAAAAAATGAATGAGACGAGAAAATAAATTTTTCTAAAATAGACATTATTAGAAAATTAAATGATTAGATAAATTAGAACTAATTAGAGTGTTATTTGTGTACAAATAGCTTAGAGAGTTATAAAAATAAAAAAATAAATTAAAATTAACATTTTAGTTGTGAGAATTTATTAACTAATAAGTTCTATATTAGCTTAACAGTTCGTTAAACACGTGACTCTAATAGATTTAATGAGTAGGTGTGAGAAATTGTTTGTTTTTATATTGGAAATAAAAAATTTTTGCCTATCTAAACATTTATCAATTTTGATAATGTGATATAATGTATGATTATCTATAGTTATATAAGGTATAAAGAAAATTAACGAATTTGAATCACCAGACACAAAGTTAAGTGTTTATATACACTTATGAAACTATATGATTGCATTGCACTGAACTTTAGAGCTGTATCAACATAGTTGATTTAAACCCTAAAAAAGCCCATTTTATCTGATCTCAGAGATATCTGAATAGCGACTATATTATTCGGAGCCTTCTAGCGACGACAGTTATTTTGCCTCACATAAAGAATTCGAAAATTTTGGTAATCTAGTTAAACTCACAATTGACTTAATTGAGTAATAATTTGACACTGAAACCCTATTCTTTGACTTTTAAAACTTTTTCTTCGGTCCGAAACTAAAATTTAAGTTTGTATCATAGGCCCTATTACAAGTTTTGGTTTAACAAAGGCGGGGCTTAGAATACTAAAATCTTGAACTCTTCAATGCTACATGGGTTGAATGGATGGCTTTTAGATCTTTCCACACTTCAAAATTAGATAAGGGCACACCATAGAACCTAAAGCTTGTCTGGAAAAAGGCATTTAAAAATTTATAAAAAACTAAAATATTTTATATGAAAGTTTGTAAGAAAGAGAAAAAGGTTCTGATAGTATTATATGAGCTATACAAGTAATATATTTTATTAATATTTAATATATCAATTAGTTACACCATGATTTTAAATACAATTACGATTGTTGTATTATTTAGTAATTTAAACCTTTAATTAAAATATTATTTAAATGCATTAAAATAAAATAAACCCAATTCTAAATAAATAATTGTACGATCAAATAAAAACTGTACAACAAAGAAAGTTAAATATTGTCTATATATTTCGATTTTAGAAGCATTTAGTTCACACGACAACTTTCAACAGCAAATTTAAAATTAAGAATTATTTACCTCAGGGGAGTCAGATCTATTTTTATATACACACTATATTATATACACAGATATACATAAAAATAACGATCTTTAACCCTTCATTAAACAAGTGTTTTTCTTTTTCAATTTTTTTTTTCTTGTTTTTTTTTTCTGTATTGTTTCGGGACAGATAAACACTCCAACTCACTAATTTTCTCACCACATAAAATATTATATACACATATAGTAACTTAGATAATATAATATTCCCCTATATATATAAAAAAAAAAAATAGACAACAAACTTAATTCAAATGAAATAGCATTCAAAAAAGTATTTTTGCGGTTCATTTACTGTGTCGTGTGGGAATCAAAAAATATAAACGAATCATTATCTTGATAATGATTCAACGGATCTTGTTCTTTTCAGTTGTTGTATTTTAGTTTTGTTATTTCCAAAAAATGTTTCTGTTTATTTCAACTACTTTAATAGCATTATACTTTTTGAAGTACAAAATGCAAGCAAAGTATTGTAAGCATGTGAAAAATATTGTGAATCAGAAATCCCGAATCATATTGATTAGTTGTTAAAAGTCTGTAGACCTGGGAAGAAAGCATATTGATTACTTTGTTGATTACTTGTTAGAGTATCCGACTTTTCATTTAAAAGGCCGACGTCCTAACCACTGCGTCATCGGTCGGATTCCACAGTAATGAAATCAGCGCTCAACTGCTGGAATTGTATAACAGCAAAGAAGGAAGATTAGAAATACTGAAAAGGAAAAAAGGGTGATATTTTATTCTAATTTAGGATTAAATTTTTTTCACAATTTCATTTGAATTAGGAACTTTAACTTGAAGAAAAGCTAGTTCTGCTGTCACTTTCTGTTCAACTTTCAGACACATTGTTCTTTATCTCTCAAACACAGAAATATTCTTAACACCGTTTCCTTCGGCCCTTCAACTTCACTGATTCTTTCAAAGAATTTTCTCTTCTCTTGTTGCCTATCCGTAATTTGATGTCAGCGGTCTTATGACATTGGCAACGATGTCCTGAACAATGCTTAGATCCGTTGCTTACTGAATTAAATCGCTAATGTTTCTGATGCCATTTGAGTTTCTACCATGTTAACTATTTCCTTCCTATACATCTTTAATCTTCAATTTTTCCTTGCTCTGAATTAGATCATATTTGTTTCCACGAATAATATGCCGAAAGTAAGAAGTTTTTTTTGTTCTTTTGCCACAGAAGTACTTTTCTTCAGTGTTTAATCTACGTAGAACTTCTTCGTTTATAACATGATCTGCCCACGGCCTTTTTAGCATTTTTCAGCAGATCTACATTTCGAAAGCTTCGAGTTTTTCAAAGAATAATCTTCCTAAATTAATTTTACTAATCTTATACTAAAAAGTCACGAGGAGTTCATACTTAATTTCCTAATATTTAACATTTTATTGCCTTTTAAATGTCATTTGTACAATACACACACTATACAGATTATTATTGTACTTACAACTTTTTGCTTTTAATAATAATTACTACTGCATTCTAAAGAACCGACCTATGAAAATGAACTTCACATTAGGCTAAGCGTATTCAGAAAAAAAAACTGAATACAAAAACAAACTAGAAAAAATTTACCCCTAAAATAAAATAAAATAGTACAAGCGAATATTTAAAATATTAACAAAACTATTTTCATTTAACCGTAGTAAATTATTTGTTTTCCTACACTATTTTTTTCTAAATTAAAGATTCATCAGAAGTCCAAAATTCCTATGTGAATGTTGGCGGCATACAAAATTATGGTAAAAGAATTTTCTAACTACTATTGTTTAATTTAAAAAAAAAAATACAAAAAAAATAAAAATAGTTATTTAATTGCTAACAACGAATCAAATGAATGATTTTTAGTTCAAAATTTTTGTGAATAGAAATACAAATGAATGAAAATTAAAATCATGTAAAATGTAAATTAAATGGATGATAGTTAAATTAATATGAATATAATATGCTATTTAATGGTCTTAAATCGATTTTTAACTCATTTATTACAAAAAAAAAAAAATTAAACCAAAAATAGGGGAAAAAGAAGTTAAGAAGATGAATGGAGGAAATACAGAATGATTGTAAAGAGTTGAAATTCTAAGAAACATTTACAACTATTTTATTCTTAAGTTATTTTGAACTGTTGAAATAGATTTACAATATGTTCATTCTTCTATATTACTAGACGTTTATTACACTTAAAAATATTACATTTTTAGGAAATGCTATATATAAAAATAAATTTATTAAAAATTACATTTATTAAATTTAATTTTATATAAGTTTCACTTATCGAAACTAAAAACTGCTTCTACAGACTTTCTAGTGGATTTTCTTTTTTCAAATTTCAGACTTCTCTTGCTAATTGCATTTTTTTAAGGATCGATAAAGGATCCCTCTTTTCAAAATTTAAATTATTTTAGGGGTATTAAACATTCTCCTTCTTCATTCATAAACAAAATTTAATTTTATCAGTAAAACTACTAAGGATCTTTAATAATAGCGATCTTTAATAATTAATATCTAATGTCCTCAAGATTTTTAATTCGATATTCTATCAAACTTTAATACTTAATTGATAAAAATTTTTTTTTCCGATTTAATATCATAAAATTAAGATACATAATTCATTTGAGAGTATATGCTTACTAATTAAATTTTGAGGAAATAAAAATAACGGTATTTGCTTGACCCAAGAAAAACCATTGTAAATCGCGTAAAGCATCGTATAAGTTAAAAAAATCGATTTAAATTTTTAAAAAGATCTGAAAAATCTATAACAAAACTTTACGTAAATGTATTTGTATGTTAAAATCATAAAAACCAAAATCTCTTTTCTTAAATCTCGAAAAATCTCCCGGAAATAATGAGTTAAAATTTGGTTAATTTTTTAAATTGTCTTTTCGACAAAGCTTTTGATCTAATGGGACTTCCTATTTTGTACCTTTACTTTGAGATCAAGGTCAATGCTATACAATATTTACTTAGTTCGATGAATTTTCACGTTCCCTATAGGACATCCAGAACTTCTATGAACTTTAACTATATGTGATTCAATATCAATGCAACTCTTTGTTTCCGGTAGTATATTTTAATCCCGTTTTTCAGTACTTTCTTTGTAAAAAGGTTTATTATTTTCTAGTTTATTAATTAACAAACCCAATACGTTGTTTTTCCGTTTTGGACAGCTAATTTTCGATAAAACTAAAGTTCTAAATATACTCCAGCATCTAAATACCCAGGAATGAAATAGGAATATAAATTAATTTAAGAAATTGATAAACCATAAACGAAATTTAGTCACATTTAGAAAAGGATTTTTGACTTAATCAGCCAAGAAATAACTGTATTGCTGGAAAATATAATATATTTAGCAGACTTTATTAAATATATAACACGGGCACTTAATTGAGATCATATTAAGCCCAGCTGAGAAAAAAACATATCCAAAGGTCTTTTTGCTGACGCCATTTGTACGAGCTTAACTTGATTATTCTCACTTTTAATGAACCTTAATAACAAAACGTCCTATCACTTGTTTTTTTCATATTACTTAAATTTGATTATGAATCCGATTTTTTTCCGAAAAAAAAAAAAACTTTGAAAAATTTATCATACTTTTTTTAATGCATACAGCATATTTTATTAAAATGCGTTCAAATATTTGGCATTATAATGAACCGTGGTCCGTGATTAAAACAAAAAAAGACAATGCAAATATGGAATTTTTTTATTTTTTCATATTTAATTCCGATCAAAAAATTTCATATTCATTTTATACGAGTATATCAAAGGTTTTTATTTTAAATTTTATTCATTTCTTTTGTCGGAAGCATGTTTCAGTTGTTATTAAAAATTTCCTGACCTATTTATAATTGAATACATATTTCACAAAATATATATATATTTATTTTTTTCATAAGTTTTTTTTCTTTATTCCAATACTTTTTGTTTTTTTCTTTTTTTTTTGCAAAAAATTTAAAATTCATATTAATTTTAAGAATTTCAGGAAATCTCAACTGGATTCAGGGATTTTTATATTTTTACGCTTGAAGAAATTTATTCGAAGGATTTTGTTTTTTAAATTTAACCTACATATAATATCAATTACAATGAAAAACTTAAAATTTATAATATAAAAAAGTTATAAAATATGAGTGAAAGTGCTGAAGTTCAAAAATAAATTTAAATTCAAGTGTACTTTATTTTTTAATTAATTTAATAAAGCTTTAAAAGTATTAAGGAAAATGCGTGAACTATTAATTCTTTTTTTTATTCAAACACTTTTTTATAAAGAATATGTATAATAAAAATTTTAATATTGTAATTGTTTCATGATAGTTGATTAAGCTGAATTGATATAAAATAGGGCGAACTGTTTACAACTTTTTTGGATATTCGATTGTATGAACGGACTAGTTGGAAGAGTTCCAGTTCCACTTTTACTAGGGGTTAACTTTTACTACAATTAGAATTCGGATTTTTGCGAATACACTAAGGGGCACTCTAACTCCGGCATCATCCGCCCGTTCATATTAACAAATATCCAACCAAGTAAGAGTTAAAGTTTTATCCTCTACTCGATGCGATTTATTTAACATTCACAATTGGGTGCAAGTTATTGGAATCAAAGATATATTCTGCATGCACATCGCTTAGTTCTCCTTCAGTCAGAATTTGTATGTCCTATTTATCTTGTAATTTATAAATTTATAAGTCCTTTTATAAGCCTATATGGGTTCTGTACTTTTTTGTACGTGCTAACTGTTCAACTTTTATAGACTAAAAAGCGGCCTGTCTATATATGCGCATGTTGGAGCAGGGGAGAGGGAATATTATATTCTAATTATTAAAACTGATCAAATGAATTCCGCATACAATTTAAACATGAGATTAGACTACGTCTTATAACATGAAGCAACGTCTTAGAGTTTCATTTTAATTTTATATTTGAATGTAATATTCTATATCTGTGAGTTTTATTAATGAATTAAATTATTAGCTTATAGTGTTATATAAATGTATTTTTTATTGAAGATATATAATTATAAATTACTAATTAAGCCATTAATTTTAACCCAAAGGCTAGGGATAGCTGAGTGGAGTCGAAAACTTGATACAAATTTTTCTCACTTTTACTGGGATTTGAAACCGAGCCTTTCGCAAAGAAATAAATTTTAACCATTTTGCCACCCAGTTGTATGTCTCTAGATATTAATTGAAACAAGTGTAGGAAGTAATTGAAATGTTCTGAACTTTGTGAACATAATATCGGTATTAAAGGAATTGGTTTAAATAATTTCACATTCTATTCCGACAAAAGGCAAGGCCTAGAACAATTCAAAAACTCATTTAAAATTATCTCTTATATCTACCAAATTATTTTAACTTTTCAAAAATTCTTATTAGCGGTAAAATTTTTTTCATCTTGGCCTCAAATCTTTTGAAAAGTTTCAAATTTAAGAACCATTCTTTTTTGTATCTTTAATTAAAAAATTTACTACTAAAATTAAAAACTTTATTTTATTTTAATTTTTTCAACTGAAAATTTATATAATTGCACCGGATCTTCAATAATTTTTTCATATTTTTATATTTTTTGTAAAAAAAAAAACACTAACTGGACCGGAAAGAGAAAAATCAAATTATTAAGTACTTTAATTTTCATGAATTGTAAAGTTATTATTTTTCCATTGAAAAAAAAAAAACAGATAATTCAATAAAAATGAAAAATTAAGTTAATTTTTAATATTAATTCAAAGTTGGGAGGAATTATTTCAAGCACTTTGATAAAGTGCAAAAAAAATGTTTTTACAAAAATTAAGTTAATTTTTATTTTATATATATATATATATATATGTATAATTAAAAAATTCGGAGAAAAATTCAATTTTATTTCAATGAGTTCAGAATTGCATAGTTAATAAAAAAGTGTTTTATGATTTTTATATGTATTGTGAATGAATTAAGAACAAAAACTTGTAATGAAACACTTGAATACACTACACCAGAAAAATGGCGTGTAGCAGATTTCAGATCTACTACTTTAAATTCTTATAAAATTTCGAAAACATAAAGGAAACTGGATTTAGCACTCTTGCACCATATTTCAAGTTTCTACTTTATTTATTTCAAATATATGCTTATTAGGTTTTCACTCCAATTTATCTCAAATTTAGGGAAACTGAACAGAGCTCCCTTGTACCAAGTTTTAGGTTTACATCTTTTTTATTTTCGGAACTATGCTTGTTAAGTCTTGGGAGGTCCCCTGACTCCACCTTTCTTTCGTCAATAGAAAACTACAATAAATATCTTTCAAGATAGCATCATTGTTTTTTGAATTATCAAAGTTCTATAGTTTAAATTTTTTGTTCTAATGTAATTCAAGGTAATTGCCTTAAAATTGAGTTTTCTTGATTGCAAGAAAGTTTGCGCTTAAGTTCCAGTCTTTTATTGTAAGATAACTTCAAAAGTACTTTGAGAGCACTGCTTTTCAATATTGAAATTAGAAAGTCCTATTCATATTTCTTATAAAAATCATATCTGAAATCAATTATAGCTTTAAGATTCCTCTTGACACCTAATTGTAATCCTTTCTCTTTTCCCCCACGGTTCTAATTATTGATTTATAATCAATTCCATCAACATTTTCGTAAGTACAAATACGTGGGTAATATTTCATTAGATTTATGTTTTAATTTCAGCATTTGCTGATTTGTGATTTAAGTTTGGAATATTATAGTGATATCAAAACCAACTTGACACCTTCTAGACCTAAGAGAACAGTCTCGCTGGGTTTAAATTAATTCTCTATTCCAGCATATCCTTATACCTTCTACATATATCCATTTCAAGGAGCCTAAATCAATTAGTATCACCAAAAATCTCGGCCCTTTGTGCACCCAGTTTCAATAATTTTTCAATAATTCTTTTTCCATTAAAAAAATTCAGAATCCGTACGGGAACTGAACCTGCACTCCCTCAGTTAATAAGCTAAATGCTTGACAACTAACCTTCCAGGAAGTTTAGTTTATCAAGGCCCCAGTATCACCAATTACTCTTATGTTTTATTTCTTATTGAACAGACTAACTAGATTTTCCTTTTCCTCCATTTCCCCACTGGCTTTAACCTACTTACACCTTCACATTACATTTGTTTGTGCATCAATACAGCATCAAGAAGCCCAAAAAATCACAAAATTTTAAAAAATTTTTTTAAACCTTTCTAGTTTTTCAATCTAAAATCTTCTTAAAATGAAAATCAGATTAAAAAATTTTCCCAAAAATTTTCAAAACAACAAAAACAACTTTTTAAAATTTAATAATGTATTCACTGCACTTTTTCCATTCTTACTTTTTTTTTCAATAATTAGAATAAGTGTTAACAAGCACCTTAATTTGTAGTTTTTTTATTAGATTATTTATAAACAAAACTCTTTTGGATTTTTTTTTTTTAAACCTGAATTATGTTTATGTACGTGCTTTATTTAAATTTATCTTTTCTTTTTATTCACTCTCTCTTATCCCAATATAAACAAACATTTAAATAAATTTTAACATAAATAGGAAAAAAAAAAAAAACCAAAAACTTATCTTTCACCTTTGCATCACACTTTCATAATTATTGGAAAATGTTTACCTTTTCATTACCTTTGAATTGCTTCTTTTTGATTTTAATTCTGGATTATTTTCTCTAAAGATCAACAAAAACAGAACATTCAAACTTTATTTACACACATTCAATCGAATTTTATCATTTTCAATTCTATAGAATAAATCAAAATCTGAATTATTTTTTTATTCTATCAAATAAATGAACATTTAAAATTCATTCATTCAAAAAAAAAGCATTAAACAAATAAGATTCATCATGTACATTATCATTATATAAACATCAAAAACAATATCAGCATCATCATTATTATCATTAATTTTGATCTGCTTTGAATGCTTTTTTTAGTAGCAATCAATTTTAAATATGATGAAGCAAAAAAAAAACACAGAAAAAAGGCATAATATGAAATTTTCAAATCATCCAAAAACTACTCTTAATATGATTAGTATAAAGTGTATTAAAAATATACAGAGTGTCCTTTTTTTTTGTGAAACGGTCCATTCCAAATTTTTTCTTCAATTTTTATTCCACATAATCTCAGAATTTCATATTTGCTAAATGCGATTCCCAAAAATCTTTTAACATCCTTTTATCCTCTAAATCTAACTACACATTTGTATGATAGGTTCCACCCTTATTTTTGGTTAAAAAAGGCAGGATTTTGTAACTTAAAGTTCCACACTACCTACAGCAATTCTGCAAAGCTCTCATAGGTTTCTGGATATTAAACATGTATTCCTCCTGACGTCCTAACTCCTAACTCTACATTTTTTTTCCTGTAACTTTTCTTGAGAGCTACTGAACTTGAAGTTTACATTTATTTCTATTCATACCTTTTCTACTATTTCATTCCAGGATATTTCTTATCTTCTTAATTCATCCAACACCCTTCTTCGCCATGTTGTTTTGGATCTTCCTCTTGAGCTTGATCCGCCTATTGGATTCCAAGCATAAATTCTTGTTAAGCATTCTTCTTTTCTCCTTAGCTGGATATCCACTTTCATTCTCTTCTGGTGATTTGATTCAGTAATGGTTCTTTGTTTTAGTGTATATTTTATTCTGTTCGGCCAGAGTATACGAAATAATATTCGGAGATGTTTATTTATGAAGACTAGTAATTTATTCTTAATGGAATTAGTGAGCAACCCAATTCTTAGAAAACAAAAACAGTTCTTTCTAAATTGTAACACTGCCTGAAAGAAGGTCTTGTTCATTAGTTTAGTAGATTTGATAGTTTTGAAGATTATTACAAGACTATTACCTACATCGTAGGTTTTAATTTATTATAGCGTTTAGAAAATTGCGGAAAATTAATTTGACAGTTAGTTTGAATTCTAGACAGAAGGTACAATCAAAATATATTTTTAATGAACTAATCTCTTATTGAGAAAAATACAAAATTAACTTAAAAAAATAACGGATGTTCCTGTACATTGCAGAAACAATCTTAATCATTGATTTTTTGAAAATTTTTACTGGAACTATTTTCGCACAACCTGTCTTTTTCAAAATTATACACATAAATTTAAAAATTTTATTAAAAAACAAAAAAAAAAAATAATTTCATTTAAAATTCATGAATGCATACACGCGTACCAATCAAAAATAAAATCTCTTCATATATTCATGTATGAATCCGTATGTATGGATGAATTTATTAAATGCAATGCACTTTAAACTAAACATCACCAAAATGTAAATATTATTTTTTTTTATATTCGAGTTGATGAACAGCAAACAATTTTAATACGTAACAAAATCATTTAATTTTTAATATGAATGGTTCATTGCTAGGCTTATAAAACATACAAAAACAGAATACAACAGCAACTAAACTAATGATTTAGACCTGAAGCAGATGATATAAAGTCCAAACATATATTTGTGAAAAATTGACTTCTATTATAGCTTGAAGACATCTACTAACATTTACCACCTAGAGTGCATAATGTATCAGAAATATTAATCACCTATAACCTTATCTTCACTTTAGGAACTACGGGTAGAAAAGTTTAAAATTATAACTAAAATGATGTGTCGCAATATATTACAAACTTAGGTTTGGATTTTAGCCTAAATATTTTAGAATTATTATACTTTATAATAGTCGATACCTTGCTAAAGTCTCCAACCGAATAAATCAAAGCGAAAAGTTTAAAATTTTAAAGAAGTTTATGTCTCTAGTACGATACCTATTATTTGTGATAAATTTTCATCATTCTTAATTCTTAGTTAAAAGCACCAACTGTTATACCTAATCAATGTTTGTGTTGTATTCATATTATTACTAGAAAGGTCATGATATGTTAAAGGATTCAACAATTTTAAATGCTCTTAATACCAATAGACAAAATTTGAAAAAAATATGTGTTTTTATTTACCTTTCAATGACAATCAGAATTCAGAAAACTTATGACTAGGCTAATTGAAGCATTTATTGGTTCTTCATTTCGTTTGTGCTTTTATTTATTTTTGTTTTCTATATTTTTAAGAAATTAAGAAACGGATACGTTATCCTTTCTTTAATCAAGTACTTTATTTTATTATTAGTTAGTAAAAGGCTGTCAAATCGTCGCGCATTAAAAGTATTTTCTATTTTCTAAACCTTGTTTTAATAAAAAATTAGATGAGAGCGCTGGGACGATTAGATGTTTTGCGTATTTGTTGCTTCATGTTCCTACACCTATTGGGGGGATTTTGAAAACTCAAGGTTTTTGTGAGGAAGTATTGGCTATTTAATTATTGGCGAGAAACTTTTTCTTGGCCATGTTTTTTTTTTGTCATTTAGATAGGGAAAACATACATCTCCTCATTTATAATCTGATTATTTTTAAGTACAACTTTGGACTGTGGCCTCTCATGAGATCTAAATAAGTTCTAATATCCATTTTTCTGAATTTTACTCGGTTATCCCAAGAGTATTCCAAGATATACACTTTCGAATTTATTTATATTCAGGATTAATCATTAAAATCTATAAATCTGAATATCTGAAATATTGGTTTTGAAAGTATAAATAAAGTTAATTATGTCTAGTATTTTCCTGTCTGGTATCTAGTCCTTATTGCGACCTATGGTTCAAAAATCCCAAGATTGTTTCACAAACCTCTTAGGATTTGTATTCAACCATAAGCGAAAAAGTTCATTACAAAGAAAATAAATATTTCTATTTTAAAACTAGAAGGAAATCTAAGCTCCAATCTTTTAGGACCAGCGAGCCAATTCAGATTATAACATCTTAAACTGAATTATGCATTTCGAAAACTGCAGTGATGCTGCAATCTAAATAACGATACAAACTTTATCTTATCCGAAGATAAATCAACTCAATAAAAAACAAAAAATGGCTCATCTACTGCATATTTCAAGTGAATTATACTGAATTGCTAATGCTGTTGCTGATGTTGCTTAGCTGTTGATGCATTTTTTATCATGTATATAATATCTAGGCCAGACATGAATTTTTAAACAGAAGTTGATTGATTTTGTAAACAAAAACTGAAATATATGTGAGTGTCTGTGTGTTGAAATAGTTTGAAGATTAAAAGAAATATATATGTACACCTCTATCTATAAGTTTTTAGGACTTTAAGTAGTCAAGGATTTGTTTAGAAAAATATTTATTTAAAAAAAAAACAAAATCTCAAATAACCTGTGATTTCATGTTGAAGGGGTATTAAAATGTTGCACTTCAATTTTGTGGTTATTTTTTTCCTAAATAAACAAAAACAGTATATGAGAAGTTGAACTTAAGAAATTTTCTTCTGCTGCAATTCAATATTCCTCAATATAAAAAAAAAACTACAAAAAATGAGGTAATGTTAAAGTATATGTATATATATACCAATTTATCTGTAGTGGATATTAACCATAAGGTGAATTATTTATTTCTATATTATGTTTACATAAAGTAATTCTTTGAATCTGGATATATAATATGTATATATAGCCGCAGAATACCAAAAAACCAATTGAGGTTCTGGAATATTTCCATATGAAAAGAATTATTTTTAACACATTCTGTGATACAAGTACTTGTGATAAGTTTTGTTTATTAAAGAACAGTACAACATTCAATGATCCGAAAAGGTGAAAAAAGTCGGAATTTATAAAACAAGATAAGTTTTAGAAAATTGTAGAAATTATATTGATTCTTTGGTTTGGAGAATTTTAATCCTAAAGGTAAATCAATTTGGCCATGTATGTCTGTTTTCGCTTCCACCAGCACCAAAACTCAATAAAAGAGCTGGAAGTTAAAATTCACCGAAAAGAATTTTTAAAAAATCAACCATTTTTTTTTTAATTATATCGATGCTTCGAGTTATTACCACGCAAACTTTTAGAAGCAATTTCAGGATCTTTAAAACTATCGGAATTAGATAAATTATGTATAAAAACTGTATATATTAATTTACGAAACTAAAACGTATTTGTCCTTTTTTTTGGGTAACTGCCATACAAAGCTCACTCTAGTCTAAAGTAACTGCGCTGAAAAAGTCATACTTATAAGCTTTCTTTAAACGGGCTTAGAACTACTGCCGCCCAAGTACTGAACCCAATCGCATACTTCTTTTAAAAAGTCGAATACGAAAATAAAGCATATCAAAGACCGATCATTAATTGTTTCTCAAACATACTTTCTCTAGCAATTTGATTTCTGACGATTAATTAATGTGTTTTCGGGGCTTAGCAATTATTCAAATGAATCCAAAAATGGCTCTATAGTAACATAGAAAGCAATGAATCCGAACAATACATAACAACTTAAGAAAGCAGATTTAAAACATGATATTGAAACTATACCCACTCAAAAAATTCGAAGATTAGCCACAGGAATAAATAAATATAAAAGGAAATTTTTAAATTTTATGATTTCTGCAAGGCATATTAGAAAACTCGAGATTACCCAGATCAACCATTATTTATTAATTGTAATTACTCCAGGAAATAGGAATAGATCCAATATTTACTTATTATCTAGAAAAAAAGGCTCACAATAATATCTACAAGTAATTTAAGATATTATATTTACAGTTAAAATAAAACCATTTTACTATTTCTTTTAATCCAAACTTATCCAAAATATAAAAATAATATAAATTCTGTACAATTATGTCTATGACAAACTAATTTGACTAAATAACTTAATCTTCCATTTCCAATTTCCTTTCCTCTTCTCTTTTATCACAATAGCTTCCAAATGCACATTAATTTAATTTTAAAATAACAATTTTTAAAATGTATATGTTTATAATAATAATTATTAATTTTCCTCCTACCTAATCTGCAATTTGTTTATTCTTATATTATAATTTCTAATAAAAAAAGTAATTGAGAATTTGTTTAAAAACATTTTTTTATAAACTAAACGAAAAAAAAAAAAACTTAAAAAGTAACAAAAATCTTCAGAAGTGCTGCCAATTATATAAATAACAAAATATTAAACATTTACTCCGAAATCCGAATATATTGAAGAGTAACAAGATCAGATTAAATTAGTAAACAAATAGACACAAAATGAAAAGGGTTTTCTTATCTCTGTGGGATTTCAACTTCAAACTCAACAACTTCTTGACTTCAATAATTTTTCAAGTGGATTAAAAATCAAAAATCAAAATGAAGATGACAATGATGATCATTTATGATAATTGTAAATGCATGACAATACAAAAACTATAAAATCTATGCATTTTATTAATATTTAAGTTATGAGAAAATTTTAAAAATTTGGATTCATTTTTATCGAATCCCGTCAGATCTATCAATTTCTGAAAAATTAATAATTGATCTGAGAAGAGAACAAAATAGGTATTTTTAAAATAAAACATTTAAAATAATAAAATAAATGACTTGTAAATGTTTCGGATACTTTGACTTACTTGAATTTTGAAAACCGTTATAAAATCCACTTGCTGTCAAAATATTTAAAATATATTTTGGGTTTCTAATCAGTTACTTACCCAACTATACAATTTTACCTTTAAATATCCTACAATATTAGTGGATGAAATAAACTTATTGCATATTTCAGATTTTATATAAAAGTATTGAATTTCAATTTTTCTAAACAATTCCCTTGTCATCGGACTTCTCTTAGTTTATTTTTTTAACAAGTCCTACATGTTCTTATAATAAGTTTAAACTATTTAAAAAAGAATCAAAAATTCAAAAATGTCAATTAATTTTCGAGTCCTCGACGGGTGACCAAATGGTGACCAAATATATATACAAATACATAAAATATAGAATATATGATATGAACAAAATAAATAACTATCTATCTATATATATAAAAGGGAAAGTTTGTTTATTTGTTTGTTTGTTTGTTTGTTTGTTTGTTTGTTTGTTTGTATGTTTGTTTGTTTGTAGCGAATAGACTCCTAAACTGCCCAGCCGATTTTCATGAAAATTTGTATATAGAGGTTTTTGGGTACGGAAAGAAATCGTGGCCCAAAAATTTTGCTCTAACGGACCGCCAAGTTGGGGCTGTGGTGCAAGTATTTAAACTTCTTTGTTCTAAAATGAAAACGGTTCGACCGATTGACTTCAAATTTTGTATACGTGATGCTCTTTGAGAATTGAGTTGACACTATTAACAGTTTTGGAATTTGTTAACCCATGTCGGGCCGACGGGTGGTCAAAAAAAATTTTGGGTCCAAATTTTGTCCGATTTTACAAAATTCAGCTTTGGCTAAAAAGAAAGCCCCAAAAAAAATTTTGTTGAGTTCCATTAACCCATTGCGGCCCAACAGCTTTTTATAGGTTTTTTCAATACTTTACTCTAAAATCAAAACGGTTTGACCAATTGACTTCAAATTTGGTATACGTGATGCTCCTTGAGAATTGAGTTGACAGTATTAACAGTTTTGGAATTTGTTAACCCATGTCGGGCCGATGGGTGGTCAAAAAAAATTTTGGGTCCAAATTTTGTCCGATTTTATGAAATTCTGTTTTGGCTAAAAAGAAAACCCCAAAAAAAAATTTTATTGAGTTGCATTGCGGCCCAACAGCTTTTTATAGGTTTTTTCAATACTTAACTCTAAATTAGAAACGGTTTGACCGATTTTCTTCAAATTTTGTATACGTGCTCCCCTGTGAGAATTGAGTTGACATTATTAACAGTTTTGGAATTTGTAAACCCATGTCGGGCCGACGAGTGGTCAAAAAAAATTTTGGGTCCAAATTTTGTCCGATTTTACGAAATTCTGCTTTGGCTAAAAAAAAAACCCCAAAAAAAATTTTGTTGAGTTCCATTAACACATTGCGGCCCAACAGCTTTTTATAGGCTTTTTTAATACTTTACTCTAAATTCGAAATGGTTTGGCCAATTGACTTAAAATTTTATAAGTGATGCTCCTTGAGAATTGAGTTGACAGTATTAAAAGTTTTGGAATTTGTTAACCCATGTTGGGCCGACGGGTGGTCAAAAAAAATTTTGGGTCCAAATTTTGTCCGGTTTTATGAAATTCTGCTGTGGCTAAAAAGAAAACCCCAAAACAAATTTTATTGAGTTGCATTAACCCATTGCGGCCCAACAGCTTTTTATAGGTTTTTTCAATACTTAACTCTAAAGAAACGGATTGACCGATTTTCTTCAAATTTTGTATACGTGCTCCCCTGTGAGAATCGAGTTGACACTATTAACAGTTTTGGAATTTGTAAACAGACGTCGGGCCGACGGGTGGTCAAAAAAAATTTTGGGTCCAAATTTTGTCCGGTTTTTCGAAATTCTGCTTTGGCTTAAAAGAAAGCCCTAAAAAAAATGTTGTTGAGTTCCATTAACAACCCATTGCGGCCCAACAGCTTTTTATTAATTTTTTGGTTATTTTACTCTAAATTAGAAACGATTTGACCGGTTGACCTCAAATTTTATATGTGTGAAGCAACTTGAAAATGGAGTTGAGTCTGTTAACAGTTGGTTCTACGTTTGGTCAAAAAAAATTTTTTGGAAGTAAATTACGTCAAATTTTGGAAAATAGTTTGTACTGCTTTGAATTACAGAAAGTTTCAAAAATTACTAGAATAATCCTAGAAAAATCGTTTTAAAAAGATTGCTTTCATACATTTTTAAATTTACGTGTGTAAACCGTGGGTAATTTTTGTGTTAACTTTTTACAGTAACATCAAATTCAATTAAACCTCCATTGAAAGGCGCAGCAACGCGCACCGGGTATTAGCTAGTTACTCATAAAATATAAAATTGTTGGCCCACGTCCGAAAGGAAAACGGGCCCCCAATTTGCAAAAGAATTGTATGCACTTGTTAATCTATCTATATATATAAAAATGAAAGTTTGTTTATTTGTTTGTTTGTTTGTTTGTTTGTTTGTTTGTTTGTATGTTTGTTTGTAGCGAATAGACTCCTAAACTGCCCAGCCGATTTTCATGAAAATTTGTATATAGGGGTTTTTGGGTACGGAAAGAAATCGTGGCCCAAAAATTTTGCTCTAACGGACCGCCAAGTTGGGGCTGTGGTGCAAGTATTTAAACTTCTTTGTTCTAAAATGAAAACGGTTTGACCGATTGACTTCAAATTTTGTATACGTGTTGCTCTTTGAGAATTGAGTAGACACTATTAACAGTTTTGGAATTTGTTAACCCATGTCGGGCCGACGGGTGGTCAAAAAAAATTTTGGGTCCAAATTTTGTCCGATTTTACGAAATTCTGCTTTGGCTTAAAAGAAAGTCCCAAAAAAATTTTTGTTGAGTTCCATTAACCCATTGCGGCCCAACAGCTTTTTATAGGTTTTTTCAATACTTTTCTCTAAATTCGAAACGGTTTGACCGATTGACTTCAAATTTTGTATACGTGATGCTCTTTGAGAATTGAGTAGACACTATTAATTGTTTTGGAATTTGTTAACCCATGTCGGGCCGACGGGTGGTTAAAAAAAATTTTGGGCCCAAATTTTGTCCGATTTTACGAAATTCTGCTTTGGGTTAAAAGAAAGCCCCAAAAAAAATTTTGTTGAGTTCCATTAACCCATTGCGGCCCAACAGCTTTTTATAGGTTTTTTCAATACTTTACTCTAAATTCGAAACGGTTTAACCAATTGACTTCAAATTTTGTATACGTGATGCTCCTTGAGAATTGAGTTGACAATATAAACAGTTTTGGAATTTGTTAACCCATGTTGAGCCTACGGGTGGTAAAAAAAATTTTGGGTCCAAATTTTGTCCGATTTTACGAAATTCTGCTTTGGCTTTAAAGAAAGCCCACAAAAAAAATTTTATTGTATTGCATTAACCCATTGGGGCTTAACAGCTTTTTATAGGTTTTTTCAATACCTAACTCTAAATTAAAAACGGTTTGACCGGTTTTCTTCAAATTTTGTATACGTGCTCCCCTGTGAGAATTGAGTTGACACTATTAACAGATTTGAAATTTGTTAACCCATGTCGGCCCGACGGTTGGTCAAAATAATTTTGGAATATAATATTGTCAAAATTTGCGAAGTACTACTTTGGCTAAAAAGAAAGCCCCAAAAAATTTTGTTGAGTGATTTGGAAGCAAATTACGTCCAATTTTGCGCAAGACTGCTTGCCCAAAGAGAAAGTGTAGTTCCGTTAACCCAGTGGGGCACAGTGGCTTTTAATAGATTTTTGCGTTACTTAACTCTAAATTAGAAACGATTTGACCGGTTTACCTCAAATTTTATATGTGTAAAGCAACTTGAAAATAGAGTTGAGTCTGTTAACAGTCGGTCCTACGATTTTTCAAAAAAAAATTTTTGGAAGTAAATTACGTCAAAATTTGGAAAGTAGTTTGTACTGCTTTGAATTACAGAAAGTTTCAAAAATTACTAGAATAATCCTAGAAAAATGGTTTTAAAAAGATTGCTTTCATACATTTTAAAATTTACATGTGTAAACCGAGTGTAATTTTTGTGTTAACTTTTTGCAGTAACATCAACTTCAATTAAACCTCCATTGAGAGGCGCAGCAACGCGCACCGGGTATTAGCTAGTACTTACTATACAAGGTGGCGCAAAACAACCGATATGGTTTGAATGTTTGACAACTTTTTTATTTAATGGTTAATTATTATTATTATTGTTTTGTTATACAGTATATTAATGAGGAATATTTTTAGCTTAAATATGAAGAACTATATCCCGAAAGTGGTGACCATTTTCGGCTTCGCAATTTCGTGCTCTTTCCAGTACATTTTCCATGACTTTTCGTAATTTTCGATCGCTGTTCTGTTGTGTACTGTTCCATTTCCAATTCCACAAGTTTTCTTGACAAAATTCTGAAATAATAATAAAAAATATAAATAAATTTAAAAAGCTATTAAACATTCAAACCATGTCGGTCGTTTTGCGCCACCCTGAATAACATGTAGAAACGTCTTAGATTTTTTATATTTTTCATAACTTTTCGTAATTTTTTATCACTGTTCTGTTGTGTACTGTTCCATTTCCAATTCCACAAGTTTTCTTAACAAAATTCTGAAATAGAAAAAAAAAATATAAGTAAATTTAAAATGTTATTAAATATTCAAACCATATCGGTAGTTTTGTGCCACCCTGTATGTGCCTCAATAATTGAATATATACAACAACTTTATTCCAATGAATCCAACTTAGAGTAACATATGTAAAGAATTTAAAATCAATTACCTGAACCTTCCAGCCAACAGTAAGTTAAATTTGGCCACATTAACCAACTCAACAGATCAATCGATGAAAGTATTGTTTTCGCACCAAAAATTGTAATCTGAGATTTTTGCAACTATGCATTACTCCAGTACGATTACTCCAATATCTAAGTTCAAACTTTCAAAGGTTTGTAAGTCCTAAACATTTATCTATGTCCTACACACTTTTATATTATTTGCAAGCCTAAAAATGATTTATTACACATTGCAAAATTCAATTTGAAAAAAAATTAACATTTAGCTGATAGTAATAAAATGTTTGTGTATGTATTGGATTCTTTCAAAAATCTTGTTGAAAATTATTAACAAAATAACGAGTTACTTTATATTAATTCAATAGCGTTAGATAAAGTAATGTATGATAAAAAAAAATTTTAAATTATTAAAGGTTATAATAAGTAAAGTTTTTTTTTAAAAAAATTTCACATTACGGTTTTCCTTTAATAACGGTTGGTTCTGTGGTGGACACAGCTTATTTTTTTATCCTGCAAAACTTGTCATCATTTGACATTTAACATTAAACTCAAAACAATATCATGTCAAATATTATATTTATTCGTCATATTATCTACTAGATAAATCCTTTCCATTTTGAAATCACCAATAATGCTAATTTATTTAATATATTATAATTATAACTTCAACATCCAATATATTTCGACATTTTTTACATTTAATATATAATTACTTTCAAAATCTTTTCCAATACAATCTCACGTATCACAAACAATTATACAACAAATTGTCAATACAATACGAATTTTATCCTAAAAATTAAATAAATTTTTTCCAATTTTAAATTATATCGTATAAATAGAAAAAGTTATTTTAAAATAATTTTTTTTAATTTTCAATTCGTATTTTATCCATTGATATAATAAAACCGATTTAAAATAAAAACAAACCAAGATTAAATTGAGGGGGGCAACCAGGGGTGTTAAAACTTAAAAATACGTGTAAATCTGTAAAAATTCATTTTCTATAATAAAAAAAAACAACAGCTAAACGTTCATCATTAAAAAAAGTTTTTTTTCATCAATTTCAACTTTTATATATATACATATATATATAAATATAATTTTTTTTTCAACTTTCAACTTCATTCAACTTTTAAATTGACTTTATTGGGGAAAAAAAAACAGAAAAAAGCACCAACTCTTTTTCAACTTTCATCATTATTTTTTATAAGTTTTCTTTACTTTTCTTAACTTACGTTTTTTTTTATTTACTTTTTTTTTCATTTTTTTTTTAATTTAACACCAGAAAATAATTCGAAAAAAAAAAAATAAATTTTTTTCTTTAGAAAATTCAGTGTTCAACAAATTTAATATTTTCTTGAAAAAGTAAAAATTCTGTTCGATTATTTCTTATATTTGTCTCTTTTTAACACGGGAGTGTACACTACGTGTATAATGAAAAAAAAAAGATAAAAGTTTTTAACACATCACTTATGTGACTTTTATTTGTTGCTTCAAGATCATATCATCAATAAAGTACCCAAAAATAAAAAAAAAAGTTTAAAAGTTCAAAAAAATAAAAAGTTTGAGTCAATAAGAATTAAATACACACAAGTAGTCAGTTGATCTGTTCAAAACTAAGATATTATTGAAATGATTTTTATAATTTAGATAAACATGTTTTGTTCATATGAAAAATGAATTTAATAAGTATCTACCTAATATCCGGTGAGCACTGCTCCGCTATTCAATTGATTTTTCATTAAAGTTGATGTTATTGAGAAATTAACACATATTTTTAACAAAATCAACGTCTGGTAATAGAGTGAACTTTATTGTCAAAGAGCTATACGTATACAAAATTTGAAGTCAATCGGTCAAGTTAGAACAAAAAGGTTTAAAAATTTGCTTCAACTTGGCAGTTGGTTAGAACAAAATGATTAGTTCAGAAACCCTCCCTGTTTTCCAGCCTTTATTTGGAAATTCCCATGATAATCGGCTGAAAATTTTAAGAGTCCATAAGCTACAAACAAACATTTAATTTTAAATAATATATAGATATAATTTTACCAGAAACCAGTACTAGATCTTCCAAGTTAAGTAAATTAGACCATTAGCAATCAAACCACTAACTATTAATAAGTTATGTGTTGCCTAAAATTATACTACCATATTTAAACATCCATCATCAAACTTTATATTATCAATAGGCGTCTTTACTGAAATAATCATTCGACAAATTAATTATAATTAGCAAAACTATATAAGAAGTTTTTAAAACGAAAAATATAAGAAGAGACTCAATGTGGATCCAGATAAATGAAAGCATGCCGTTAATATTTTATTATTTCTTAAGTTCAAATGTTAAATTCCTACAACAAAATTACCTAATGCCTTATGTTGACTTTACTGAATATTTTGTTAAATATTGAACTTTGATACTATTACAGAAGTTCCAGTATGAGTTAGTATCGGCCATTTCTGTTTTGATTTTACATAAATATTCAGATCTGATAATTGGTTCCTCCTAAATATAAAATTCCGCCAATTGAAGATTGACGCTGCGAGTCTCTCTCTGGAGTCTCTCTTTGGTGCTGCCAATTCCTTTCCAAAGACAGTGTGGGCTTCACCTATCAAAGCAAAAAATATTTATTAAACATCAATAAACACTGTACAGCTTAGTTGCTAACCTCATTTCATAGATACCTTATAGGGATGAGCATCTGATTTAAAGAAGTAAATAATGAATGCTTTCTTTTGAAGTTTCCAACATAGAACTAAAAACATATATACACTAAAACTGAATTATATTATCGGTATAACATCGGTTCGTAATACCAAAATATGTTTGTAATATGCACATTTTAAGACAGGAAAATTACACCTTTCTTCACAACATCCCTCGAAATTTTTCCCATTATCATTGACGTTGGCAGTAATCACCTATCACCAAATTTCCTTTTTCTAATCTCTTTTCTAAAAACTAAATTATACTTAACACCCTAGAAACATTTGTATTTAATCATTAAATGGTTTTGCTTGAAGAAAGTTCAACAGTACTTAGAGGAACCTCGTGAAACCGTTCTGAATGACTTTTGCATATTTTGCATCTCATCGTCCAAAAAAAAAACAAAACCATTGTAAACTTAAACTCTTCTTTATAATATTTATTTACAATTTAACATTTATTTAATGTGGGTGTTAATGATAGAATTTTATATGAATGAATGAATGAATGAATAGAATTGATTTTACTAAACATACATATACATCCAATTTTCTTTTGAATTTTTTCATTCACATGTGTACCTACTACTCTTATTTGTCATTTTGTCTCATTCTTATTATTTTTATTTCTATTCAATTTTACAATAAACTTTCAATTGCTAACGGCATTGATAACTTTCATTTAATTCTCTATTGGATTGGATGATCTGGTACTGTTTCTTTGATCTGATATACCAGAAAACAACAAATAAAACTTTGTGTACAATTTGTCTGTACAAGAAAATAAAAAAAAAATAAAAAATTGGTTAAAAAAACAAGAAAAAACAGAAAGAAATAGATAAAGAAAGAGAAAATTAAAAAATTTAAACAAATAAAAAACTTCTTTTATTGATTTCATATTTCCTTCTTATTTATTGTTTGTTTTCTTTCTTTTTTTTTAATTTTCATCACCGCTTTATGCAATTTTTTCTTTTTTTTCAATTTTAAGTCAAAAGTGAACAAATTTTTAAGATGTCAACAGGAAAATTTTTCAATAGAATTACAAACTCTTATTTTTTTCATATTTTTAGATTAAAAAAATTTACAAAATCGAGTGTGGAATTGTTCCGGCAGTTGAACCGGCTTCTAAATGAAGAATACTACGATATTTTGAAGATAATAACTTTTCGAAATTAAAGGATTTTGATTAATTATATCATTTTAATTAATAATTCAATCATTTAGCATTCCTGGAAAAGCCATCTACAGTCCAGTTACTAATCTTGTTCATTTTCCATGCAACAAACGCTATTTAAACCTCTTTGAAAACATGAAAAGCGCTTTGAAAGCTATTATAGGTTTCCAGAAACGTGTTGCAAAGGTTAAAAGTTAACTTCGAATAAGATCTCGCAATCGCAAACTAATTTTACTATTTATTTTGTGCAAAATTGAGTACAACAGTTTAGAACATGCTTACAGTTTTAAATTTCTTCTACAATTCGAATAATCTTAAAGTGCAATTTCTTATACACAAACTTGAATGTGAAATTACAACTGGCATTAAAAAATAATGATTTTTTTTTTATTTTCGAAGGAGTTTTAAAACTCATTAAAGCCTCTATTCGAATTTGTCAACTTAGAACAAGAACTCATCCTTACAGTGTACAATTGTTGACGCGGTGTTAGACTACTGTTGGAAATTCTCTAGGTTCCTCTGGAAATCCCATAAGTTCAAGTTAGGTAATTGATGTGTGTAAGACCAAATATTACCATCTTCCCCTACAACAACTCTTGAAATATTTCATATATTGTCTATACTTAGCAATCACAAAATTTCTTTCTTATTCCCTATCCTAATAAAACTACACTACAATAAAAATTTGGATTTAAACTCTGTCACGAGTTGAGTGTGCAATAAATTATTTGAAATTCCTGGAAAACCTTTCTACACAACTAATTTGCAACCTTTCTTGAAGCTCATCTTAATTCAGAATAACCCGTTTCATTAAAACCTTAAGTACGTGGAATATCGTGATTTTCAATCCATCAAACTTAATAAAGTATAAAACCATGTCAAAGTTTTAAATGCCTTTCGCTTTTCACCTTTCATTTTTTTTGAACATCTGAATCATCTTATGAAGACATTCATAAGTAATCCTCGACATACCCTAATCAAATTAAAAATCCCCCAATTTTTTCCGAATCAAATTTTTTTTCATCTTTTTTTAAAAAAACTTAATCAGATCAAATAAATATTACAAAAATGCTTTGCAACAGTATTGCAATACTTCAAGTTCTTCTTAACAACCAAAATTAACCAAAAAGTTCTCTTAAATAAAATAAGACCATGTAAGTTCAAACTAACAAAAAACCAAATACAAAAAAAAAACAAAAATAGTTATCCGCCCAATCTGATACAAGTAGAAAAAAAATTCAGTGAACCGCATAAACTCTTTCTCTCCTTCAGTGATAAACAAACGAAATAATCAAACAAAAAATGAAAGAAAATTTGTTCCCTAAAAAACACCAAAACTTTAACTTTGTTTTGTTGATTCTTTTTCCACCCGCATAAAGTTTTTATTTTTATTAAGAACAAAATAAAAAAATTCTAAACTCCTTTTACCGTTAACAATATATTTGCAATTTTTAAAACGTAGCGTTAAAAAAAAAATTTAAAGCCTGGGTGATACCCCATCACCCTAGATTACTTGACGATTTCGCAATGTACTGGTTTCCTGTAGGAAAAGAATCTAACGTCAATTTTTGTAACACTATTTTTAAAGAGTCAATAAATGAGTTTTTAATAGAGTCAATAGAGTCATATGAGGCAGTTCATAAAGGGAATGTTACAAATTTGCAAGAGGAGAAAATGGTTGGAAACTTAAAAAGTTGACATCTGAATCAACTAAGTACAAAAGCTTTATTAAACTCGATATAATTTTAGATTGATTTATATCTTAAAATTAATAAATAGTTTAAAAACTCTTAAATTCATAAAAAGATATTCATTAGAGGTTTTGATGAAGAAAGCTTAAAATCTTATAACACCGAATTAAATAAGAAATTGCACTCCTCGTAGATTTAGAGCATTGTAATTATTTAACATTGGAACTGTAAAATATCTTAGAAATATATACACACAAACAAACAAATTTTCGAACTATTATACGGATAATACAATCACAAATGACAATTCGAGTGACAATTTTTTGAAGTTCATATTAATGAAATTTTAATATGTACCGCGACGAATGAAATAATAATTCAAAAAGTGCTATAACTTTTTATTTTCGTGGACAAACGCAAATTACAACAAGTTATACGAAATTTAAAAATTATTAAAATTCATTGTTGTCAAAAGTTGCCGAAATTCTTAGTAATTTTAGGTGCGTCAAAAATATCGTTATAACTCTGTCCGTTAATTCTAAAATGCGTTATACGTCACCTCTAATTCGCTGTCATTGTGTTTTCAGCATTAAACATTTATTCCATATAAAATTAATAATTGACATTTATATTTTTTTAATACAATTTTATTTAGAAAGCTCAACTCAAATACTGTTTTTATGGGCTGTGAAGGTTTGAAATTTCTTTGCATTTTTAAAAAATATTTATTAGAAATAAATAGAAATAAAAATATTTAATAGAAAAATACATTCTTAGAAGACTTATTAACTTATGACCAATGGTGTAGTGGTAAAAAAGCCGTCTACCATGTTTAAAGTCTCTGGTTCAAACCCTGGTCAGATCATACCTAAAAAAACTATCGTAAAATTGTATAATTATATCGAAATATAGGACAAATATCGAAATTATTAATATAAAAATATTTATTTAACTCTTGTGTAGGATAATAGATGGCGCACCCAAATTAACATTTGTGTATTCATAGTTTTATACAATAGCTACAGCCGAGTAATCAACGTCTTAGTTAATATAACGATAAAAAAAAACTAAAGGCTGGCCTAAATAGACTTGGTGAATGTCCTATACTCGTTATAGGAATGGAAAGAAATAAAGAAAATAAAGAAGACTTATAATTAAAATGAACAACTCTTATTATTGTAATATTATGAACTATTCATTTTTTTTAAGTATTTTAAATAAAATTTTCAACTTTTTGATTTCAAAATAGAAAAAAAACCTTATAGAATTATAATAATTCCTCAAAGTTTCAATTTATTTACAAAAAAAAATTAAACAAAAACAAAAAAATTATAAATATACTGGGAAAAACGGAAAATCACACAGAATAAAAAATATAAAACAAAAAACCCAAAAGAATAGAAATATGAAAATATTGCACAAAAAACAAAAATGAAAAACTTTTTCTTAACTAAAATTTACAAAGATTTGTTTCATATTAAAATCTAAGTAGTTACAGTAGTAAAAAGTCATCGTTATATTTTTTTACTTTTTTTTTGGTTTCACTTCAGCACCCCCTTCGCTTCTTTATCACGATTTGGTTTTTGTTTGACCAAAGAACCCAAAGTTATAACTTTAAGGGAAAAGTTTTCTATATATATTTTATGAGCTTTGTGGATTTTCTTTTGCAAAAAAAAAAAAAATATTTAAACAAAAAAATTTTAAAACTTTTATTACAAATGAAACAGAAACCAAAAAAAAAATATAATATAAAAACCTAATTAAATTCATATACATTTCTTTCTTTAAGAAATTTATTATTTACTAAATAAAAGAATATCCAGGTTAATTACAAATTTTTTTGAAGGTAATTTAAAATAAAAAAAAATTATTATTAAAAATTAAAATATAATTATTTAAAATATAGGTTATGTTTGATTGAGGTTATGTTTTAAACTAATTAAGAAAATCATTAAGAAACTTTATCACATTCATTTAAAAGTTACTAATTTTTATACCCGTATGACTATATAGTCCAAGGGTATAATAAATTTGCCATTACGTTTGTGACGCAGAGAAGGAGGGGGGGGTAGATATAGACTCAAGTGTATGGATCGGATTAGAATCGAAAAATAAATCGATTTAGCTATGTATGTCCGTCCGTCTGTCCGTCTGTCCGTCCGTCCGTCATCACGATAACTCAAAAAGTAAAGGAGCTAGGATTATGAAATTTTCACAAATTCGTTTTTATGCAAAAAACGGAATCGAGTTTTAAATTCAGCCATTTTGGTCCACGGGTTCGAGTACCTGCCATACAACTTCTAATTTTATATGAGCATTACTCTATACCTATGGAAGCTGCGTGTCTGAAATTTTGTCAAAAGTAGTTTAGTATAATGGCCAAAGTTACTGCAAAGTTTAGTTGGTCTACTGCAGAGGGTTCGAGTAGCTGCCATACAACTCCTTCTTTTATATGAGCTTTACACTACACCTGATGAAGCTGGGTGTCTGAAATTTTGCAAAAAATAGTTTAGTGTAATGGCCAAAGTTACTGCAAAATTTAGTTGGGCTACTGCTGAGGGTTCGAGTAGCTGCCATACAACTCCTTCTTTTATATGAGGATTACACTACACCAAATGAAGCTGGGTGTCTGAAATTTTGCCAAAAATAGTTTAGTGTAATGGCCAAAGTTACTGCAAAATTTGGTTGGTCTACTGCAAAGGGTTCGAGTAGCTGCCATACAACTCCTTCTTTTATATGAGCATTACTCTACACCTAATAAAGCTGAATGTTTGAAATTTTGCCAAAAGTAATTAACCGGATGATATAATGCATATGTTACGGTCATACGGGTATCCCAGAGTTGACACAGTCTACTCAACTACACTCTTCCTCGTTTTAAAATAAAATTAAATAAGTTTACGAAAGGAGTAAGCCTAGTAACTGCACCGAGATAAGATAAGTTACATAATCTTAGCTGTTGTTATTTATATAATATATACTCTTTTCAGTTACTATCATATACTCTTTCCGCCATTTGAGCCTTAAAAAAAATAGCCACTCCAAATTTAGGTGCCATTTTTTTTTGGGACTTATCTTAATTTGTTTACCCCTTTCAAATTTCTGTTATAGAACTGGAGACCAGATTTTTTAATTCATGTCTGTTCGACTTCTGAGTCTTCAGATATGGCTGCTTTTTTAATGCATGCATTTTTAAAAAAGCACATTTGCCAAAATAAACAATGTTCTGAACTAAGTTTACAGTAAAAAGAGTATAATGGCCTGGTGAGCATTGCTGCTCCTCTCAATGGATTTTAAATTGAAGTTCATGTTATTGGATAAAACTAACGCGAAATTTACATATGGTGTAAATATTATTTGTAGAATGTATTGAAGTTATTTCTTTTTAAAACGACATTTCTATCGCTAATACGGGTTAACAAATTCTTAGTCTGTTAAAATAGTCAACTCTATTTTTAAACAGCAACACGTATAAAAAACATTGTTATATATTAAAATTTCCAACAGGTATAGAAATATCAAAAAACAGGAAATCAACTATAAGCACAGGCACAACTATGACTCGAGTTCCACCTACATAAAATAAGCAAAAAACGCTCGGAGCATCAAATGAACAAACGTCATTGACACAGACGATTTTTGTAATTTTTTATAAAATGGTTTTTGTGAGTTGAAAGGATTTTTAGAAGTTGGAAGTTTTTTAGGTTAAATGTTCAGTCTGATGCCACTGAAACTTAAAAAAAACTTAAAACTTTCAGTTAACTACAAAAGTATATACCGGTTTAAGAATTTATTAATAATTCAAATATGGACAATTGTCCCACTTTAAACCATATTCCTTTCAATATGTTTTAAACCTAAAGTTCGTAATTCGTATGTGTACGACTTAATTAAATTTAAGAAGAATATTAACATCTTCCTCCTCAATTTCCCTTCAAATTTTGCTCATTCCCCATAATCCTAAACTGCCAAATAACCTCCCCACAATCCCAATATCCTTCCATATTCCTATCCTTGTGACCAAACTGTACATTTGTATAGAGGTTCCATCCTAAAGTTTGGTTGGAAAAAGGTGTGGTTTTGGTGCGTTAAAGTCGCACACTACCAAAAGAAACACCACACAGTTTCAATGGATGGCTTTTGAAGGTTCCATTCCCTCGTAAATAAAAAATAAAGAAAATCGAATCAAAAACAATAAGCTAAAATTTTTATAAATCCAGAATTCTCAATATCAAAAAAAATATCAAAATAAAAACTCAACAGCTTCCTGAAAGAACTCAAACTCTTAGACATAAACCAATTCTTCTATACATGTTTCAAAAATTTAACCAATATCATGCTAAAATAATTATTATTTTAATATTCTTTTAAGTGTAAATGAATTTATTTTTGAGTATTTTTTTTATTAGGTATATTTTAATTTTTTACAATTAAAATTTTTCTTGTACATTCTTAATCCTTGTACCGGAAACTATAAAAAAATGGAAATTCTATGGTAAGTGTTTCGTTTTATTTTTGAAATATAAATTTCATTTTAAACTCTTTTCTTTTTTATTACACATAAAACGGTAAACTAGATATTTTTTTTTTATAGTTTTTTTTTCAATGCAGGTGAAATTCTTAAAAGATGCCTTTCTCTATTTCTTTAATAATTATAATTTATAAATTTATGTTATGTTCAACTCAAAGGACATTAAAACTCAAAAAAAAAATTAAATAACTTTTCATGTGTATATATGTCTTATGTGTTGAGTTTGTGATCATGTATGCATAAAAAAATAATTGTTTCATAAAAACAGTTATAATTAACCTGAAAAATGTTTAAAGAATTTTTATATTTTTTAATTTGGAATTTGTTCCTATCCTAGCCTGAAATTCAAGAATATGCTGTTATTCAATGTAGTATTTTCTAGTAGGTTTTGCATTTAAAAAGAAGCTTTCTCTCAAATTAACTTGTGTATGAGTTACGAACGAAACAGTTTGCGTTGTGCCAAGCAAAAGATCATTACTCAAAATTTAAATATGTCCAATCTTGAGGCTTAGAGTGTTATTAAAAAGAATCCCTTATGAAACGGATGATCATTTATTTTGAAACGGATGATCATTTGATTTAAATGACGTCACCACATAATGATACTTTATATCTCGTTCTAATTTATTGTCTAACTGTAAAATTACAACGGTTTAATTAAAATAGTACAAAAATGTTAAGAAAATATTCTAATGCACTTTTCGTCCACTAGATAATTTCAGCGGTACAAATGTCATAAATATTCGGAAACTTGGAAATATAAAGTGCCGTTACGCGATGACGTCATTTAAATCTTTCATCATCCCTTAATGAAACTTTATACCCTATTTAAAGTTTCTTTAAAAATATAATAAGTTTGATACGAAATTTGAAATAAACAAAGACTATATAGAACAATAGCTGCAACTATTCTTTAGAATTACTTTCACGGCCGATTTGCCAAATACCAAACTTTTCTAATGATCTCGGATTGAAATGGAATCAAACTAATATTCAATAAAACTAATATACCCAATGCTTAAAAAACAAAAACTTATCCTCCAGAACGCCTTTTAAATGATAATTCAAGTTTAAAAATGAGACTAGTTTAAGTTCAGGATTATTTTCAATAAGTGAAATCCACTGATTATTCCCAACAATTTCGAGCGGAACGAATACAATACTTTTGGCGTAACCGTTTCTCGCTGTTAAAGACTAGAAATGGATAAACACATAATTGTTGAATATACAATCAGGACTGCAACAAATTTGTTAAAAAAAAATTGTTTCAAATCGAGATCTTGAACAATTCAAAAATATAGCCAAGGTGTTGAGAGGAGACCCATTGCTTATCTTTTTTTTTATTCCTTTTCCACTTCTTTAAGGAGTATAGGGCATTCACCAAGTTTACTTTAAACTAGGCTTCAGTTTCTTTAATCATAATATTCAGTAAGCCGTTGATTACTCGGCCATAGCTATTGTATTAGCTTATGAAATATGAATGCACAAATGTTAACTTTGTGCGCCATCTATAATCTTACACAAGAATTATTTATATATTTTTATAAAATCTTATTTTATATTACGATATAAACTATTACGATATAATTATACAATTTTACGATATTTTTTATTAGATATGATCTGACCAGGGTTTGAACCCGAGACTTCCACATGAAAGGCGGCGTCTTTACCACTACGCCATTGGCCAGATATCTTATGCTTATCTTAATCAATTTGAATTTTAGTCTAAAGTTTTAAATTACATTAAATTTCAAACATTATCTGTAACAATCTTCTTAAAATAATTCATAAATTGTGAAATTTAATTCAAAACATTAAAATAAATTTAAAAAAAAAACAACTTTACTATAAAATTAATATAAAAACTATATTAAATTTTTGTTTTTTTTTGTATATTAAAAAGAAATATTGTACGTGTACTATAAACTGAAACCTCATGAATAACATTTTTTTTTTTTGAATATAAATAAAAGAATAATAAAAAATTTTAAAAAAAATTTAATTATTGTCCTACATTTCCAAAAAAAAATTATTTTTATTTATAAAATTTTCAAAACAAACACCTAATAGGAAAAATAAAAACACATGAAACAGGAAATTTCATAACTCTGTATCCGGTCATAAAAAATACATAAAATAATAAAAAAAAAACTATTCGTCCTTTCATTTATTTCCAAAATATAACAACTACCTATTATAGTATATATGATACATACATACACACGCATTCATTCAAAATTTTGAAAAGTACTTTCACCTCTTCATTTTCATATAGAAAGTTTTCAAAATATATATACATAACAGTTATATTAAATAATATTTACAGTTATTATATATGTATATATTACACAAAATAAAAAAACTAGGAGCAGAGAACTAACTATGAACCCAATTTTTTACTCTCAAACCATAAAAACTTTTATTTAAAATTATGAAATCTTTTTTTTCATAAATGAAAGAGAAACGAGATGAAAAATAACAGTACATACTTAAAACTTTCAACAGTCAAAATATTATAACTGTAATTTTATTAAAAACAATTGTTTTGTTTTTTTCTTCTCTTTTTCTTCTTATACTTCTTTGAAAGTCGAATTGGCAAAACTATTTTTCAGTTCACTGCCAATACATAAAAATGCAACATGCAAAATCCATTTAAAAAAATTCTCTCTCATGAAAAATTGATATTTAAAACAATTACATACGGTTAGATTAAGAAACTATAGGATATTATTATGTGGCTAGCAAAACTTTCCAGTCCACATATGCAAATGTCAGAAATATTGTGTCAGAAAATAAAGTAAATATTAAAAATCCAAACAAACATTTTTTGAAAATTTCTTGTGGGCTAAAGAAATATTGTGTAAAATCCAAGTTGATTGTTATAGTCAAGTATCCCCATCACACTAATCCCACCATCTTAAAAACCCTTAACCCCAAAAACTCTCAAAATTCTATCCATTTGTATCACAGATACCTTCCTAAAGTTTGATTAAAAAAGGGTGTGTTTGGTGTGTTAAAAGCGCACACTATCCAAAATAATAATCCATAATTCCAGTGGGTTGCTTTCGGAGCTTTCCATTTTAAAAATTTTCCTGTCAAGGATTATTCCATATTTATTGTATTCTAAAGTCTTACTTGAATCAACCGTCGTCCAAAATGTTTTTGTACCGGATTGTATTAAAAAACTGAAAACAAAGGAAATGGTTGAATTATACCAAGTTCAAATTAACAATCCAGCAAAGTTGGATGTTAATTATGTCTGAATACCAAACGGTATACTGAGGCGCTAAAAAATAAAGATTATAAACTGAACGGGTAAAAGATGAATTACGACTCCTTCTCACATTTACTACATGTTAATGCGAAATGCATAAAATTGAGTTTAAACCCACAACTCAAATTAAAAGTTTAAACTCAGTGCATCTTAATGTTGATCTGAATGTATTTCAACATTTTATATCTCTATTAATTTATTCTTCCCTCCTTATAATTCTGAGTCTAGAAAAAAGTTACTCTTCCACTAAGAATATGATCAATAATTTGGATTTAAAATATTAGGCAGCTCTGTCCATGAAAAAATTCTATCATAATTATATACCAAAAAATTCTGGAGATTCATCAGGAATACTGTAATTTATATTCGAACTCTGGATTGCTTGATTCCATTCCGCTTAAACCATTACAAGACAATTTTTAATTTAAGCATACTTACAAAAGTTTTAGAAAATTAATTCTAGAAACTTTTTATTTTCTCTGACAGTATGGAACCTTCTGCCATTATCATCTCAAAACTTCCACGAACAAAATTAAACGAGCGATTTGGGGGTTGTAGGGAAGGAAAATTTTTTTTAAAACACAAAATTCTTTTACTCAAGCGTAAAGAATTTTTTAACATGATATTTTCTCTAGTTTTAAAAATGTTTTTATTTTAATACTGAATATTATGCAATTTATATATGTATTTGTTTTTATTTTATGAATATTAAAAAGGAATCGTAGATATAATAATAATGCAATATTTAAAATAGAGTGAAAATTGTGTGAGAAAAATAAAACATAATTTAACAGTTTTTTTTATTTTTCAATTGTATTAAATTATTTCATGAAAAATTTCATTTGAAATAGTTATACTTAAAGGTACTTGTAGAAAAAATTAATTCCCTTAAATTCTTAGTTTATAATTCTTTTAATTATGAAAGTTTTTTAAAAAAAATTCCAAATTTTAAAATAAAAAGAAAAATAACGAGGAAGAGTGTAGTAGAGTAGACTGTGTCAACTCTGGGATACCCGTATGACCGTAACATATAAATTATATCATCCGGTTAATTACTTTTGGCAAAATTTCAAACATTCAGCTTTATTAGGTGTAGAGTAATGCTCATATAAAAGAAGAAGTTGTATGGCAGCTACTCGAACCCTTTGCAGTAGACCAACCTAATTTTGCAGTAACCTTGGCCATTACACTAAACTATTTTTGGCAAAATTTCAGACACCCAGCTTCATTTGGTGTAGTGTAATCCTCATATAAAAGAAGGAGTTGTATGGCAGCTACTCGAACCCTCAGCAGTAGACCAACTAAATTTTGCAGTAACTTTGGCCATTACACTAAACTATTTTTAGCAAAAATTCAGACACCCAGCTTCATCAGGTGTAGTGTAAAGCTCATATAAAAGAAGGAGTTGTATAGCAGCTACTCGAACCCTTTGCAGTAGACCAACCAAATTTTGCCGTAACTTTGGCCATTATATTAAACTACTTTTGGCAAAATTTCAGACACGCAGTTTCCATAGGTATAGAGTAATGCTCATATAAAATTAGAAGTTGTATGGCAGGTACTCGAACCCGTAGACCAAAATGGCTGAATTTAAAACTCGATTCCATTTTTTGCATAAAAACGAATTTGTGAAAATTTCATAATCCCAGCTCCTTTACTTTTTGAGTTATCGTGATGACGGACGGACGGACGGACATACATAGCTAAATCGATTTATTTTTCGATTCTGATCCGATCCATACACTTGAGTCTATATCTACCCCCCCTCCTTCTCTGCGGCACAAACGTAATGGCAAATTTATTATACCCTTGGACTATAT
The DNA here is from genome assembly GCA_963082915.1 of Dolichopus griseipennis. NCBI lineage: Eukaryota > Metazoa > Arthropoda > Insecta > Diptera > Dolichopodidae > Dolichopus > Dolichopus griseipennis. The sequence continues at coordinate 77,015,399 of OY720443.1, forward strand.
AGTCATACGGGTATAAAAATTTAGTTTACATGGAAATTTTAGTAGTGATCACGAATTAAAGCTAGAATCGCTCTAAGACGGTTCTAAGTGCCTTAAAATTGAGTTTAAAGAATTCCATGACAAAAATTATAAAAACTATAATAAATGTAAAATCGCTCTAAAATGCTTCTAAGTGCCTTAAAATTGAGTTTAAAGTTTAGAAAGACCATAATTTAAAAAAAAAAATTTAGTTTACATGGAAATTTTAGTAGTGATCACGAATTAAAGCTAGAATCGCTCTAAGAAGGTTCTAACTGCCTCAAAATTGAGTTTAAAGAATTCCATGACAAAAATTATAAAAACTTCAATAAATGTAAAATCGCTCTAAAATGCTTCTAAGTGCCTTAAAATTGAGTTTAAAGTTTAGAAAGACCATAATTTAAAAAAAAAAATTTAGTTTACATGGAAATTTTAGTAGTGATCACGAATTAAAGCTAGAATCGCTCTAAGACGGTTCTAAGTGCCTCAAAATTGAGTTTAAAGAATTCCATGACAAAAATTATAAAAACTTCAATAAAGGTAAAATCGCTCTAAAATGCTTCTAAGTGCCTTAAAATTGAGTTTAAAGTTTAGAAAGACCATAATTTAAAAAAAAAAATTTAGTTTACATGGAAATTTTAGTAGTGATCACGAATTAAAGCTAGAATCGCTCTAAGACGGTTCTAAGTGCCTAAAAATTGAGTTTAAAGAATTCCATGACAAAAATTATAAAAACTTTAATAAATGTAAAATCGCTCTAAAATGCTTCTAAGTGCCTTAAAATTGAGTTTAAAGTTTAGAAAGACCATAATTTAAAAAAAAAAATTTAGTTTACATGGAAATTTTAGTAGTGATCACGAATTAAAGCTAGAATCGCTCTAAGACAGTTCTAAGTGCCTCAAAATTGAGTTTAAAGAATTCCATGACAAAAATTCTAAAACTTCAATAAAGGTAAAATCGCTCTAAAATGCTTCTAAGTGCCTTAAAATTGAATTTAAAGTTTAGAAAGACCATAATTTAAAAAAAAAAATTTAGTTTACATGGAAATTTTAGTAGTGATCACGAATTAAAGCTAGAATCGCTCTAAGATGGTTCTAAGTGCCTCAAAATTGAGTTTAAAGAATTCCATGACAAAAATTATAAAAACTTCAATAAATTAAAATCGCTCTAAAATGCTTCTAAGTGCCTTAAAATTGAGTTTAAAGTTAAGAAAGACCATAATTTAAAAAAAAAAATTTAGTTTACATGGAAATTTTAGTAGTGATCACAAATTAAGACTAGAATCGCTCTAAGACGGTTCTAAGTGCCTCAAAATTGAGTTTAAAGAATTCCATGACAAAAATTATAAAAACTTCAATAAATGTAAAATCGCTCTAAAATGCTTCTAAGTGCCTTAAAATTGAGTTTAAAGTTAAGAAAGACCATAATTTAAAAAAAAAAATTTAGTTTACATGGAAATTTTAGTAGTGATCACGAATTACAGCTAGAATCGCTCTAAGACGGTTCTAAGTGCCTTAAAATTGAGTTTAAAGAATTCCATGACAAAAATTATAAAAACTTCAATAAATTAAAATCGCTCTAAAATGCTTCTAAGTGCCTTAAAATTGAGTTTAAAGTTTAGAAAGACCATAATTTAAAAAAAAAAATTTAGTTTACATGGAAATTTTAGTAGTGATCACGAATTAAAGCTAGAATCGCTCTAAGATGGTTCTAAGTGCCTCAAAATTGAGTTTAAAGAATTCCATGACAAAAATTATAAAAACTTCAATAAATTAAAATCGCTCTAAAATGCTTCTAAGTGCCTTAAAATTGAGTTTAAAGAATTCCATGACAAAAATTATAAAAACTTCAATAAATGTAAAATCGCTCTAAAATGCTTCTAAGTGCCTTAAAATTGAGTTTAAAGTTTAGAAAGACCATAATTTAAAAAAAAAATTTAGTTTACATGGAAATTTTAGTAGTGATCACGAATTAAAGCTAGAATCGCTCTAAGACGGTTCTAAAATGCTTCTAAGTGCCTTAAAATTGAGTTTAAAGTTTAGAAAGACCATCATTTAAAAAAAAAAATTTAGTTTACATGGAAATTTTAGTAGTGATCACGAATTAAAGCTAGAATCGCTCTAAGACGGTTCTAAGTGCTTTAAAATTGAGTGTAAAGAATTCCATGACAAAAATTATAAAAACTTCAGTAAATTAAAATCGCTCTAAAATGCTTCTAAGTGCCTTAAAATTGAGTTTAAAGTTTAGAACGACCATAATTTAAAAAAAAAAATTTAGTTTACATGGAAATTTTAGTAGTGATCACGAATTAAAGCTAGAATCGCTCTAAGACGGTTCTAAGTGCCTTAAAATTGAGTTTAAAGAATTCCATGACAAAAAATATAAAAACTTCAATAAATGTAAAATCGCTCTAAAATGCTTCTAAGTGCCTTAAAATTGAGTTTAAAGTTTAGTAAGACCGTCATTTAAAAAAAAAAATTTAGTTTACATGGAAATTTTAGTAGTGATCACGAATTAAAGCTAGAATCGCTCTAAGACGGTTCTAAGTGCCTCATAATTGAGTTTAAAGAATTCCATGACAAAAATTATAAAAACTTCAATAAATGTAAAATCGCTCTAAAATGCTTCTAAGTGCCTTAAAATTGAGTTTAAAGTTTAGTAAGACCGTCATTTAAAAAAAAAAATTTAGTTTACATGGAAATTTTAGTAGTGATCACGAATTAAAGCTAGAATCGCTCTAAGACGGTTCTAAGTGCCTCAAAATTGAGTTTAAAGAATTCCATGACAAAAATTATAAAAACTTCAATAAATGTAAAATCGCTCTAAAATGCTTCTAAGTGCCTTAAAATTGAGTTTAAAGTTTAGAAAGACCATAATTTAAAAAAAAAATTTAGTTTACATGGAAATTTTAGTAGTGATCACGAATTAAAGCTAGAATCGCTCTAAGACGGTTCTAAGTGCCTTAAAATTGAGTTTAAAGAATTCCATGACAAAAATTATAAAAACTTTATGTAGTAAAATCGCTCTAAAATGCTTCTAAGTGCCTTAAAATTGAGTTTAAAGTTTAGAAAGACCATAATTTAAAAAAAAAAAATTAGTTTACATGGAAATTTTAGTAGTGATCACGAATTAAAGCTAGAATCGCTCTAAGACTGTTCTAAGTGCCTCAAAATTGAGTTTAAAGAATTCCAAATGTAAAATCGCTCTAAAATGCTTCTAAGTGCCTTAAAATTGAGTTTAAAGTTTAGAAAGACCATAATTTAAAAAAAAAAATTTAGTTTACATGGAAATTTTAGTAGTGATCACGAATTAAAGCTAGAATCGCTCTAAGACGGTTCTAAGTGCCTTAAAATTGAGTTTAAAGAATTCCATGACAAAAATTATAAAAACTTCAATAAATGTAAAATCGCTCTAAAATGATTCTCAGTGCCTTAAAATTGAGTTTAAAGTTTAGAAAGACCATAATTTAAAAAAAAAAATTTAGTTTACATGGAAATTTTAGTAGTGATCACGAATTAAAGCTAGAATCGCTCTAAGACGGTTCTAAGTGCCTCAAAATTGAGTTTAAAGAATTCCATGACAAAAATTATAAAAACTTCAATAAATTAAAATCGCTCTAAAATGCTTCTAAGTGCCTTAAAATTGAGTTTAAAGTTTAGAAAAACCATAATTTAAAAAAAAAAATTTAGTTTACATGGAAATTTTAGTAGTGATCACGAATTAAAGCTAGAATCGCTCTAAGACGGTTCTAAGTGCTTTAAAATTGAGTGTAAAGAATTCCGTGACAAAAATTATAAAAACTTTATGTAAAGTAAAATCGCTCTAAAATGCTTCTAAGTGAGTCTAAGTAAAATTGAGTTTAAAGTTTAGAAAGACCATAATTTAAAAAAAACGAGGAAGATTATAGTTGCCCTTGTTAACTTTTAGATACCCGTGCTTACCCATTATGGTGTATAAAATAAACCGTAATTTACTTCCCTTATACATTTAACTCATTACCCCATAATTTTGACGTAAAAAAAAAAAAAAAAAATTAACAAAAAAAAAAAAAAAATCACAGAACAAAAAATAAAATTTTTATTCATTGTCCCTAACTTTAGCTTAAAAAAAAAAAAAAAAAATAAAAAAAAAAAAACAAAAAAAAAAAAATTGGCCCACCCTAAAAGTCCGAAGTTCCGAGTGATGTCCAACTTTGCCAAGTAACTTGCCCTATTAATTTATCTGCCCAATTTTAATTTTAACCTTGTAGCTTCATTAGATTCAAAGTTATTGAATCGAAAACTTTGTATGGCAGCCCCCCGAAAATGGGGCCCTAACATTTTGAAACTTCATATAAGTGCTCGATTCATTATATAACTAACCGTATGTAATTTTCAGCCTAATAGTATAATTAGTTTTGAAGAAATTCATATTGGTGCAAAGAAGTTGTATGGCAGAAACTTCATATAAGTGCTCGATTCATTATATAACTAACCGTGTGTAATTTTCATCCGCGTAGTATAATTAGTTTTGAAGAAATTCATATTGGTGCAAGGAAGTTGTATGGCAGCCCCCCGAAAATGGGGCCCTAACATTTTGAAACTTCATATAAGTGCCGGAGTCATTATAAAACTAACCGTGTGTAATTTTCATCCCCGTAGTATAAATAGTTTTGAAGAAATTCATATTGGTGCAAAAAAGTTGTATGGCAGCTCCCCGAAGCCTTGGTCCGATTTTAACCAAAAACAATAGGGAACCTAGAAATTGTCTAAAAATGACTTTGTGTGAAATTCAAGACTCTAGCCCTTTTAGTTTTTGAGTTATCGTGCTGACACACGGACGGACGGACGGACGGACGGACAGACACACATAGCTAGATCGACTAATTTTTCGATTCTGAGCCGATACGTACCCTTGACACTATATCTAGCTCGTCTAGATCGATGCGTTACAAACGGAGGAGCAAATCTAATATACCCGATGTCATATATGTATGCACGTGTATAAAAATTTAGTTTACATGGAAATTTTAGTAGTGATCACGAATTAAAGATAGAATCGCTCTAAGACGGTTCTAAGTGCCTCAAAATTGAGTTTAAAGAATTCCATGACAAAAATTATAAAAACTTCAATAAATGTAAAATCGCTCTAAAATGCTTCTAAGTGCCTTAAAATTGAGTTTAAAGTTTAGAAAGACCATAATTTAAAAAAAAAATTTAGTTTACATGGAAATTTTAGTAGTGATCACGAATTAAAGCTAGAATCGCTCTAAGACGGTTCTAAGTGCCTTAAAATTGAGTTTAAAGAATTCCATGACAAAAATTATAAAAACTTCAATAAATGTAAAATCGCTCTAAAATGCTTCTAAGTGCCTTAAAATTGAGTTTAAAGTTTAGTAAGACCGTCATTTAAAAAAAAAAATTTAGTTTACATGGAAATTTTAGTAGTGATCACGAATTAAAGCTAGAATCGCTCTAAGACGGTTCTAAGTGCCTTAAAATTGAGTTTAAAGAATTCCGTGACAAAAATTATAAAAACTTTATGTAGTAAAATCGCTCTAAAATGCTTCTAAGTGCCTTAAAATTGAGTTTAAAGTTTAGAAAGACCATAATTTAAAAAAAAAAATTTAGTTTACATGGGAATTTTAGTAGTGATCACGAATTAAAGCTAGAATCGCTCTAAGACGGTTCTAAGTGCCTCAAAATTGAGTTTAAAGAATTCCATGACAAAAATTATAAAAACTTCAATAAATGTAAAATCGCTCTAAAATGCTTCTAAGTGCCTTAAAATTGAGTTTAAAGTTTAGAAAGACCATAATTTAAAAAAAAAATTTAGTTTACATGGAAATTTTAGTAGTGATCACGAATTAAAGCTAGAATCGCTCTAAGACGGTTCTAAGTGCCTTAAAATTGAGTTTAAAGAATTCCGTGACAAAAATTATAAAAACTTTATGTAGTAAAATCGCTCTAAAATGCTTCTAAGTGCCTTAAAATTGAGTTTAAAGTTTAGAAAGACCATCATTTAAAAAAAAAAATTTAGTTTACATGGAAATTTTAGTAGTGATCACGAATTAAAGCTAGAATCGCTCTAAGACGGTTCTAAGTGCCTCAAAATTGAGTTTAAAGAATTCCATGACAAAAATTATAAAAACTTCAATAAATGTAAAATCGCTCTAAAATGCTTCTAAGTGCCTTAAAATTGAGTTTAAAGTTTAGAAAGACCATAATTTAAAAAAAAAATTTAGTTTACATGGAAATTTTAGTAGTGATCACGAATTAAAGCTAGAATCGCTCTAAGACGGTTCTAAGTGCCTTAAAATTGAGTTTAAAGAATTCCGTGACAAAAATTATAAAAACTTCAATAAATGTAAAATCGCTCTAAAATGCTTCTAAGTGCCTTAAAATTGAGTTTAAAGTTTAGAAAGACCATAATTTAAAAAAAAAAATTTAGTTTAATTTTTCCATTGTAGTTTAAGAATTCCATGACAAAAATTATAAAAACTTTAATAAATGTAAAATCGCTCTAAAATGCTTCTAAGTGCCTTAAAATTGAGTTTAAAGTTTAGAAAGACCATAATTTAAAAAAAAAAATTTAGTTTACATGGAAATTTTAGTAGTGATCACGAATTAAAGCTAGAATCGCTCTAAGACGGTTCTAAGTGCCTTAAAATTGAGTTTAAAGAATTCCATGACAAAAATTATAAAAACTTCAATAAATGTAAAATCGCTCTAAAATGCTTCTAAGTGCCTTAAAATTGAGTTTAAAGTTTAGTAAGACCGTCATTTAAAAAAAAAAATTTAGTTTACATGGAAATTTTAGTAGTGATCACGAATTAAAGCTAGAATCGCTCTAAGACGGTTCTAAGTGCCTCAAAATTGAGTTTAAAGAATTCCATGACAAAAATTATAAAAACTTCAATAAATTAAAATCGCTCTAAAATGCTTCTAAGTGCCTTAAAATTGAATTTAAAGTTTAGAAAAACCATAATTTAAAAAAAAAAATTTAGTTTACATGGAAATTTTAGTAGTGATCACGAATTAAAGCTAGAATCGCTCTAAGACGGTTCTAAGTGCTTTAAAATTGAGTTTAAAGAATTCCATGACAAAAATTATAAAAACTTCAATAATGTAAAATCGCTCTAAAATGCTTCTAAGTGCCTTAAAATTGAGTTTAAAGTTTAGAAAGACCATCATTTAAAAAAAAAAATTTAGTTTACATGGAAATTTTAGTAGTGATCACGAATTAAAGCTAGTATCGCTCTAAGACGGTTGTAAGTGCTTGAAAATTGAGTGTAAAGAATTCCGTGACAAAAATTATAAAAACTTTATGTAAAGTAAAATCGCTCTAAAATGCTTCTAAGTGCCTTAAAATATAGTTTAAAGTTTAGAAAGACCATAATTTAAAAAAAAAAATTTAGTTTACATGGAAATTTTAGTAGTGATCACGAATTAAAGATAGAATCGCTCTAAGACGGTTCTAAGTGCCTCAAAATTGAGTTTAAAGAATTCCATGACAAAAATTATAAAAACTTCTATAAATGTAAAATCGCTCTAAAATGCTTCTAAGTGCCTTAAAATTGAGTTTAAAGTTTAGAAAGACCATAATTTAAAAAAAAAATTTAGTTTACATGGAAATTTTAGTAGTGATCACGAATTAAAGCTAGAATCGCTCTAAGACGGTTCTAAGTGCCTTAAAATTGAGTTTAAAGAATTCCATGACAAAAATTATAAAAACTTCACTAAATGTAAAAAAAATTTACATTAAAATTGAGTTTAAAGTTTAGAAAAACCATAATTTAAAAAAAAAAATTTAGTTTACATGGAAATTTTAGTAGTGATCACGAATTAAAGCTAGAATCGCTCTAAGACGGTTCTAAGTGCTTTAAAATTGAGTGTAAAGAATTCCGTGACAAAAATTATAAAAACTTTATGTAAAGTAAAATCGCTCTAAAATGCTTCTAAGTGAGTCTAAGTAAAATTGAGTTTAAAGTTTAGAAAGACCATAATTTAAAAAAAACGAGGAAGATTATAGTTGCCCTTGTTAACTTTTAGATACCCGTGCTTACCCATTATGGTGTATAAAATAAACCGTAATTTACTTCCCTTATACATTTAACTCATTACCCCATAATTTTGACGTAAAAAAAAAAAAAAAAAATTAACAAAAAAAAAAAAAAAATCACAGAACAAAAAATAAAATTTTTATTCATTGTCCCTAACTTTAGCTTAAAAAAAAAAAAAAAAAATAAAAAAAAAAAAACAAAAAAAAAAAAATTGGCCCACCCTAAAAGTCCGAAGTTCCGAGTGATGTCCAACTTTGCCAAGTAACTTGCCCTATTAATTTATCTGCCCAATTTTAATTTTAACCTTGTAGCTTCATTAGATTCAAAGTTATTGAATCGAAAACTTTGTATGGCAGCCCCCCGAAAATGGGGCCCTAACATTTTGAAACTTCATATAAGTGCTCGATTCATTATATAACTAACCGTATGTAATTTTCAGCCTAATAGTATAATTAGTTTTGAAGAAATTCATATTGGTGCAAAGAAGTTGTATGGCAGAAACTTCATATAAGTGCTCGATTCATTATATAACTAACCGTGTGTAATTTTCATCCGCGTAGTATAATTAGTTTTGAAGAAATTCATATTGGTGCAAGGAAGTTGTATGGCAGCCCCCCGAAAATGGGGCCCTAACATTTTGAAACTTCATATAAGTGCCGGAGTCATTATAAAACTAACCGTGTGTAATTTTCATCCCCGTAGTATAAATAGTTTTGAAGAAATTCATATTGGTGCAAAAAAGTTGTATGGCAGCTCCCCGAAGCCTTGGTCCGATTTTAACCAAAAACAATAGGGAACCTAGAAATTGTCTAAAAATGACTTTGTGTGAAATTCAAGACTCTAGCCCTTTTAGTTTTTGAGTTATCGTGCTGACACACGGACGGACGGACGGACGGACGGACAGACACACATAGCTAGATCGACTAATTTTTCGATTCTGAGCCGATACGTACCCTTGACACTATATCTAGCTCGTCTAGATCGATGCGTTACAAACGGAGGAGCAAATCTAATATACCCGATGTCATATATGTATGCACGTGTATAAAAATTTAGTTTACATGGAAATTTTAGTAGTGATCACGAATTAAAGATAGAATCGCTCTAAGACGGTTCTAAGTGCCTCAAAATTGAGTTTAAAGAATTCCATGACAAAAATTATAAAAACTTCAATAAATGTAAAATCGCTCTAAAATGCTTCTAAGTGCCTTAAAATTGAGTTTAAAGTTTAGAAAGACCATAATTTAAAAAAAAAATTTAGTTTACATGGAAATTTTAGTAGTGATCACGAATTAAAGCTAGAATCGCTCTAAGACGGTTCTAAGTGCCTTAAAATTGAGTTTAAAGAATTCCATGACAAAAATTATAAAAACTTCAATAAATGTAAAATCGCTCTAAAATGCTTCTAAGTGCCTTAAAATTGAGTTTAAAGTTTAGTAAGACCGTCATTTAAAAAAAAAAATTTAGTTTACATGGAAATTTTAGTAGTGATCACGAATTAAAGCTAGAATCGCTCTAAGACGGTTCTAAGTGCCTTAAAATTGAGTTTAAAGAATTCCGTGACAAAAATTATAAAAACTTTATGTAGTAAAATCGCTCTAAAATGCTTCTAAGTGCCTTAAAATTGAGTTTAAAGTTTAGAAAGACCATAATTTAAAAAAAAAAATTTAGTTTACATGGGAATTTTAGTAGTGATCACGAATTAAAGCTAGAATCGCTCTAAGACGGTTCTAAGTGCCTCAAAATTGAGTTTAAAGAATTCCATGACAAAAATTATAAAAACTTCAATAAATGTAAAATCGCTCTAAAATGCTTCTAAGTGCCTTAAAATTGAGTTTAAAGTTTAGAAAGACCATAATTTAAAAAAAAAATTTAGTTTACATGGAAATTTTAGTAGTGATCACGAATTAAAGCTAGAATCGCTCTAAGACGGTTCTAAGTGCCTTAAAATTGAGTTTAAAGAATTCCGTGACAAAAATTATAAAAACTTTATGTAGTAAAATCGCTCTAAAATGCTTCTAAGTGCCTTAAAATTGAGTTTAAAGTTTAGAAAGACCATCATTTAAAAAAAAAAATTTAGTTTACATGGAAATTTTAGTAGTGATCACGAATTAAAGCTAGAATCGCTCTAAGACGGTTCTAAGTGCCTCAAAATTGAGTTTAAAGAATTCCATGACAAAAATTATAAAAACTTCAATAAATGTAAAATCGCTCTAAAATGCTTCTAAGTGCCTTAAAATTGAGTTTAAAGTTTAGAAAGACCATAATTTAAAAAAAAAATTTAGTTTACATGGAAATTTTAGTAGTGATCACGAATTAAAGCTAGAATCGCTCTAAGACGGTTCTAAGTGCCTTAAAATTGAGTTTAAAGAATTCCGTGACAAAAATTATAAAAACTTCAATAAATGTAAAATCGCTCTAAAATGCTTCTAAGTGCCTTAAAATTGAGTTTAAAGTTTAGAAAGACCATAATTTAAAAAAAAAAATTTAGTTTAATTTTTCCATTGTAGTTTAAGAATTCCATGACAAAAATTATAAAAACTTTAATAAATGTAAAATCGCTCTAAAATGCTTCTAAGTGCCTTAAAATTGAGTTTAAAGTTTAGAAAGACCATAATTTAAAAAAAAAAATTTAGTTTACATGGAAATTTTAGTAGTGATCACGAATTAAAGCTAGAATCGCTCTAAGACGGTTCTAAGTGCCTTAAAATTGAGTTTAAAGAATTCCATGACAAAAATTATAAAAACTTCAATAAATGTAAAATCGCTCTAAAATGCTTCTAAGTGCCTTAAAATTGAGTTTAAAGTTTAGTAAGACCGTCATTTAAAAAAAAAAATTTAGTTTACATGGAAATTTTAGTAGTGATCACGAATTAAAGCTAGAATCGCTCTAAGACGGTTCTAAGTGCCTCAAAATTGAGTTTAAAGAATTCCATGACAAAAATTATAAAAACTTCAATAAATTAAAATCGCTCTAAAATGCTTCTAAGTGCCTTAAAATTGAATTTAAAGTTTAGAAAAACCATAATTTAAAAAAAAAAATTTAGTTTACATGGAAATTTTAGTAGTGATCACGAATTAAAGCTAGAATCGCTCTAAGATGGTTCTAAGTGCCTCAAAATTGAGTTTAAAGAATTCCATGACAAAAATTATAAAAACTTTAATAAATGTAAAATCGCTCTAAAATGCTTCTAAGTGCCTTAAAATTGAGTTTAAAGTTTAGAAAGACCATAATTTAAAAAAAAAAATTTAGTTTACATGGAAATTTTAGTAGTGATCACGAATTAAAGCTAGAATCGCTCTAAGATGGTTCTAAGTGCCTCAAAATTGAGTTTAAAGAATTCCATGACAAAAATTATAAAAACTTCAATAAATTAAAATCGCTCTAAAATGCTTCTAAGTGCCTTAAAATTGAGTTTAAAGTTTAGAAAGACCATAATTTAAAAAAAAAAATTTAGTTTACATGGAAATTTTAGTAGTGATCACGAATTAAAGCTAGAATCGCTCTAAGATGGTTCTAAGTGCCTCAAAATTGAGTTTAAAGAATTCCATGACAAAAATTATAAAAACTTCAATAAATTAAAATCGCTCTAAAATGCTTCTAAGTGCCTTAAAATTGAGTTTAAAGTTAAGAAAGACCATAATTTAAAAAAAAAATTTAGTTTACATGGAAATTTTAGTAGTGATCACGAATTAAGGCTAGAATCGCTCTAAGACGGTTCTAAGTGCCTCAAAATTGAGTTTAAAGAATTCCATGACAAAAATTATAAAAACTTCAATAAATTAAAATCGCTCTAAAATGCTTCTAAGTGCTTTAAAATTGAGTTTAAAGTTTAGAAAGACCAGCGCCGGCTTGGACATTTGCGGGGCCCTGTGCGAGGTTAACCGCGGGGCTTTTTTTTTTTATTAATTTGCTTTGCTTTTTTTCAACCTAAGACATTGGAATCTGCTATAATAAATTACTAATATAAAATATGATTAACATCACATTGTTGCATATAGCTATAACCTATAACATATTTCAATAAGTTATTTAACAACTTGCATAACTTAAATAAAAATATACATAGCTATATACATATATATAACAATTTTCTATCAGTATTTTGAAAACTGCAATGCAATTATAACTTTGAAAAATGGAAATCATTAGTATCTTTATTTTAATTTTTTCATTAAAATAAAAACACAATAAATTGTATGTTCTTTTCTTTAAGTGAAACTAAAACTATATCTATGATGACTGATCTATTTAAAATGCACAAAATTAAGTAAATTTGTTGTAGTTTGGAGAAAAAATTTATGAATAAAAGTAAATTTCATAAGAAAAATATAAACAAAATGATCATGTTAAACACATATTTAATTTAAAACAATAGTAATTATCAGAATACATAAATGTATACATATATAAATATAGACAAATCTGCTATTTATACCAAATTACTGAGTATATATTTACCTATTTACCTATAAGAATTATAATATAAACTATTAAATTATAAACACAAACACTAGAAATATTTAAATATACAACGACAGGACACCAACCAACAGGTCGAATTCTCATACTATATTGCCAAAAAAAACAAAGTTCCAAAGTCTTTGGTTTTGCAATATTTTTAAAAACAAAGTCAACGATGTAAATAAATTTGAATTTTCTTTAAAAACAGTTCGAATTTGAATTTCCACCAACCGGGAGCCACTAAATTTTTCCAATTTAAATTAACAAATATAATAATGTAAACATTTTTTTTAGGTTTAAAAAGGCATTCTAAAAATTTAATGTTTGTAATTTTTTTAAAATGCTTTTTTTAGAAAAAAAAAACTTTTAAAGAAACTGTTTCAATTGAAGGAAATTTTAATTGTATTGTGTAAATTTCTAATTTTTGTCTTGAATTTAATAATAATATTATATAAACTTTTCAAAGTGCGGGGCCTTCCAAATTGCGAGGCCGGGTGCGGTCGCACCTTCGCACACCCTATCAAGCCGGCTCTGAGAAAGACCATAATTTAAAAAAAAAAATTTAGTTTACATGGAAATTTTAGTAGTGATCACGAATTAAAGCTAGAATCGCTCTAAGACGGTTCTAAGTGCCTCAAAATTGAGTTTAAAGAATTCCATGACAAAAATTATAAAAACTTCAATAAATGTAAAATCGCTCTAAAATGCTTCTAAGTGCCTTAAAATTGAGTTTAAAGTTTAGAAAGACCATAATTTAAAAAAAAAAATTTAGTTTACATGGAAATTTTAGTAGTGATCACGAATTAAAGCTAGAATCGCTCTAAGACGGTTCTAAGTGCCTCAAAATTGAGTTTAAAGAATTCCATGACAAAAATTATAAAAACTTCAATAAATGTAAAATCGCTCTAAAATGCTTCTAAGTGCCTTAAAATTGAGTTTAAAGTTTAGAAAGACCATAATTTAAAAAAAAAAATTTAGTTTACATGGAAATTTTAGTAGTGATCACGAATTAAGGCTAGAATCGCTCTAAGACGGTTCTAAGTGCCTCAAAATTGAGTTTAAAGAATTCCATGACAAAAATTATAAAAACTTTAATAAATGTAAAATCGCTCTAAAATGCTTCTAAGTGCCTTAAAATTGAGTTTAAAGTTTAGAAAGACCATAATTTAAAAAAAAAAATTTAGTTTACATGGACATTTTAGTAGTGATCACGAATTAAAGCTAGAATCGCTCTAAGACGGTTCTAAGTGCCTTAAAATTGAGTTTAAAGAATTCCATGACAAAAATTATAAAAACTTCAATAAATGTAAAATCGCTCTAAAATGCTTCTAAGTGCCTTAAAATTGAGTTTAAAGTTTAGAAAGACCATAATTTAAAAACAAAAATTTAGTTTACATGGAAATTTTAGTAGTGATCACGAATTAAAGCTAGAATCGCTCTAAGACGGTTCTAAGTGCCTTAAAATTGAGTTTAAAGAATTCCATGTCAAAAATTATAAAAACTTTATGTAGTAAAATCGCTCTAAAATGCTTCTAAGTGCCTTAAAATTGAGTTTAAAGTTTAGAAAGACCATAATTTAAAAAAAAAATTTAGTTTACATGGAAATTTTAGTAGTGATCACGAATTAAAGCTAGAATCGCTCTAAGACGGTTCTAAGTGCCTTAAAATTGAGTTTAAAGAATTCCATGACAAAAATTATAAAAACTTTATGTAGTAAAATCGCTCTAAAATGCTTCTAAGTGCCTTAAAATTGAGTTTAAAGTTTAGAAAGACCATAATTTAAAAAAAAAAAATTAGTTTACATGGAAATTTTAGTAGTGATCACGAATTAAAGCTAGAATCGCTCTAAGACTGTTCTAAGTGCCTCAAAATTGAGTTTAAAGAATTCCATGACAAAAATTATAAAAACTTTAATAAATGTAAAATCGCTCTAAAATGCTTCTAAGTGCCTTAAAATTGAGTTTAAAGTTTAGAAAGACCATAATTTAAAAAAAAAAATTTAGTTTACATGGAAATTTTAGTAGTGATCACGAATTAAAGCTAGAATCGCTCTAAGACGGTTCTAAGTGCCTTAAAATTGAGTTTAAAGAATTCCATGACAAAACTTATAAAAACTTCATTAATGTAAAATCGCTCTAAAATGCTTCTAAGTGCCTTAAAATTGAATTTAAAGTTTAGAAAGACCATAATTTAAAAAAAAAAATTTAGTTTACATGGAAATTTTAGTAGTGATCACGAATTAAAGCTAGAATCGCTCTAAGACGGTTCTAAGTGCCTCAAAATTGAGTTTAAAGAATTCCATGACAAAAATTATAAAAACTTCAATAAATTAAAATCGCTCTAAAATGCTTCTAAGTGCCTTAAAATTGAGTTTAAAGTTTAGAAAAACCATAATTTAAAAACAAAAATTTAGTTTACATGGAAATTTTAGTAGTGATCACGAATTAAAGCTAGAATCGCTCTAAGACGGTTCTAAGTGCCTTAAAATTGAGTTTAAAGAATTCCATGTCAAAAATTATAAAAACTTTATGTAGTAAAATCGCTCTAAAATGCTTCTAAGTGCCTTAAAATTGAGTTTAAAGTTTAGAAAGACCATAATTTAAAAAAAAAATTTAGTTTACATGGAAATTTTAGTAGTGATCACGAATTAAAGCTAGAATCGCTCTAAGATGGTTCTAAGTGCCTCAAAATTGAGTTTAAAGAATTCCATGACAAAAATTATAAAAACTTCAATAAATTAAAATCGCTCTAAAATGCTTCTAAGTGCCTTAAAATTGAGTTTAAAGTTAAGAAAGACCATAATTTAAAAAAAAAATTTAGTTTACATGGAAATTTTAGTAGTGATCACGAATTAAGGCTAGAATCGCTCTAAGACGGTTCTAAGTGCCTCAAAATTGAGTTTAAAGAATTCCATGACAAAAATTATAAAAACTTTAATAAATGTAAAATCGCTCTAAAATGCTTCTAAGTGCCTTAAAATTGAGTTTAAAGTTTAGAAAGACCATAATTTAAAAAAAAAAATTTAGTTTACATGGACATTTTAGTAGTGATCACGAATTAAAGCTAGAATCGCTCTAAGACGGTTCTAAGTGCCTTAAAATTGAGTTTAAAGAATTCCATGACAAAAATTATAAAAACTTCAATAAATGTAAAATCGCTCTAAAATGCTTCTAAGTGCCTTAAAATTGAGTTTAAAGTTTAGAAAGACCATAATTTAAAAACAAAAATTTAGTTTACATGGAAATTTTAGTAGTGATCACGAATTAAAGCTAGAATCGCTCTAAGACGGTTCTAAGTGCCTTAAAATTGAGTTTAAAGAATTCCATGTCAAAAATTATAAAAACTTTATGTAGTAAAATCGCTCTAAAATGCTTCTAAGTGCCTTAAAATTGAGTTTAAAGTTTAGAAAGACCATAATTTAAAAAAAAAATTTAGTTTACATGGAAATTTTAGTAGTGATCACGAATTAAAGCTAGAATCGCTCTAAGACGGTTCTAAGTGCCTTAAAATTGAGTTTAAAGAATTCCATGACAAAAATTATAAAAACTTTATGTAGTAAAATCGCTCTAAAATGCTTCTAAGTGCCTTAAAATTGAGTTTAAAGTTTAGAAAGACCATAATTTAAAAAAAAAAAATTAGTTTACATGGAAATTTTAGTAGTGATCACGAATTAAAGCTAGAATCGCTCTAAGACTGTTCTAAGTGCCTCAAAATTGAGTTTAAAGAATTCCATGACAAAAATTATAAAAACTTTAATAAATGTAAAATCGCTCTAAAATGCTTCTAAGTGCCTTAAAATTGAGTTTAAAGTTTAGAAAGACCATAATTTAAAAAAAAAAATTTAGTTTACATGGAAATTTTAGTAGTGATCACGAATTAAAGCTAGAATCGCTCTAAGACGGTTCTAAGTGCCTTAAAATTGAGTTTAAAGAATTCCATGACAAAACTTATAAAAACTTCATTAATGTAAAATCGCTCTAAAATGCTTCTAAGTGCCTTAAAATTGAATTTAAAGTTTAGAAAGACCATAATTTAAAAAAAAAAATTTAGTTTACATGGAAATTTTAGTAGTGATCACGAATTAAAGCTAGAATCGCTCTAAGACGGTTCTAAGTGCTTTAAAATTGAGTTTAAAGAATTCCATGACAAAAATTATAAAAACTTCAATAAATGTAAAATCGCTCTAAAATGCTTCTAAGTGCCTTAAAATTGAGTTTAAAGTTTAGAAAGACCATCATTTAAAAAAAAAATTTAGTTTACATGGAAATTTTAGTAGTGATCACGAATTAAAGCTAGAATCGCTCTAAGACGGTTCTAAGTGCTTTAAAATTGAGTGTAAAGAATTCCGTGACAAAAATTATAAAAACTTCAATAAATGTAAAATCGCTCTAAAATGCTTCTAAGTGCCTTAAAATTGAGTTTAAAGTTTAGAAAGACCATAATTTAAAAAAAAAATTTAGTTTACATGGAAATTTTAGTAGTGATCACGAATTAAAGATAGAATCGCTCTAAGACGGTTCTAAGTGCCTCAAAATTGAGTTTAAAGAATTCCATGACAAAAATTATAAAAACTTCAATAAATGAAAAATCGCTCTAAAATGCTTCTAAGTGCCTTAAAATTGAGTTTAAAGTTTAGAAAGACCATAATTTAAAAAAAAAATTTAGTTTACATGGAAATTTTAGTAGTGATCACGAATTAAAGCTAGAATCGCTCTAAGACGGTTCTAAGTGCCTTAAAATTGAGTTTAAAGAATTCCATGACAAAAATTATAAAAACTTCAGTAAATTAAAATCGCTCTAAAATGCTTCTAAGTGCCTTAAAATTGAGTTTAAAGTTTAGAACGACCATAATTTAAAAAAAAAAATTTAGTTTACATGGAAATTTTAGTAGTGATCACGAATTAAAGCTAGAATCGCTCTAAGACGGTTCTAAGTGCCTTAAAATTGAGTTTAAAGAATTCCATGACAAAAATTATAAAAACTTCAATAAATGTAAAATCGCTCTAAAATGCTTCTAAGTGCCTTAAATTGAGTTTAAAGTTTAGAAAGACCATAATTTAAAAAAAAAATTTTAGTAGTGATCACGAATTAAAGCTAGAATCGCTCTAAGACGGTTCTAAGTGCCTAAAATTGAGTGTAAAGAATTCCGTGACAAAAATTATAAAAACTTTATGTAAAGTAAAATCGCTCTAAAATGCTTCTAAGTGCCTTAAAATTGAGTTTAAAGTTTAGAAAGACCATAATTTAAAAAAAAAAATTTAGTTTACATGGAAATTTTAGTAGTGATCACGAATTAAAGATAGAATCACTCTAAGACGGTTCTAAAAGCCTCAAAATTGAGTTTAAAGAATTCCATGACAAAAATTATAAAAACTTCAATAAATGTAAAATCGCTCTAAATGCTTCTAAGTGCCTTAAAATTGAGTTTAAAGTTTAGAAAGACCATAATTTAAAAAAAAAATTTAGTTTACATGGAAATTTTAGTAGTGATCACGAATTAAAGCTAGAATCGCTCTAAGACGGTTCTAGTTGCCTTAAAATTGAGTTTAAAGAATTCCATGACAAAAATTATAAAAACTTTATGTAGTAAAATTGCTCTAAAATGCTTCTAAGTGCCTTAAAATTGAGTTTAAAGTTTAGAAAGACCGTCATTTAAAAAAACAAATTTAGTTTACATGGAAATTTTAGTAGTGATCACGAATTAAAGCTAGAATCGCTCTAAGACGGTTCTAAGTGCTTTAAAATTGAGTGTAAAGAATTCCGTGACAAAAATTATAAAAACTTTATGTAAAGTAAAATCGCTCTAAAATGCTTCTAAGTGCCTTAAAATTGAGTTTAAAGTTTAGAAAGACCGTCATTTAAAAAAAAAAATTTAGTTTACATGGAAATTTTAGTAGTGATCACGAATTAAAGATAGAATCGCTCTAAGACGGTTCTAAGTGCCTCAAAATTGAGTTTAAAGAATTCCATGACAAAAATTATAAAAACTTCAATAAATATAAAATCGCTCTAAAATGCTTCTAAGTGCCTTAAAATTGAGTTTAAAGTTTAGAAAGACCATAATTTAAAAAAAAAATTTAGTTTACATGGAAATTTTAGTAGTGATCACGAATTAAAGCTAGAATCGCTCTAAGACGGTTCTAAGTGCCTTAAAATTGAGTTTAAAGAATTCCATGACAAAAATTATAAAAACTTCAGTAAATTAAAATCGCTCTAAAATGCTTCTAAGTGCCTTAAAATTGAGTTTAAAGTTTAGAACGACCATAATTTAAAAAAAAAAATTTAGTTTACATGGAAATTTTAGTAGTGATCACGAATTAAAGCTAGAATCGCTCTAAGACGGTTCTAAGTGCCTTAAAATTGAGTTTAAAGAATTCCATGACATAAATTATAAAAACTTCAATAAATGTAAAATCGCTCTAAAATGCTTCTAAGTGCCTTAAAATTGAGTTTAAAGTTTAGAAAGACCATAATTTAAAAAAAAAAATTTTAGTAGTGATCACGAATTAAAGCTAGAATCGCTCTAAGACGGTTCTAAGTGCCTTAAAATTGAGTGTAAAGAATTCCGTGACAAAAATTATAAAAACTTTATGTAAAGTAAAATCGCCCTAAAATGCTTCTAAGTGCCTTAAAATTGAGTTTAAAGAATTCCATGACAAAAATTATAAAAACTTTATGTAGTAAAATCGCTCTAAAATGCTTCTAAGTGCCTTAAAATTGAGTTTAAAGTTTAGAAAGACCGTCATTTAAAAAAAAAAATTTAGTTTACATGGAAATTTTAGTAGTGATCACGAATTAAAGATAGAATCACTCTAAGACGGTTCTAAGTGCCTTAAAATTGAGTTTAAAGAATTCCATGACAAAAATTATAAAAACTTCAATAAATGTAAAATCGCTCTAAAATGCTTCTAAGTGCCTTAAAATTGAGTTTAAAGTTTAGAAAGACCATAATTTAAAAAAAAAATTTAGTTTACATGGAAATTTTAGTAGTGATCACGAATTAAAGCTAGAATCGCTCTAAGACGGTTCTAAGTGCCTTAAAATTGAGTTTAAAGAATTCCATGACAAAAATTATAAAAACTTCAATAAATGTAAAATCGCTCTAAAATGCTTCTAAGTGCCTTAAAATTGAGTTTAAAGTTTAGAAAGACCGTCATTTAAAAAAAAAAATTTAGTTTACATGGAAATTTTAGTAGTGATCACGAATTAAAGCTAGAATCGCTCTAAGACGGTTCTAAGTGCCTCAAAATTGAGTTTAAAGAATTCCATGACAAAAATTATAAAAACTTTATGTAGTAAAATCGCTCTAAAATGCTTCTAAGTGCCTTAAAATTGAGTTTAAAGTTTAGAAAGACCGTCATTTAAAAAAACAAATTTAGTTTACATGGAAATTTTAGTAGTGATCACGAATTAAAGCTAGAATCGCTCTATGACAGTTCTAAGTGCCTTAAAATTGAGTTTAAAGAATTCCGTGACAAAAATTATAAAAACTTTATGTAGTAAAATCGCTCTAAAATGCTTCTAAGTGCCTTAAAATTGAGTTTAAAGTTTAGAAAGACCATAATTTAAAAAAAAAAATTTTTTTTACATGGAAATTTTAGTAGTGATCACGAATTAAAGCTAGAATCGCTCTAAGACGGTTCTAAGTGCCTCAAAATTGAGTTTAAAGAATTCCATGACAAAAATTATAAAAACTTCAATAAATGTAAAATCGCTCTAAAATGCTTCTAAGTGCCTTGAAATTGAGTTTAAAGTTTAGAAAGACCATAATTTAAAAAAAAAATTTAGTTTACATGGAAATTTTAGTAGTGATCACGAATTAAAGCTAGAATCGCTCTAAGACGGTTTTAAGTGCCTTAAAATTGAGTTTAAAGAATTCCATGACAAAAATTATAAAAACTTTATTTAATGTAAAATCGCTCTAAAATGCTTCTAAGTGCCTTAAAATTGAGTTTAAAGTTTAGAACGACCATAATTTAAAAAAAAAAATTTAGTTTACATGGAAATTTTAGTAGTGATCACGAATTAAAGCTAGAATCGCTCTAAGACGGTTCCAAGTGCCTTAAAATTGAGTTTAAAGAATTCCATGACAAAAATAATAAAAACTTCAATAAATGTAAAATCGCTCTAAAATGCTTCTAAGTGCCTTAAAATTGAGTTTAAAGTTTAGAAAGACCATAATTTAAAAAAAAAAATTTAGTTTACATGGAAATTTTAGTAGTGATCAAGAATTAAAGCTAGAATCGCTCTAAGACGGTTCTAAGTGCCTCAAAATTGAGTTTAAAGAATTATATGACAAAAATTATAAAAACTTCAATAAATGTAAAATCGCTCAAAAATGCTTCTAAGTGCCTTAAAATTGAGATTAAAGTTTAGAAAGACCGTCATTTAAAAAAAAAAATTTAGTTTACATGGAAATTTTAGTAGTGATCACGAATTAAAGCTAGAATCGCTCTAAGACGGTTTTAAGTGCCTTAAAATTGAGTTTAAAGAATTCCATGACAAAAATTATAAAAACTTTATGTAGTAAAATCGCTCTAAAATGCTTCTAAGTGCCTTAAAATTGAGTTTAAAGTTTAGAAAAACCATAATTTAAAAAAAAAAATTTAGTTTACATGGAAATTTTAGTAGTGATCACGAATTAAAGCTAGAATCGCTCTAAGACGGTTCTAAGTGCCTCAAAATTGAGTTTAAAGAATTCCATGACAAAAATTATAAAAACTTCAATAAATGTAAAATCGCTCTAAAATGCTTCTAAGTGCCTTAAAATTGAGTTTAAAGTTTAGAAAGACCATCATTTAAAAAAAAAAATTTAGTTTACATGGAAATTTTAGTAGTGATCACGAATTAAAGCTAGAATCGCTCTAAGACGGTTCCAAGTGCCTTAAAATTGAGTTTAAAGAATTCCATGACAAAAATTATAAAAACTTCAATAAATGTAAAATCGCTCTAAAATGCTTCCAAGTGCCTTAAAATTGAGTTTAAAGAATTCCATGACAAAAATAATAAAAACTTCAATAAATGTAAAATCGCTCTAAAATGCTTCTAAGTGCCTTAAAATTGAGTTTAAAGTTTAGAAAGACCGTCATTTAAAAAAAAAAATTTAGTTTACATGGAAATTTTAGTAGTGATCACGAATTAAAGCTAGAATCGCTCTAAGACGGTTCTAAGTGCCTTAAAATTGAGTTTAAAGAATTCCATGACAAAAATTATAAAAACTTCAATAAATGTAAAATCGCTCTAAAATGCTTCCAAGTGCCTTAAAATTGAGTTTAAAGAATTCCATGACAAAAATAATAAAAACTTCAATAAATGTAAAATCGCTCTAAAATGCTTCTAAGTGCCTTAAAATTGAGTTTAAAGTTTAGAAAGACCATAATTTAAAAAAAAAATTTAGTTTACATGGAAATTTTAGTAGTGATCACGAATTAAAGCTAGAATCGCTCTAAGACGGTTCTAAGTGCCTTAAAATTGAGTTTAAAGAATTCCATGACAAAAATTATAAAAACTTCAATTAATGTAAAATCGCTCTAAAATGCTTCTAAGTGCCTTAAAATTGAGTTTAAAGTTTAGAAAGACCGTCATTTAAAAAAAAAAATTTAGTTTACATGGAAATTTTAGTAGTGATCACGAATTAAAGCTAGAATCGCTCTAAGACGGTTCTAAGTGCCTCAAAATTGAGTTTAAAGAATTCCATGACAAAAATTATAAAAACTTCAATAAATGTAAAATCGCTCTAAAATGCTTCTAAGTGCCTTAAAATTGAGTTTAAAGTTTAGAAAGACCATAATTTAAAAAAAAAATTTAGTTTACATGGAAATTTTAGTAGTGATCACGAATTAAAGCTAGAATCGCTCTAAGACGGTTCTAAGTGCTTTAAAATTGAGTTTAAAGAATTCCATGACAAAAATTATAAAAACTTCAATAAATGTAAAATCGCTCTAAAATGCTTCTAAGTGCCTTAAAATTGAGTTTAAAGTTTAGAAAGACCATCATTTAAAAAAAAAAATTTAGTTTACATGGAAATTTTAGTAGTGATCACGAATTAAAGATAGAATCGCTCTAAGACGGTTCTAAGTGCCTCAAAATTGAGTTTAAAGAATTCCATGACAAAAATTATAAAAACTTCAATAAATGAAAAATCGCTCTAAAATGCTTCTAAGTGCCTTAAAATTGAGTTTAAAGTTTAGAAAGACCATAATTTAAAAAAAAAAATTTAGTTTACATGGAAATTTTAGTAGTGATCACGAATTAAAGATAGAATCGCTCTAAGACGGTTCTAAGTGCCTCAAAATTGAGTTTAAAGAATTCCATGACAAAAATGATAAAAACTTCAATAATTGTAAAATCGCTCTAAAATGCTTCTAAGTGCCTTAAAATTGAGTTTAAAGTTTAGAAAGACCATAATTTAAAAAAAAAAATTTAGTTTACATGGAAATTTTAGTAGTGATCACGAATTAAAGCTAGAATCGCTCTAAGACGGTTCTAAGTGCCTCAAAATTGAGTTTAAAGAGTTCCATGACAAAAATTATAAAAACTTCAATAAATGTAAAATCGCTCTAAAATGCTTCTAAGTGCCTTAAAATTGAGTTTAAAGTTTAGAAAGACCATAATTTAAAAAAAAAATTTTGTTTACATGGAAATTTTAGTAGTGATCACGAATTAAAGCTAGAATCGCTCTAAGACGGTTTTAAGTGCCTTAAAATTGAGTTTAAAGAATTCCATGACAAAAATTATAAAAACTTTATTTAATGTAAAATCGCTCTAAAATGCTTCTAAGTGCCTTAAAATTGAGTTTAAAGTTTAGAACGACCATAATTTAAAAAAAAAAATTTAGTTTACATGGAAATTTTAGTAGTGATCACGAATTAAAGCTAGAATCGCTCTAAGACGGTTCCAAGTGCCTTAAAATTGAGTTTAAAGAATTCCATGACAAAAATAATAAAAACTTCAATAAATGTAAAATCGCTCTAAAATGCTTCTAAGTGCCTTGAAATTGAGTTTAAAGTTTAGAAAGACCATAATTTAAAAAAAAAATTTAGTTTACATGGAAATTTTAGTAGTGATCACGAATTAAAGCTAGAATCGCTCTAAGACGGTTTTAAGTGCCTTAAAATTGAGTTTAAAGAATTCCATGACAAAAATTATAAAAACTTTATTTAATGTAAAATCGCTCTAAAATGCTTCTAAGTGCCTTAAAATTGAGTTTAAAGTTTAGAACGACCATAATTTAAAAAAAAAAATTTAGTTTACATGGAAATTTTAGTAGTGATCACGAATTAAAGCTAGAATCGCTCTAAGACGGTTCCAAGTGCCTTAAAATTGAGTTTAAAGAATTCCATGACAAAAATAATAAAAACTTCAATAAATGTAAAATCGCTCTAAAATGCTTCTAAGTGCCTTAAAATTGAGTTTAAAGTTTAGAAAGACCATAATTTAAAAAAAAAAATTTAGTTTACATGGAAATTTTAGTAGTGATCACGAATTAAAGCTAGAATCGCTCTAAGACGGTTCTAAGTGCCTCAAAATTGAGTTTAAAGAATTCCATGACAAAAATTATAAAAACTTCAATAAATGTAAAATCGCTCTAAAATGCTTCTAAGTGCCTTAAAATTGAGTTTAAAGTTTAGAAAGACCATAATTTAAAAAAAAAATTTAGTTTACATGGAAATTTTAGTAGTGATCACGAATTAAAGCTAGAATCGCTCTAAGACGGTTTTAAGTGCCTTAAAATTGAGTTTAAAGAATTCCATGACAAAAATTATAAAAACTTTATTTAATGTAAAATCGCTCTAAAATGCTTCTAAGTGCCTTAAAATTGAGTTTAAAGTTTAGAAAGACCATAATTTAAAAAAAAAAATTTAGTTTACATGGAAATTTTAGTAGTGATCACGAATTAAAGCTAGAATCGCTCTAAGACGGTTCCAAGTGCCTTAAAATTGAGTTTAAAGAATTCCATGACAAAAATAATAAAAACTTAAATAAATGTAAAATCGCTCTAAAATGCTTCTAAGTGCCTTAAAATTGAGTTTAAAGTTTAGAAAGACCATAATTTAAAAAAAAAATTTAGTTTACATGGAAATTTTAGTAGTGATCACGAATTAAAGCTAGAATCGCTCTAAGACGGTTTTAAGTGCCTTAAAATTGAGTTTAAAGAATTCCATGACAAAAATTATAAAAACTTTATTTAATGTAAAATCGCTCTAAAATGCTTCTAAGTGCCTTAAAATTGAGTTTAAAGTTTAGAACGACCATAATTTAAAAAAAAAAATTTAGTTTA